>OZ035993.1:4700104-5300104 GCA_964035005.1 Erebia palarica | reverse complement strand
CGGTCCCGGTTATTATCACTAACATGATAATAGTCGTTAAAGCTCGCCAACCCGCATTAGAGCAGCGTGGTAGGTCTAAGCTCTTAACCCTCTCTCCTATGAGAATGGAGGCCTGTGCCCAACTGTGGGACGTTAATGGGCGGTAGTGGAGATATATTTTACGTTTATAGTTATAATACAAATAGAAATATAATATACAAATAGAAGTGCGATATCGCTGCAAATGTTAAACCGTAATTACGCTTATTATTAGTTTTGCTTACGTTAGTTGCTTACATGGGCCCAATAAGGAATTGTTAACGGTCTTGTTTTTCGCAAATTTAAAATAAAACCACAAAACTGTAAAAAACTACAAGTGTAATTGTGGCGTAACCCCAAATGACCTATTTTGTAGACAGCGACATAAGGGACGAGACGCAACGCGACAAGTTTTACATAGATAATGTAAAACTTTCCTGCGTTGCAACGTAGGCTACATGAAGGGTTAATTTATGTTTGATACTATCACATTGTGTTGTCGGGTTTGTCGCTCACTCATTGTCCTAGGGAGCAAAAGAAGCGCCGCCACGCAGCGCGACGCGATACGCCTCCATAGAAAATGACAGTATCTACGCGTTATGACGCCACATGAAGGGCGTTTGCTACCTACTGTTTTATACGGTCGCGACGCGTCTCATCGCGTTGCCGCGTTTGTCGCTCACCTAGGACAACGGGCAACATAGGACAATGCCTAGGCAATTTGGTTGAACATGATGACCACTGGACCAATGAGGCTACATTTTTGTCAAGTACAAGTTAGCCCTTGATGGTAAGTGGCAGTAGTAGTACCGGAACTCTAAATCGCTTGGCGGCACGTCTTTGCTGGTAGGGTGGTAACTAGCCATGACCGAAGCCTCCAAGGCCAGACCAGAGAAAATCTTCTATATTCTATATATATATATAAATGAATTGCTGTTCGTTTGTATCGCTAAAATTCGAGAACGGCTGAACCGATTTAAATGGAATTTTTTTGTGTGTTTTTGAGTGGATCCAGGGCTGGTTAATATTCATAATTGGACCCGGTAGGGGGTGCTGCAATCGGGTTCTAGGTTCAAGGCAGGACAACGTCTGCCGGGCCCACTAGTTCACACCACAAAATAAATATCTTATTTTATTTTATTTTGTACAGAAAACTTACGGCTACAACAGATATATATAATATAATATTATATTATAAACATAAATAATAATAAATATTAAATTTATATCATTTAAACCTAACCTAATAGGTAGGTAGGAGGATAAATTAATGCACTCCTGCTTTTAACTTCGGATTATTTACCATTGGTTTGGTTCCCATCTCATTTGGATTAGCGCTATAATATAAGTCCTGAAAGCAAGTGTGAAAATGGAGGAAGTCATTACTGCGTTTTACAACATTCCATTTTCCTTTAACCTAACCAAATAGCTCCCAAAACGGAATGAGAACATTAGCCGCGTAAAATACAAATTAAAAACGAAATTTATATTCCCTTAGAGTGAAAACACACCTAGGGATCGGACAGACACAAACTTCTACATGAAACAAGGGAACGTTTTTTCATGTTTTTGTACCACTACTAGCTTTTGCCCGCAGCTTCGCTTACGTTAAGTTCGATTTCCACACAAATTTCAAACCTTTGGGGGCTGAATTTTCAAAAATTCTTCTCTTAACGAATGATTACGTCATAAAACCTGTCTGTACGCCATTTCAGCCCGATCCGTCCAGTGGTTTGAGCTTTGTGTTAATAGATCAGTCAGTCAGTCACCCTTGCCTTTTGTTATGACAATTTAGCCCTTGATTGCGATCTCACCTAGTGGTAAGTGAAAACGCAGTCTAAGATGGTAGCGGGCTAACCTTTGGTGGTATATCGCGCTGATGTGCGTGCTACATGTAAAAGTGAGTGACATGGACATTAATTGGTCCGCCAGATAAAATTTGTGATCTGTTTGTGTTATTCTATTATACGGTCCGTCGTATATATTCGCCCTTACTAAGGACTAAACCACACACGAGATGCGTGCGGTAAGGAAGATGAAAGGCATCCAAATCGTTCAATCCGATTAAGGCAATTCATTATTGGTTTTGACAGTAAAATTAAGTTAGGACATTTCAAACTAAATTAAACTTCTCTCAACGGATACGTAACTTCGATTGCAGTTTAAAGTTACAGTTACGTTTAATTTTCACTTATGTTCTTAAGGTGGTTTCAGACCGGCGAGGCAAGACGTTGAAGGACTTTTCAAACCGACGAGGTGAGGCGAGGCGTGATGTAAAGTGAGTGGGATGGAGATAAATAGGTTTACCGATAGACATGATCCCCCATCGGGGGTAAGTTTATAATACAATTTAATTGTATAATAGTATAATTATTTTATTTTAATTGTAATCTTATGTTAGTATTATGTTTTTATGGCTTTAACTTTTATTTGTATTCATCTCTTCAGCTTAGAACATCGGCGAAAAGTTGCCTGTCTGTCGGTATTCTACAGGATATATTTCGGAGAGTGTGCTCAGGAACTATTCGATCTGGTTCCTCCATCACCTTTTTATTATCGAACCGCAAGGCATCGACAAGGTCTGCACCCTTACGCAGTCGAAATTCCGCGGGCTCGTACGAAGCGATTTGCTTCCTCGTTTCTAATAAGAACCGCTAGGATATGGAATGCCCTTCCGGCTTCCGTTTTCCCCACCTCTTTTAATATAGGTACCTTCAAATCAAGAGTGAATAGGCATCTTCTAGGAAAGCGCGCTCCACCTTAGGCTGCATCACCACTTTAAGCAAGTCTGATTGCAGCCAAGCGCTGGCCTATATAATTAAAAAAAAAAAAAAAATCTTTTGTATTTCTTATGGGTCTATTGCCTGAAAATAAACGATTTATTATTATTATTATTATAATTGAAAGCGCGCGACGGAGAGATACCGCGCGTGATTCCGATAGCTAGTCATTGCGAAATTTGTGCATCTGTTTTGCAAATTCATCAAATAAATATTATAAATGCGAAGTTTGGATGGATGTATGGATGTACAGATGGATGTTTGTTACTCAACTCACGCCAGAACGGCTGAACGGGTCTGGATGAAATTTGGCACAGAGAGAGATTATAGTCTGGAATAGCACATAGGCTATTTTTTATCCCGGAAAACTAAGGAGTTTTTGCGGGAATCAAAAAACCTCAATCCACGCGGACGTAGTCGCGGGCATCAGCTAGTGCATCAACATCGTTTAGCAGTTTGGTATCAAGAAATATTTGAATTCTCGCCTCGTACATTCAAGCGCATCCAGACCTTTCACATCAAATATGGTCGCGACGAGAATAGAAGTTTTACCATCGCCTAGCTCCGCCACACGCCTCGCCGGTGTGAAATCACCTTTAGTCGCTGTAACAAACCGGCCACAAGTAGGTAATTTTAAGCATTTGTACCCAGCAAGTCATATTATGTCGCTTAAGAGACAAAGCTCTCATAAACGGATTTCAGGAAGTGCACGATCAAGTTTGAGCTCCCCAGTTTCCAGTGACGACACACAGAAAGCTAGTACGTCTAGACATGACGTAATCTGTCTTTGAAGACGTACAATGGAACGCAAAATGTTGGGATACTCACCTGTTGATCAACCTGTCGGTCGATTTGTTGAAGACAAGACCAAGTCGTGGATTTAATTCACGAAATCTCCGATATACAATAGGAGTTACAACATATATGTTACTTAATTTTGTAGACGTAAAAGCGAAATTAAAAAACAAGATAGGTAATTGGTCGTACAGTCGCTCTCCAAACCTGTTTATAATTTGGTATTTTACAAGTTACGAGTTAAATCTGGAGTTAAGGACATACTAACCTTGAAAGTAAACCATAACCATATAGTAGAGTTTGCAGGCTTTTATTTGGCACAGAAATACATGGAAGACTAGGGGAGGATTTTTTCCGGAAATAGGATGGGTTATAGTTGCATCTCACTTTAACTAGGATTTTAATAATGATAATAAACTTTGAAAATAAACCAATCAAGAACCACGCCGGACCGTAGGTATATAAAATAAGTCCAGCCGCAGAAGTTTTCTAGGCCAAACAAAGCCAGTCTCCGCCGAGGTCTCTTTCTGCTGCTTTAGCGCCCGAATTTACCATACCTTAAAACTTGATGCACACTAACCTAGTAAACAAGGCAGCGAAGAACCACGCAAGGGCGCATATGAGGGTAGCTCGAGTCTTGGTACTATCATAGCCGGCCATAGTGGTTTATTAGTGACTTAAACTACTATATAAGTTTGCCATACCTTCAGAATTGATGCATACTAACCTTGTATACAAGGCAGCGAAGAACCACGCAAGGGTGCATATGAGGGTAGCTCGAGTCTTGGTACAATCATAGCCGGCCACACTGGTTTATTAGTGAACTAAACTACTATATAAGTTTGCCATACCTTCAGAATTGATGCACCCTAACCTAGTAAACAAGGCAGCGAAGAACCACGCAAGGGCGCATATGAGGGTAGCTCGAGTCTTGGTACTATCATAGCCGGCCATAGTGGTTTATTAGTGACTTAAACTACTATATAAGTTTGCCATACCTTCAGAATTGATGCATACTAACCTAGTATACAAGGCAGCGAAGAACCACGCAAGGGCACATATGAGGGTAGCTCGAGTCTTGGTAAAATCATAGCCAGCCACACTGGTTTATTAGTGACCTAAACTACTATATAAGTTTGCCATACCTTCAGAATTGATGCACACTAACCTAGTAAACAAGGCAGCGAAGAACCACGCAAGGGCGCATATGAGGGTAGCTCGAGTCTTGGTACTATCATAGCCGGCCATAGTGGTTTATTAGTGACTTAAACTACTATATAAGTTTGCCATACCTTCAGAATTGATGCATACTAACCTAGTATACAAGGCAGCGAAGAACCACGCAAGGGCACATATGAGGGTAGCTCGAGTCTTGGTAAAATCATAGCCAGCCACACTGGTTTATTAGTGACCTAAACTACTATATAAGTTTGCCATACCTTCAGACTTGATGCACACTAACCTAGTAAACAAGGCAGCGAAGAACCACGCAAGGGCGCATATGAGGGTAGCTCGAGTCTTGGTACTATCATAGCCGGCCATAGTGGTTTATTAGTGACTTAAACTACTATATAAGTTTGCCATACCTTCAGACTAGATGCACACTAACCTAGTAAACAAGGCAGCGAAGAACCACGCAAGGGATGAGTGTAGCTCGAGTCTTGGTACTATCATAGCCGGCCATACTGGTTTATTAGTGACCTAAACTACTATATAAGTTTGCCATACCTTCAGAATTGATGCACACTAACCTAGTATACAAGGCAACGAAGAACCACGCAAGGGCGCATATGAGGGTAGCTCGAGTCTTGGTACTATCATAGCCGACCATAGTGGTTTATTAGTGACTTAAACTACTATATAAGTTTGCCATACCTTCAGAATTGATGCACACTAACCTAGTAAACAAGGCAGCGAAGAACCACGCAAGGGCGCATATGAGGGTAGCTCGAGTCTTGGTACAGACATAGCCGGCTCGTAGAGGCTCGCAGATGGCGTAATAGCGCTCAAAGCTTATCGCTAAGATGGTCAACACAGACGCGTGCGCCACCGTCAATTCCACAAACGGCACTGCCAGACCTGAAACAAATAGACAATAGAGTAATTAATATTTTAGAAGGATCTCAATATTTGTCATCACAAAATATTGCCGTGCGGTTCATTCACAAGTCGCAAGGCAAATAGATAGTCTACAAAGCTGGTCAAGTGTAGAATGTCAAGCAATCTTTAGACCATTATTTAGATCTCTCCAGGTGTGTTGGTTTCCACGCACGATTTTCTTAAGCTAGCGATATTTAATTGGCTATATCGCATATTATGACTGTCAAAAGTAAGAGCTACATAAGAAACCCCACACCTTCCAAACTTAACCACTAGGGTATAATATAGCCGTTGGGATAGTACGTAATATTATGTAGTATATTTACGTTAGTATTATGTAGCACCGTTATATTTTACAAAACAAAACATTGAAATACTAGTAGGAAAAACCTACATTTTTAAATTAGTTGCAAAATGTGCCAATTTCAGCCATGCCAGCTATGTGACTAAACCACTATAACAAATGGAATTTCACAAGAATTTGAACTGTATTTCGGTGTCCTATAAATTTAGCCCGTATGTATCGATAATCTTAATGGTGTTGATATCTCTAAACTATGTCTAGTTTTTGGCTGATTTACGAACATTTGATGTAGCACCTCAGTGGTCGCTATTAGGGCTTAAACAGCCTGCAGAGCGAATCCATACATAGCTAAATTTAAAACTTCTTTATAATTATAACTAAACTCAAAACTTCTTTATTCAAAATAGGTACCTACAAAGTACACCTTCTGAACGTTATGTTTACAAGGAATAAGACTTGATGATGGTAATTAACTACGGTATCTTAAAACTAAAGCTATGAGGGTTCCAAACGCGCCCTGGTCTGAGAAGAGCCCGCAACAAACTCAGCCGGGTTTTTTTTATCATCACGACGAAAATGTGTGTCTATCTGCCTGCTGCTACGATTTCACTAAACATCTTTTTAACCGATTTTGATGATAATTGATACACACATAGGTAAGAAAAGAGAAAGTATATCGGCTTCCTTTTATTTTGGAAAATTAAGGAGACCTGCAGAAATATTAAAAAATTAATCGACGCAGACGAAGTCGCGGGCATCGTCTAGTAGTATAGTAGGGCAAGAAAAACCGCGGCATTTACTTTAATATGGAGTAAGCTCAGTAGGCAACCAGACAAAATGCATTTCCCTTTCGACGCGGACATTTTTTACTGTCTGGCCCTTATTTAATAAAAGTTACAATCCAACAGAGTAAAAAAGTGTCATAATTTTGAAATTGTATAAGATTTCTGTATGAGATTAGTCGTACAATTTTACAATTACCTATGTCACTTTTACAAAATTATCAAATTGTAACTTTTATTAAATAAGGGCCTCGTCCGGTAGTGTTATATAGCCCTTACACTTTTGTACAAAGGTTAAGCCTTTGTAGAAAAGTGTAAGGGCCGAAGAACCGAAACCAATTAAAATAACAATCTAAATTAAAATTTTCATCAATGTACCTAATTATTTTCGTCCCCTAGGATTCAAAGCTATTATGAGAATGTATTTTCTGCGGGAGAAAGCGATTGTTCTCAATAAAATATTGTTTCCCTTGATGGTAAGATAATCTGAATAAAAGAAGATGTTTTCCCTACACAGAAAATAATTGACAGCCTTTGAAAAATGTGCGCCGATTTTGTTTATGTTGGCACGTACGAAAAATATTAGAAACAAAGCATATGGTTAGAAATGCGAGCGTATTGAAATCATTTTCTGGTTTTCGTTTACGGTTCTGTATGATTGCGGTATACATATTTTCGTGTAACCTGTACTACAGTTATGTGAGTATACTATTATTTACTATTAATAATATAAATATGAAAGGATGGATGGATGGATGGTTGGATAGATGTTTGTAACTCAATCAAGCCACGGCGGAAAGAACCTGGATGATATTTAGCACAAAGATAGATTTTAGTCTATAATGGAAAATGAAAGAGTTTCTGCCGGAACAAAAACCTCAATCTACGTGGACGAAGTCACGGACGTCAGCTAGCATATTATATCCTAGTGCTTATCAAATAATATCCTCGCGGTTAAGACTTAGAATTATTCCAGGATTCAGGGTTCGAATCCTTCCGCGGGACGCAACCTACATCTGTTTCGGTGAAACAGATCGTCCGTAAAAGCGTATAGCAGACAGACAGATAGACATACCTTCGTATTGTTAATATTAGTAATTATGGATAAAAATCAAGAGCCACCGAGGTGACAAAAATAGAAAATACAGTAGGAATAAATCAAAATTGCGATTCCAAAATTGCTCACACGCGAACTTTAATACCCTAATTTTGTATCATATAAATTAAACACGATGCTCAGAAAAGTTAAATGAATTTAGCAAACATGGACGCTCAACAAACTTCCCCTTGTAAAATATGTGCGCAACCGCGAGCACCGACACTAATGAATGAAAATGAGTCCAAGATCTCATTAGCAATTTTGTAGCCGCAACTGCTAAAGGAGCGGATTGAAATGTAAAGCGGTAGATTACCTACTTAATTTGCCGGTCTATTGTCGTGTCCACTTCTAACTAGCGAACTTAATTGAAGAATTAAGAAGAAACGACTACCGTGAATGGATCATGGAGCACTTTTTCAATGAGTCCAAGTTCTAGCTAACAGTAATCTAATCTGTACTCATTTTAATCACACTTCGAATATATTAAAATACGATACGATTTCTGCATTATGCAAAAATGTGTATATGTGTCTGCTAAGTTTTCACAGCCCATCTATCTGTCTAATTTTGACGAATTAGGCACAGATTTCCAGAAATTTTAATTCATGCGGAGGAAGTCGCGGGCAACATTCGTGGAAAATTTATTATCTACTAGATGATGCCCGCGACTTTGTCCGCGTGGTTTAAGTTTTTCTATTACCGCGGGAACACCTTAATTTTCTTGGATAAACAGTAAAGCATGCCCTTCCCCGAGATATAACCTAGCTCTGGGATATATCAAATTTAATCAAAATCGGTTAAAAGATGGGCCGTTAAAGCGTAGCAGAAAGACAGATATGACACACTTTCGCATTTACAATATTAAATATGGACATATTGCCCAAGGATTTATTTTTATTTGTTGATACTTAATAAGTAAACTGATATTAAATCTTCTTAAGCTTTAAGTGTCGAAATCCCGTACCTAATAACCGTACTGAGGGATACCACACAGAGATTTTAAACTTGAGTGGATATAAAGTTTAGAAAAACAGAGTTTAACAACTATGAAACTAACTTCGTTCAGTAACTCTTTGCGATACAGGACTTATCCAAACTTGTCAAAAGTTTAGCTATAAAGTCCCATCTGCCCACGGCATACGAGTAATACACGAAGTAAAGTAAGATCGCAATTTCACTAAGAAGTTAATAACACACATACTATCACTGACCAAGGAAATTTTCCTCTTTCCTACAAAAAACTTAAATGAACGATGTCTGACAACAACAATATTACAATGCTTCTAATAAATAATTTACAAACTAATTAATTAATTAACTAATGAGATAATTTAACAATTTTTGCAACTGGGAGCTTACTAAACTTTTCAAAAGTTTAGCTGTGTGTTTTTACTCACACAATCTTATTTAAACGTTTAAACTATCGTGAGTGATATTCATTTTAGTCGTAGTAGTTTTATCGCGAGTGAAAACCGTTAGATTGTAATCTAGCGAGATTGTAAACTGTCGAAGATTACAATTTAACGCATTATTTTTCGGTTGTTTGTAATCTGTTACGAATATTGACCCGATAGAACCTAAGTGCCGGGTGGCCGGGCACTACCTGATTATTTATGTCGAACTCTAACCTAGCCTACAATAGAGACAAGAAAACGTAAATACAAGGAATATTTAAAAAATTGACACTCAGAACATTGAACGGTTCTATCGAGATAAAAAGCGTTAGATTGCAATCTGACGGTTTTTGCAATTTAACGGTGACATGTACACTAGATTCAGATCCAGCGCCTGCCAATGCTGGTATAGCTCGACATGTACACGAAGCCTTAGATAAATCTTAAAGCTTAACAAACTTCGTGTTGCGCGTTGTGTTAAAAGTAAATTTCCGACCCAATTAATTTAACAACTCTTTGCTACACAGGAGTTAACGCCTGTACAAACTTTAAAAGCTACCGAATATATTCCTTTCAAATTTAGCGAACCAACGTAAAAGTCTCCCATTCCAGCTATCAAGGGCTTTGGCAAATCCCTTATGAATGAATGGTAATTCCGAACTTAGGTTAATCTTATACACTCAAATTGACTCGCACACCTTAGAGATTTTCCTGCCATTTCCCCAAGCTTTTTTATTATTCTGAAAATGTGTGAGATTTATCCCTAATTGTAAGGATGTTAACATACCGGAACCCGGAACGCTTAATGAGTTGATAATATAGCTTGGTTGCACACCTTAGTTCTAGAGACTTTCCTGCTATTTTCCCAAGCTTTTTTATTATTCTGTAAATGTGTGGGATTTTTCTCCATTTGTAAGGGTATCAACATACCGGAACGCTTAGTGAGTTGATGATATAGTTTGGTTGCACAACTTAGCTCTAGAGATTTTCGCGAGAATAATAAAAAAAACATAGGATAACAGCGATGCTTTTTTTATTATTCTGTAAATGTGTGGGATTTACCTATTCGAAATTATTATTGTAGAGATGTTTACATAGATCCCGGAACGCTTAGGGGCTTGAAATAGTTTGGTACTCGGGGTATCTCATTAAGGACAATGCGGCCTCGTCCGCCAGTCGTTGTCTTGGGTTCCAGGCACGTGCAAAGCTGAAGAGGCTCAAAGTGCTAAAAACTGCATTAGATATGCAGATCTCAACTCGTTAAGTCACCTGACTCACTTATTAATCGAGTGACATCAAGGCTAATATAATTTGTAATCTTTTTTGGCCTTATTTTAGTACTAGATGATGCCAGCGACTTCGTCCACGTGGATTAAGTTTTTCTCATTCCCGCGGGAACTCCTTAATTTTCCGGGTTAAAAAGTAGCCTATTCCCCGGCATACAATCTAACTCTATACCAGATTACATCAAAATCGGTTGAAAGGATGGGTCGTGAAAGCGTGGCAGACAGACAGACACACTTTTGCATTTATAATATTAGTATGGATTACTTATTTGTAACTTACCTACAAAATTGTAAACTATATTGTAAAACGGTATTGATTACAGATAAATAAACAAAAAAAAAAAGACACATGACACTTCAAGTGATACCAAACGACCCTTGCCAAGAACTTATGCCCATTAGTGGACATCTCGTGGTTAAGACGGCGTACATAAAACCATACGACATAATATTATTATTAATACTCATGGAGTCCACACAATCGCCAGATATCTTACTTATCTAAAATGGCCTCCAAAAAGGGCGATTCTTATTTCTTACCTAATTATAGGTGGAAACATTTGGTCTCAACATCAAGGAAAGTAGGATTATAAACAGATACAATTAAAGCACCGTTATTGTGTCTTTATTTGTACTTTTTCCACCAAAAGGTACATAAGCTTTTATTTCAATTAGGTACTTACTTAGGATATTATTTTGAGCAACCAAATGTGTTTTGCAATACTGTTTATCTATACTGATATTATAAAATGTGAAAATTTGCATGGATGGATGGATGGATGTTTGTTACTCAATCACGCCAGAACGGCTGAACGGATTTGGATGAAATTTGGCACAGAGCTATATTATAGTCTGAAATAACACATAAGCTACTTTTCCCGGAAGTTTAAAGAGTTCCCGAGGGAATCAAAAAACCTCAATCCACACGGACGAAATCGCGGGCATCAGCTAGTGTTTAAATAAACATCATTTTGTTACTTGCTCTAATTTTTATGGTTGTTTACTTTAATTCTTTATGATTGATACAGAGACTATATTTAAATGTTGACGACCTCCGTGGCGCAGTGTGTAGCGCTGTTGTCTTAACGTGCGGAGGTCCCGGCAGGGTCCCTGGTCTGGCCTGGTGGGAGGCTTCGGCCGTGACTAATTACCACCCTACCGGCAAGGACGTGACGTCAAGCGATTTAGCGTTCCGGTACGATGCCGTGTAGAAACCGATATGGGATAGAAAAGGGATATGGGTTTAATATAAATGCCATACCCCTAACAGGTTAGCCCGCTACCATCTTAGACTGCATGTACTTACCACCAGGTTAGATCGCAGTCAAGGGCTAACTTGTAGTGGAAAAAAAAGATTCATCACAATAGATAATTATTTTAATATGTAGCTTAACTGGGAATTGTTAACCGACTTAAAAAAAGAAGGAGGTTCTTAATTCGACTGTATGATTTTTTCTATGTATGTTACGTGTAATAAATTTTGATGATTCTTTTTTTATTTGGTATATCATACTTAAGAGGTGGTCCCATATCAAATTTATAGAAATTGATTCAGCGCTTTTTGAGAAAATCAACAAGAAACAAAATATGTACCCAGATAATGTTTTTAGTTTAAGTATTGATAGGTATAGTTTTGATTTCGGTTTTTGTTTTAGATTAAAGCGAATAATTATTTTATTTTGCGGAGTCAGATAAAATTTCCAATTGAATGCCGGCACTAAAAAGATGAACCCTACTATTTTACCGATAAGAAAAAGTCATATTTTAATGATCGTTTTCGGAATCGATTCCGATACATCGATTTTATATGCCATCATTCACTCGGCAATTTCGATGTAATTTCTTTTGAAAGGCCATGGAATCAGCGTTTTTACGATGTTCCATTTACTTTCGATTTGAGGAAGCAATAAAATTATAAGCTCTGCCTATAAAGGCTCGATAATGTCAATTTTAAAATACTTATACATTAACTTATAATTTTAATGTAAGTGTTTAATTCTTAAGACTTATTTGGAATGAAAGAAATAAAAGTTTTTAAAGTAACCTACTTATGTTATTAAAACGACGATAATGACTTAATAATCAATACTCAAATTTTTTCGTAATAATTAAAACGTTTTAACTTTTAATATTCCGTTGATATTTATTCATAATTCCCACGCATTTTACTCACGAAAGCTACCTACATTATAAAGACTACTTACAACCGTTTGGATAATAATTATGCTGTTTTCGGGATTTCCTTTTTAATTGACACTAATGTTTTTAATTTGTAACTCATACTTCGATATTTACATACTCAATTGATCGTATTTCAATAGTTTTAACTGTCTATATAAAAGGACTTGACCGGTGGAACTATGGCAGCTTGCCTAGGTGTCAAAAATTAATGTTCAGCAATGATTTCTTTATTATTGTAATTGCAATATTTCACTGTTTTCAGATAAAAAAGTTTCAGGAGTCTGAAGGCTCGGAAAACTGCGAAAATGAACAAAAAAGTTTCACCAAAAGACTGCTTTCCCACACTAGATGGCGCTATTTATTGTGTTGAGCGAGTCTAAAAAAATATTTTCAAGTATTATTTCTTTATTATTGTAATTGTTATATTTTATAGTTTTCAAATAAAAAAGTTTCAGGAGTCTGAAGGCTCTGAAAACTGAGAAAATAAATAAAAAATGTTTCACCAAAAACTGCTTTCCCACACTAGATGGCGCTAGTTATTGTGGTGAGTCTAGAAAATATTTTTAACTTTTGGTTAACAAGTTCAACTATTCGACCACAGATGGCAGCATATGCAATGTGAAAGGGCGTTCCTTTAAACGCAGTATTTCAAAATGCTTTGTTCGATCTATTAGTTTGAGACTTGTCAATAAATAAAAATAATTATAAACAAAACATACATTTCCTTTTCATTACTATTTAATTGATCAAAAATAAATCATTCATAATATAATGACTAAGGTACTTAAATGGTATTCCTGTAGGGTTACAAGATTATTATTAGGCATGGATATAATGGAACGTCAAAATGGATTGGTGCTTAAAGAGGAAAGCGGACGCTCAAGATTTAAACAATAAACGTACTGTTTTTTTTTTGTCATTTGAACCCTGACCTTATTTGGAATAATAAATCCATAATAATTTTGTTTTGAATTTTTAAACCTTACTGTAAAAACGGAAATCCTGTGCATTGTCCCGAATCGGAGGGCAATTACTGGTCATGTCCTTTTCAAAGGCGTATAAAGTCTGCCAATTCGTACTCGGCCGGCGTGATGGACTATGCCCCAACCCTAATACTAAGCTGAGACTCATGCTCAGTATTGACCTGGCAATGGGTTCAAAGAATTAATAAAATGACTGCATCAGAGTTATGACATCTTTTAACGAGCGGAGTACATATTTCGCTTTTTTCACCAAATCGCCTTCACTAAGGCCACACAACAATCGCATTGACTGTGCACGGCACCAAAGAACACCGGATAAACATAAAATGCATTAATTACCACCTTATTTCGGGTACATAGAGTCGCAATTCCTTTGAATCATCAAGAAATATTTCGACCCAATTAAGAGTAATAAACTTTTAGCGAATTTTTACTTAAAAAACGTTGTAAAGGATTAAAATAAACTTCGAGGAAGCTTTGATGAGTGCATCGTTTACGATTATTATTTCACGTAAGAGGAGAATCCCAAACTCGAAAAACAAACACATTTGGACATCACTGCGCCGCCTCACACTGAGTCTTACGTCTTTCAGAATGAGAAGAGTTTGGCCATAGCCCACTACGCTGGCCAAGTGCGTACTTCACACACCTTCGAGACCATTATGAGGAATGAGATATGGATTATGAGGAATTCTTAGGCATGCAGGTTTTCTCACGAAGTCTTCCTTCACCGTCTAAAGCAAGTGACATTAAACTAGCTGCTGCTCGCGATTTCGTCCGTGTGGAATACGATTTTTTAATTCCCGCGGGAACTTCTTAATTTTCCGGTATAAAGAGTAGCATATATCACTCGCCAGTTCCTCAACTATGTTCATGCATAAAATCACGTCGATCCGTTGCTTTGTTGCGGCGTGATTGAAGAACAAACAAACACACTTTCTCATCCATGCTTATATATTATAAATAAATGGGAAAGTGTGTCTGCCTGTCTGCTACGCTTTCACAGCTCAACAGTTCAACGGATTTTGATGAAATTTGTTATAGGAGTAGGTTGTATCTCGGTGAAGGACATAGGCTACTTTTTACCCAGAAAATTAAAGAGTTGCCGCGGGAACCAAACAGCCGCAATACACGCGACAAAGTAACAGGCATCGGCTAGTATATAATAATATTAGTATGAATATGATGCATCGATTTAAACATTAGTAAGTCAATGACATGATGCCTCATAACGCAAAAACTACGAGAACGAAAAATTAGAGGTGCGTGTTTAGAGATCGGATCTGATTGACACCCGAATAGGGGCCCAGGTGTCTAAACAACAAGACTATCACTGCTTCCAATTATAATAGACGGTAAAAAAATTAAAATGTAGGTCAAAAAGCAACCGAACACCAACTGTGTCATTTCATTTGTGAAACTATGCGAATAATGAGCGAAAATTTCCTCCATTTTGATTCCGAACGCTCTCAGCCCGCGATATTAAATTTCGCGAGCGGATACCAAATTGTTTTGGCAAGGCGCGTGGACCGTCAAAGAGTAATCTAATTTTACAAACGTCCTAAGCTTTCATTCAAAATGACAGAACTGACAGACATGACGGATCCAATTTTAAGTTATGAAGTTGGAAACGAAGTCTGTTTATAACTTATTTTTGTAAAATCTCTATAAATAGCCTAAAACAAAGTTCCAATCCGCAATAATTGTCATTGTACCTAATTACCTAAAGCTTAAAGCACTTCTATTTTTTAATAATCTCCCTGGCACACAATACATACGTTACAAGTATTACACTGACTTGTGGATTACTGGATGCGAGACCGGTTGCTTCCATGCAACTTTGTCATTAATAAAATCATCGATAGTGTAATAACCTCGACTTAACAAATGCTGTTTAGCACAGTCTTTAAATCTATGTAATGGCAAATCCAGAAACTCTTTGGGAACCATATTATAAAAGCGTATACTCGACCTCACAAAGGATTTCTGCACTTTGCGTTCACGATACGACGCTGTTACTAGCTTATGGCGGTTTCTAGTGTATCGATTGTGAGTATTACCTAATAAGTATTAATATTGCATTTACACGATGATACCCGCAACACCGCTTCAGCTAGAGTAAGATTTGTCAAACCGTGGAAATTCTTTAATATTCCGCGATAAGAAGTAAGTACTTAGCCTATATGTAGCTCTAGGTCTCAAACTATCCACCCATGCAAAAAATGGCAAAATAGTCAAGTGAACAAAACAACGTGAACCACTGTCAGTAGGTCCGAACTCTTATGACACAATGTTCTTATCCGGGCGAACCACTCGTTATGGAAACCTTTTTACCGCCACTTATCATGGTACATTTTTATAACAATACAATCAGCATGACTGCGGAACCAGCCTCCCGATTGTGTAGGAAAATCGTAATCGTTTGTAAAACGGACAATTCGACCTGTTTAAGGAGTTTATAGGGGCTTGCACGCCAAAAAGCATGTATGAACTCCTCAAACAGTTCGAGTAACTCAAAACTCAAACTCAAATAATGTTTATATTCATTTTAGGTAGGTATACTACACTTATTGATGTCCAGTTATTTATAAAATATAATGGTGATAATCAGTAACGGTATCTTAAAGAGACCACAAAAAACTCAGCCGGGGTTTTTTTTCATTATCACCATTTCACAAATCATCTTTACTAAGGTGTTATCAGAGCCATTAGATCAAATCATTGGCAAGCTTCCTTGTCATTTAAGTAATGCTTTACATGGTAATACGTTTTAAGCTGTCAAATGATTACGATTTGCTTAGATAATTGGGCCTCAGGTTTTTTCGAATGCTAGAAGAAACTAAAGTTCATCAACCTTGCACCTGTCAAGTATCTCACATAATTTTGGAGCGCATAGGGCATTATCACAACATTTGGAAACATTCCGCATAGAAATTAGTATGCTGAAAGGAATCGAACTTACGACTTATTATGGTACAGTGTTGTGAATTGAAACAAGATAGTCAAGTGCAAAGAACTGCGCTCCGAAAAGGTTCTGTACCCTTACATGTTTTACATATTTATTTGTTTTTATTTAATTTATTACATACACATAATACACATATTATAATAATTATATGTATGCAGCAATGCTTAGGTCTGCGGTTAATTTTTATATTTTCGAATTAATATAATTGTAAAAAAAAATATTCAAAAAAGCAACCACCTAGTTTCTTGCTGGTTCTTTTCGGTAGGAACGATATTCCGAACCAGTGGTAGATTCACTCGACTATTCAAAAGCACTTGTTAAAAGTCTACTTAAATAAATAAAAAAAATTGATTTGATTTGATATGCAAAAGTGTGTCTGTCTGTCTGCTACGCTTTTACGGGCCTTCAATCCAACCGTTTTTGATGTGGTACAGATATAAGTTGCAAGTTACAACCCTATAGCATCCACAAACAAAATGTACGTGACCTAAGTGTTACGGTTTTCGGATTATGAGGGAAGAAACCCTAAAACGTGTAATAAAATATATATATCACCATTTACCAATAAAAAAAATACCTACGAATGCAGTTTCTTGAACACTTTATCACAAAATATCATAAAATCCATATTTAAATAACATTCTTCACAGAATTTCGAGATATAAATAACTCATGAATGCCTAATTCTAGTCACAAAATTTGAATAGGTATACCTTCTTTATAATTCATTGATAACGTCGTTCAAAGGAAACAGGGAGACTATCCAGATTTAAATAAACATGTAGGTTTATCTATTTTCAGTGGTACAGTATTGAAATATCAAAATTTACATAATTCTATCAAACAAGATCGTTGACACCAATTTTGATGCGGTTAGAATTCCGAATTGGGTATTTGATCTCCCAAAAGTGATAATATTCCCTGCTAGTTTTATGTTTGAAAACCTTTTTAAACTATCGGTTGAAGTAAAAAAGTACTTCGAATTTTGATGACGTCACAGTTCTGTATTTCTTACTAAGCGGGCGTTTTGGTGTTTGAAAATTATTTGTTGGTTTGATTGTAGTCAAATACCCAATAAAGGACGCGTTACCATCAGAGAAGTGCTAAGTTGCTAATAAAATATAAAATAAGATAGATACAGTCTTTATTTCCACACATAACATAGGACAAAATTATGAACAAAAACAGAAAACAACGCGTGCGCAAGGGCGGTCTTATCACTAAAAGTGATCTCCTCCAGACAATCCATTTCTTAAGGAACTTTAAAAAGGAGGGGGAAAATGCAACAATATTGATTAGAACACTAGATGTTAGGCCACGATTACAGTAGCAAGATTTTACGTAAGTTGCGTCTGTAGGAACTTACTTACTGACGTTACAAGTCTTTTTACGTTTCATAAGTTACTCATATTAGCGACGAGAGTACAACTTACAAGTGTAATCGTAGCGTTAGATCAAGTGGTCCTATTGGTGGGTTTGATACACGTCCTTAGTTTTGCAACGTAAAACATGTCTGTTGAAAAGGCAGGAATAATTAAGTGTGCCTCTGCGATTTTGTAGGATAAATATTCCACAAAATAATGTCAAGATTGCTGTGAGTCGTACAAAGAATTTTTAAAGACAGGTATGTCTTAATGCCAATATTTGCGTTATGCTACGCCAACTGAGCAATTAAGTTGGTGATATAATAAACGTGAACTATTTGGGAATTATACTCCTTTTAAGCACTGTGCTTAAAATGACTATAATCTACCTAGTCTATGGTTCATACTTTGTATATAAAAACGAAGATTACTGCAAGATTCGGCTTTGATTTTACCGCTTCCACTTACCTGCTAAGTTTAGAGGACCTGCCAATCGGGCCCTCAAGTGTATGTTGAAATAACAGACAGTATGTACATTTGTACAAATTACAGGTAAACTTAAAGGTTAACTGTAAAGGAAGACATAATTCTACTCACATAATTCCTTCCCAAGCACCCAAGTTTCAGGCTTAGAGTTGACCTCCACGAGCGTAGTAGTGGTACACACCAGCAGCACCATCAGATCGGCAATGCTCAGGTTCACCAGGAATATATTAGTGGAGTTCCTCATGTCTTTAGTCTTTAATATCACTATAGGCACCATCACGTTCCCGATGACGCCCAAACACATTATAACTATGCAAAAGGTCATCGAAGTTGCTTTTATGTAATACGGAATCTCTGCGTACTCCGTAAAATTGTTCGACATCTCGAAAGTCGAGTTCGAATTGTTGTACGTTCCATTCTGGTATTCGAACTTCTCGAACAAATCTGTAGTGTCCCGCGGGCTTTGTGTGACATTTTTGTATGTGGTTGTGTTGTACTGTATTTGTGTGTTCGTGTGCGTGAAGTTTGCTATTGAAATCATGTGCGTTTTAATGTGTGGGTGGACATGTGAGCTTCACATTTTTTTCCGCTTCTTTGGCACTTTAGTTTGGCTTCGGTTCCGACTTCAATTATTCTTGCGCTGATCTGGAACAAGAAACAGCTGGGGTTAGGTACACAGAGGTAGATTGTGAGTTCATTAACACAGTATATGGCAAAGTAAAATACCTAAATATATCTACATCTGTTTGACGATCTTCCTGACGCATTGGCGAGCGCTGTTGTCTTATAAGCGGGAGGTCCGAGGTTCGATTCCCAGCAAGGTCTATTTTGGAATTATTAAGTAAAAAATTTCTCTGATCTGGTCTGGTGGGAAGCTTCGGCCACGGCTAGTTACCACCCTATCGGCAGCGACGTACCGCCTAGCGATTTGGTACTATGCCGTGTAGAAACCGATTAAGATTATAGGTATTACGCCATTGCCCTAACAGGTTAGCCCACTATCATTTTAGATTGCATCATCACTTACCATCCGGTGAGATCATAGTCAAGGGCTAACTTGTACTGGATAATAAAAAATAGTGGATAACAATATCACAACCAGAATCAAGCAATGTTTCATAAAAAAGGCATTTAGTTTCCAGTTTCTACTTTCGATGATTAATTACTTTTTGTGAAGGCTGTCCACAAAGCACATTTTAAAAGAAAAAAATATCAAATTGCTTCTCCAAACTGGTTTAAGAATTTCAAAAGAACTCTTATCATTGATAGAAGTCTTGTTTTATTAAACCTTTAGGTTTTTTTATTATAAAGAATCATTGGAAGAAAACTGCTGTAACAAAAAGCCTTATGTCGTAAAGCGCTTATTACTTTGGGCAATGTCATTGTTTTGGAATTTCTTTCTTTCTTAGCAGTTAGGAGATCCACAATAGTTCGAGGCCAAATTGTCTTAGCGAATCGTAATCAATTGACGGTGCACGTCGGCAGTGTAAGGACCTGGACAAACAAAGAACATGACGAGTTTCGTGACGTTCTTTGTTTGTCCAGGCCCTTAACCTTACGAAGATCAGTCAATAACAGTACGGCTCCAATGAACATAAACATGTCAAGTGACCCCTTTACAAAAAGCCCCATAAATTTGGCCAATATTTGTGCAAATCTATCAACTACACTGTTTACCTCCGTGATTTATGATCTAGACAGTTAGTTACTTGTCTTTACACTCTACGACACAACGCGATACCGATAAAACACAATAAGGAGACCTTTTACACACAGTCTTACTTTTTAGTAGATACTTATCAGGTATGCTTAAACGAAACTCATGAAACTAGTTCTTTTTTGCAATTTTCAGGGTCTATACTATTATAAGACATGCACAAGATGACTAAAGACTGTTGGAACTGGCCGTAAACTAAATTGTTTATATTTAAATATATTCTTATTCTTTTTTTTAAATCTATTGTTTTTTTTACGTTTGATGACTTTCACTTACTTCAAATATATATCTCAAACAGGACGTCCAAGTTTTTCTCTTTACTGATATTTTTCTTATAAATTAAAATATCCCAACACGTTATCAGCACGAAGGATCTTGGGAAAAATATAAGTGAAAAGTGGTGTTAATTGTCCGTTGTTGCTTTATTTGTTGCGAATAAGAAAATTCATTTTCTTTTGATATTATTTTTTAAGGATATCCTACTTGGAAATTTAAAATGCGAAATTATTTGCAACATGAGGACCTATGGTTTCCTATTGATGGATATCCAGAAGGAGATACGACCACTGCATCTATTAAGGTAAG
This sequence comes from Erebia palarica, assembly GCA_964035005.1. Classification (NCBI taxonomy): domain Eukaryota; kingdom Metazoa; phylum Arthropoda; class Insecta; order Lepidoptera; family Nymphalidae; genus Erebia; species Erebia palarica. The sequence continues at coordinate 5,279,262 of OZ035993.1, read as the reverse complement.
GAATGACGCTAAGGCTCTGGCAAAGATATGCTTAACACTAGACGGTGTAGCAATTACACATGTTAGACGTGCAAAAACTGCAGCCGAAGCCTGGGAGGCCCTGAAGGCAGCTTTTGAAGATAAAGGTTTGGGCCGAAGGCTAGCCTTGGAGCGAAAGCTTTATAGATTAAGTCTTTCAGACTTTGAAAATATTGAACAATATATAGATGCAGTTCTGTCTACGTCACAAGACCTAGCTGACATAGGAAAAGTTATCGAAGATAAATCAATTGCAGCTATATTACTGGGAGGGCTAACAACTAAATATGAGCCATTGATCATGGCACTGGAAAACTGCAATATAGAAATCACTTCCGATTTGGTTAAGACAAAACTATTAAATGAAATGCTCACAGCAAATTAGAACGAAACTTTAGTGGTGAGTCATTGCTGCTGCCTTACAGAAATCTAATAGGATGCCTTATGTTCTTGGCAGTCAATACACGTCCTGATATAGCATTTGCAACGAGCTACTTAAGCCAATTTAATACGTGTTTTTCAACGGAACATTGGAAAGCAGCAAAAAGGATTCTTCAATACCTAAAGGGTACACTAGAGTATTCCTTAATATACAGGAAAACTGGAAAGCCGTTAACAGGGTATGCAGATGCTGATTGGGCAAATTGTCCAATTAACAGAAAGTCTTACACGGGCTATGTCTTTAAGTTAGCTGGTGGACCAGTGTCTTGGGAATCAAAGAAACAACCAACTGTTGCTCTGTCATCCACTGAAGCTGAGTACATGGCTCTTACTGCAGCAACTAAAGAAGCCTGTTACTTACGTAAATTTATAGAGGATATTACTGGTAAGATATATACAATTAAGATATTGTCAGATAGTCAGAGTGCTCTAAACTTAGCTCACAATCCTGTGCACCATAGCAGGACGAAGCATATTGACACTCGTTTTCATTTTATACGAGAAAAAGTTAGTAATAATACAATTATTTTAGACTATATGAAAAGTTGTGATACACCCGCAGATATTCTTACCAAACCACTTGGGCCTATCGCAACTAGTAGAATTATAGGTAGTTTAGGTCTTAGTTAGGTTTTTTTTTGTTCCTGTGTCTTAATACGTTATGTTAATATTTTTTTTTTTTGTAAGACAATTTAGTTTAAAGGGGGATGTTGGAACTGGCCGTAAACTAAATTGTTTATATTTAAATATATTCTTATTCTTTTTTTTAAATCTATTGTTTTTTTTACTTTTGATGACTTTCACTTACTTCAAATATATATCTCAAACAGGACGTCCAAGTTTTTCTCTTTACTGATATTTTTCTTATAAATTAAAATATCCCAACAAAGACAATAATTAATAAAGCTAATATTGTAGGTAATTCAAACAAAAAGTCCTGGAGACCGACGTTTTCCTCGTATTTCTACACATAAGTTTATGGCGAAAGAATGGATAAGAATTAGAATGAATGCAAGGCTAATCTTTAAACTTAAAAACGCGCTTTTAGTCTGGAAGTTTTTATGAAATACAGAGTTGTGACGTCATCAGATTTCAACAAACTTTTTTTCATTAATCTATCGTTTAAAATAGTTAAGCTTAAAACTAACCGAGGATATAAATTTTAAGTCTTTTGGAATACCTTATATTTATTAATCGGTAAGAAATAATTTAATTTTGACGTAGGCATCATCCTTATTGAGAAATTTAAAGCTCTATGTAAGTGACACGAATTAAAAAACTTAATAAAACAATATTCGTCGTGTGTACCGTATCGTTAACGTATCCGTGCGTACTAAGTGATAAATGGAGCTTATCTTAGAATAGAATTTAGGCAGTCTGTGGTTTAACGCAGCTTCTTGGAGCTATTGACATTTTCAGCAACTACACACTACAGTATGGAATTCGGGCCTGAACTTTTTCATAATATTAAACACGGATGAATAAAGAGACGCATCTTATTCATAGCTATGTTAGGGCAAAAAACAACTAAGGAAGAGTATCGCGTTCTGTCTTGTCTCACTAGTCTACACAGCTCCATAAAAATGAGTCAAAATAGAACTTAACAAGTCGCAGTCAACAATCAACCAATCAAATCATTTATTTGCATAAATTGCGTAGGTACAATATGGTGTTACATTATAACAGCTTATTAAGATAAGCCTTTATTTACAATTCTACATGAACTTAACTTATATTTAGAATTACAATTTATAATAAACCAGCTGATGCCCGTGACTTCGTCCGCGTGGGTTGAGGTTTTTTGGTTCCCGCGGGATCACAGAGTTACGAAACCCATGAACATTTTATATAGGAAAATCAATGGAAAATGTTTTTTCTTTTATTTTATTTTTTCAGAAATTTTCCAATGTTTTTAATACTTATTCTGCTATTCGGGACTGAGACAAATACAACAAATCAAAAACCATGAAAATCGGTCCAGCCGTTCTAGAGTTTTAAGTGTTCGAACAAACCCGACTTTGTTTTATATAATAAGATAAATGTATAATATTTTAACTTAATTAAGTACATTATAATATATTTAAGATCCATTTCAAGTTCATAATACACACAAGTACCGATCCAAGTCGTAAAACCTCAGAGTCAAAATCGTACCTCCATAGTAACGCTTAACCTAAGAATAAAATTTTGATAGAATTCATATACAAAATCTGTTAAAACATCAAAATTCGTAGTTTAACATTACTCGAAGTAGAAGAAATTTGTCGTAAGGGTGACAACGCTCATCAATGATAAATACAACGTGAGAACTTTGCGCAGTCAACTCAAAAAGTCATCAAAACATGCTTTTAGCGTGTAAATAAATCTTACAAAGTTTTACCACGAGGACAAGTAGGTCTATAGGTTTGCTAAATTTATTTATTACTGTCATAAAATCTAGTGTTGATTCAACGCACGCCTACTGGTTTCCTCTTATATCTACTGTTTTTACACACACGTTTTATCGTCCGTAAGTACTAAACAGACGTTTTCACATTACAGTAATTTTACTTTCTAGCTATTTTTATAGGTGTTTAGTGGTAGATAAACAAAATAGACGAGGGGAAAATTTACAGCACTTGTTAGAACGTTAAAACATTTGTTACTTTTTGTAGGTAGATGCTGGTAGCGCATTTAAAAAGTTACTGCTTCATAGACGTGTAGATTCTAGGTGGTATCCATCATATAACGAGGAGCTGGCGAACAGAACTGGATTAGTCCACTATAATTCGAACACTAATTGAAAAATCCTATTAAAGTGTTAGTGTAAAGGATTATTTAAATGGTAAAAAAAGCATGAGTATGAATTGTTCCAGCGGCTATTATGCAATTGTTATAATTATAAATCTTATTATTTTCCATCTATTGACATCATTGTGAAGTTCTGTTAAAAATACTGAAGCTCATTAAAAATTAAATAATTTAGTTTTTTTTTTATTATTTTCTATATTTGTGAGATGGTGATAATAAAATAAAAACCCGGCTGTGTTTACCGTGGTTAATTATCACCATCACGTCTTATACGTAAACGTGACGTTCAGAAGATGTACGGTACCTATTTTGAATAAATATACTTTGAGTTTAAGTTTGAACACATTTTTTTTCAAATCGTGGTGTCTTGATCCAGTTTCGTCGATCGCTGTAATAATTTTTAATCAAAACTGCTTATAAGTAGGATGAAAATTGATTAAAAAATTCTCAGGATGAAATTTAAGACCATAGAGTACGTTGTTTAGGCTGGTCAAATAGTGCGGATTGGCCTAGTGGTTACGACAAGCCTTCTGGTCCCTGACCACCGTTACGTGCCCGGGGTTCGATCCCCGGGCACTTAACTGTAACTTTTTGAAGTCATGTGCTTTTTTAGTAGAAAATTACTGGCTATAACGAAAGGATTTTTTTAACAGTCGGAAAAACGAAACGACGAAACTCACACAGAGAATAATTTTGAACAATTCCTATAGTAGGTACTCGCAAAATTTATAATGTTTTTTTTTATTGGTCAAGATGTGTGAAACTACTAATAAATATTGTGTATTTAAGAAAATTTTAATAATGCTAAACAGAGTATTCTTGGTGCTTTCACAACGATATTGTATTTAATGTATTTTATAATGTAACAAAATCTGTATTCTACGCTAGTGAATTACGGAAACCTCTATAATGCTAGCCGTAAGTTGAGAATAAATAAATAAAATAATTCTTTTTGTTCTGCTGGTGGTGCATGTATCTATTAAATAAAGGGTCGGTGTCCCGCTGATTTGCAGTTGGGGTGTCGACCAGGGGAACGAAGTACAATCATCGACGATATTACTGGAACTTTGAGGGGATGGTGTCAAGATATTGGTTTAAGAGCTTAGCGGAAGCGGGGCGGAAGCATCCGAAAATTTCAGGTTCAACTCCCACCTTTTATAAATTTTGTATCACTTAAAATCAAAAGCTGTAAATTTTTCTTGCCACTTCTTGCAAATTCCCACTCTCCTATGAGAGTGGAGGCCTGCACCCAGCAGTGGGACGTTAATGGGCTGTAGTGGATTTGGATTGGTTGGTGGAATAGTGACAAGAATACTGGCTTCAGATCCGCACTGGACAGCCAGGTTAATCTTTGCACAAAAAATTTGCCAGCCCTTCGGTCACCAGATGAGCCAATTAACCGCGGTGAAATATCTCGCAAGAGATTTTTGGCATTTTTATCTTTAGTTTGCCGGGATAAAGAGTAGCCTATGTGTAATTCCAGACTATAATGTATCTCTGTGCCAAATTTCATCCAAATCCGTTCAGCCTTTCTTGCGTCATTGAGTAACAAACATCCATCCATCCAAATTTTCGCATTTAAAATATTAAGTATAGCTATAAGTATTTCAGTTAATATTACATTAAGTGCATTACATGTCTAATATTGTCACAGCCACCATATTAATACTGCAACTTTGTTATTTTCCCAGCTGGCTCTATTCGTACACCAGCGGGGATTCGGCCCTTTAGTAGGTCATTGTACCGTTCGCGTCAGCACAAAACACATTATAGTAATTTTTTTAAATAGTAATATAGATCTATAGATGACAGTACTTTAAGTTTTAATGTACTACTAGTAATAGGAATTGTGTGGTACTAAAACCAATTTAAAGAAATTGTCTATTCAAATAATGTGTGTGACTCCAAGAACCAAGCAAATCTACATTGTAATCAGTACACAAGTAAATATTGTAAATATTTACATTAACTAACTCATTATACATGAAGACTTTATAATAGGAGATTTTCAATAATTAAGGTTAGTAACTTTACCCACTCGGTATGCAACTGGGCCTAAAACTGATAATTTGGTTTTAAATAAAACGTAGAGCACAGTTAACTCGAATAATTGTAACAGTAGTAGATAGATGAAAGTCCGTATTATATTCCTTTCCTCCTCATTAGTATACTAGCAAATGCCCGCGACGTCGTCCGCGTGGATGGAGGTTTTTCGGCCTATGTGTCATTCCAGACTATCTATCTATATAATCTATCTCTGTGCCAAATTTCATCCAGATCCGTTCAGCCATTGGGGCGTGATTGAGTAACAAATATCCATCCATACATCCATTCAAACTTTCGCATTTATAATACATAATATAAGTAATAAGTATAGAAATATAGATAGTCCTTATATTTCTTAGTCGATGTAATACGTGTGACCCAAACAAATGTACAATGTACTCGGTACATAAGTATTTAATTAAAACTATCTTGAACGAAGTGAAACATAGTGTGCCAGTGAAAGAATCTGGATTAGATTTAAATGTAATTAAGCTCGGCATCCTCCCGAGATGACCTAATGCAACTCAATTAGTTTTATTGTATTCTGGAACTCAATGCTTTAACAACACCAGCGCCCTTGTTTTCACATAGCTAACTCACTACACATTATCTTTAAAAAAGTAGGTTTTTAGGTACCTAAAAAAAATTAAATGCTCGGTGGGCAACTGGACCTTTTCTTTTCATTTGGATTTTAAGTCTTGCAAGGAAAATAGTATGGAGAGCACAGTTTAACTCGTATTCACAAAATTAATCCCTGAAAGTGCAATTATAATATTCCAGTAAATATTATTTATACGTATGAGTTGTGACCCAAGCAAACGTTAATTAAAACTGTCCGGCACGTAAAGTGAAATACAATGTGCCTGAAAGAATCTGGATTAGATTTAAATGTAATTAAGCTCGGAATCCACCCGGGATGACCTAATGCAACTCAAATTGAGTTTTATTGTAGCCTGGAACTCAACGCCTTTACGACACCCATGTCGGTGTAAATATTCACATTAACAGGACATTAACCGACTTCATAACAAGGAGATTCCCAATTTGGAAGTGCATAATATATATTTTATAGCCATAAGTACCCATTAAAATATACGCAGGACATGATTAAATACCCATTCAAATTGTAATACAATGGGCGGACTCATTTAAATAACAACAATTTAATTTGTTTATAGTTGCAGGGAAAAAGATTTTTGTTGAGATAATTACTTAGTATTACAGATTTTAAACATAAGTTTACGCATATTCATGACCTAAATTCAACTCAAGATTGTTATGATATGATTCATGATTGTCATAATTCAAATATGATGGTGACGATTCATTTATTTTTGTGTTACGACATAATAATTATAATGTGATTACTGGTACGTATAACGATATGATGATTGTTTTACTATCGATGTTAGAAGCCAGTTGATGAATCGTGGTCACAAAGTTGTACTATTCTTTTGCGGTACTGCGAGACGGGACTGCCAGTGTATGACTAAGTCACCAGCACGACTACAGCCCATTAACGTCCCACTACTGGGAACAGGCCTCCACTCTCATAGGAGAGAGGGAATTAGAGCTTAGACCCACCACGCTGTTCCAATGCAGGTTGGCGGGCTTTAACGACTATTATCATGTTAGTGATAATAACCGGGACCGACGGCTTAACGTGCTCTCCGAGGCACGGGGGTGAAACACCGCCAATCTTCCTAACTCCGGGCTAGTACTGAGAATTTCTAGTCAGAACAACCTAATACTCAATTATGGCCCAACCCGGGACTCGAACCCAGGACCTGGTCGGCCGCAGTCGAACATGCTAACCACTAGACCAACGAGGCAGTTAAAATGTTCAGCACTCATCAAATATTATACCTGCACTTGTATTGCAGGCAAACTGAAATTCTGTTGTTTTTGTTTGTTTAACTGACATCAAACTACCAAACTACATCACTAACATGATAATAATCGGGACCGACGGCTTAACTTGCTCTCCGAGGCACGGGGGTCAAACACCGCCAGCTTCTTAACTCCGGGTTAGTACTGAGAATTTCTAGCCAGACAAAACCAATAGGTAAGTAGTCAATATTATGGCCCGACCCGGCACTCGAACACGGGACCTCGTCGGCCGCAGTCGAACACGCTAACCACTAGACCAATGAGGCAGTTATAGGCTAAGTCACGGAATAAGTTATTTCGGAAAACTAATGAGTTCCCGCGGGAATTAAGATACCTTAATCCTTTAAGCTTCGTGGACGCAGACGCGGGACTCCTCTAGTGTAGGTTAAATCTTTTTACCCTCATTGACCTTAACAATCCAGCAAAGAACATTAAATGCAGTAGGCTGTAGGTATTCCGTAACAAGAGCCATAAAATTATACAAATCCCGGCGTTTGATGGACGCAGAGAACGTAAAATTTCGCGATGCCTTCTCTCTATGGCCACTCTTTGTTTATTAGTCAGGGTCCATTTTATTTACTCCCCCAGCGGTTAAACCTCTCAGTATCCTCTTTCATTGTTCTCGATAACATCAATCAGAGCCTCAGATAAAATAACAGCATCATAAAAGCTGGTTACGCTATAATTTGCTAGAAAGAATTACAGAATTAGGCAAGATATTTAATTAACATTACGTATAGGTAAGGTATTTAATTATTATAAGGCATAACTAGGTGTAGTCAGTGTCACGAAAGGTCCTAGATGTCCTAGATGCGGCGTTAGTAGTCGCATGTATTAGTAATAATTATTGTTGAAAGTAAAATAAAGATTTAAAAATTGTTTGTCTGTATGTTTGTTTGCCCGTAAATCACGCAAAAACGAGAGAAACCTACCGCAGTTCGATAGCATATTCTACATACGTACATAGCTTGCAGTCAAAGTAAAGCAGTGGGCGTCTAAACAAAAGATTTTTTAAGAGCGAAAGTATCAGGAACAGGAAAAAATGTCTGTGCGAATGGCCCACGTCTGGGTTTACACTACAAAATCTAGAAAGAATTCTCATGTTTTAGCTCTAGGTCTTTCCTAGAAGAACGAGGTTTATTTATTTCACCTAGGGTGCGTTCTGCATATTAAAATGAATAATAAACGAATGTGTTTTGTTTTGCACACGGACAAAGTCACGGATAGTGCTAGTCTAAAATAAAAGCTAGCAACAGTTAGCTACGTATGTACCTAGACGTTTAGCAGGCACGTACAATAAACTGAACAAACACAATAACGCACTTAGCCCGTAACACAGCCAACGCGCTCACATCGAATCGATATTACGATTATTTCATTGTTTTTTTTTTCAATATAATATGAGCTTACATTTATTAGGTTAGTAGGGAAACGTGGTGAAGGTCAATTTTTATGACCCCCTTACTTACGGATAAGTGTGCATAAAAGAATCAACTTTGTTTACCGTTTGCCTGAATAATAGCGCTATAATTCTGGAAACGAAGGTTATATTGCTCAAATAATATTACTTTTTCCGATAATTAAAGTAAAAAGTAAACGGTATTTGTTTGTTCATAAAGCGTCTAAACTTAACATGAGTTGTATATACTAATATTATAAAGAGGTAAAGTTTGTGCGTTTGTGAGGTTCTAGGGGGTAATTTCTGGATTTACTGAAACGAAAATTTTAAAATTCTGGTACCAAAAGAACCACATTATTTGTGAGTCTTTGGCTTTATATTAACCCGAAAAATTAGGGAGTTCTCGTGGGAATTTAAAAACTTATTTCACGCGGACGAAGTCGCGGGCATCTACTCTTTTGTTTATAAAAATGGAAAGGGCAAGTAAATATTTTACGTTCAAACTAGTCGGGCATATTCCGACAAAGCATGTGAGTTTTAACCGGTAACATGTTTAAGTATATACTTACCTAGTGGTAAATAGTATGTTGTAAAGTTTGTAACAAAATCTGCAAATTACGGAACCCGGTTCCAACTTTCCTCTTGTATTCGCTCAGAACTCAAACATGGGGCTATTCGAAGAGCGGATAAACAAATACCCAAACGGCAAACTTCTTCTATATACTTAAAAGTATAGACTGACACGTCGACGTCCTGCAAGCTTTCCATCAGTCAATCAAAGAGTCTACCCCCAGTAGAAAAGACTATGGGAAATTTCTTGCGGGAGCACGAACTTTGAAAGCCCTTAAAGCACACGCAAACGAAACCACGGGAAAAAGCTCGTCTACCCATTTTGCAAGGAGTTAAAAACATCACAATCTCCTACTCCTAAAATAGTTGTCATTGACATAAAAGCAAAAAATCACAAATAGCATTTCTCTCATTGGGCGTGACAAATAAATTATCTCTCACTACATAATTCTAAAAGCGATCGGTCGCAATCGGATGCTTTGCCAAGAGATCCGTCAAAGTGTTATCGCCATGTAAATGTGGCTTGTCGTCGTTATTTACAGACCAAGTACCAATTAATTTTATTGGTATCACTCGAAGAGCAAAACTTTGGCGGTCTTGTGAACGAAAGTGACTTGTGCGTGAAACTTTCTATGTGCTTTTTAACCGACTTCCAAAAAAAGAGGAGGTTCTCAATTCGGTGCGTATTTTTTTTAAATGTATATCAGTGCATATCTCAGTGGTTTCTTTGATTTTTTTTCAATCCTTAGAGGAAGCTCTCGAGGTGGTCTCATAAAAATTCTGACTCCAAATCCTGACACTAAAAATTTAAAAATAAAAATTATTTCCAAAAAACCGACTTCCGAAGTCACAATAAAATAATTTGGATTTCTACACACTATGTTGAAGTCGGGCGGGTATAACAAAGATAAGCAAAGTTGACGCATCAGGCTCGCCCGACTTCACATAGCGTGTAGAAATCAACATTATTTTTTTACTTTGCAGTGTCTTTGGAAGTCGGTATTTTGGAAAGAATTTTTATTACAATCTATTATTCGACGGTAACCCGAGGTTGCCACAGAAGTAACGCGACGCGATACGACTTCATAGAAAATGATAATCTTGTCTATGCGACGACGTAGGCAGCTACTGTATAATACTATTGCGTCACTCAACACTCTAACGAATGCTTTTTAAATCGTTATACTGCAGATTACCTAGGAAATACACAGATTGACTAGTTAGTCTAAGATACGAAACAACTTACCGAGTTTCAAGGTTAAGTAGAGTGCAGATTATCTAGTTAAAGTAATGTCAAATTAGCTTTCACACTTGAACAGGCTGATAATATATATTTTTTTAAATCTTTTTTTTCCACTACAAGTAAGCCTTTGACTGCGATCTCACCTGATGGTAAGTGATTATGCAGTCAAAGATGGTAGCGGGCTAACCTAAAACCTAAAACATACATATATATAGGAAAAAACCCAATATGAGGCACGCAAGCTTAGACGAACTTATTTTAACGTTAGGTAAACAAGACTCACATGGCAAATAGCTGTGTCATAATCTTTCTAGTGAAATAAATTCCAAGTTACTTAAAACCTTGTAATAATTAATGTATTGACTCAGGCGCTAATTTATTCACTTGTTTTACGATTTGAACCTTCCTTTAATAACTACTTTCATATTTTACATGTGCTGACATATTTAAAGCACACTTTCCGTTAGACACTTACTTGACAGTTCAATTTAATAGACATCACAACCACAGACTACCTACCAGTCCTACCACAGATTAATATAACAACAGTAATCACTAAATAAACTTTATAGTCTAGTACGTGATAAATTGTACGTATCCAAAATAAGTATCCAAATTTTGACAAAATAGGTACTAGGGTACACTGTAGGGTACTCCTGTGACCTGATTATAAACAGCGTGGAATCAGAAAATAAAATGTTACGCAGTCTACCTCCTCTAGAGACCTTATTAAAAAGGCTTGGGAAAATCATTAAGAAGTTTGCTAATTGTTGGGGATCTTTTAATAGTGCCCAATTTATCGGTAATTATGCAAAAAGTCGAAAACTTTGGAAAAAATTCATTTAAAAAAGTAAAACCCGACTTCTAAAGCCACTAGGCAAACTTGATTTTTCTATTTTTCTATTTCATTTTCTAGACACTATGTTGAAGTGATAGGCATAAATAAAGATACGTTAGAGATCTCATCGATCCTTTGCTTGAAGGAAAACCCAACAAACAAATACACTGTCGCACTTATAATATTAGTATGGACTAACTGTTGCCCGTGACTTCGTCCGCGTGGTATAAGTTGTTTTTTAAAGCCCGCGCATATTTTTTAACTTGACGAGACAAAATATGGTAGTACCTATATTTAATATAATAACTAGTAAGCCTATGTCCTTCCCCGAGAGTGGGACAAAACAGATGTCCGAACAAAATTACATCAAGATCGGTTGTAAAGTTGGGCTATAAAAGCGTAACAAGCGAATAAACGACCAAACAAACAAATACGAAGTTAGGATCCAAAGTGATGTTTAAAGCATTTCGTTAATTTTTCTTGTTCCACTTTGAATAAAATAATGTAGTCGAAGCGACACTTTTGCCGACAGTTTTTGCTACTGCGTATCTTGACACCCAAAGTGGCATACTTTATCTAAGCTTGATAAGTAAATTGCCGTCTTTTGTTCATTGTAGAGGCAACTCCTCGCGACTTGGCTCCGATGCCAAAACGCCCGCTTGTGTGTTATCGGGATGCAAATGAGGCTCGGCGTCATTAAAGTGTGACGACAACTGACAGGCCTCATTCCGAGCGCGATAATGCGCATATTGGCCAAATGCACTTGGCCAACGAATACCGCTACTCGTATGTACAGTCACGGTGTGAAAATGATTAAATTAGGTAGTTTATAACACTGCCTGCAGTAAGGTCTAAAACCTCTTATCAAGGTTTTTAATACGTTTCAATGTTATCAAAAATTTCAAGCATCAAATTCAACAAGAGTATCAATTACTTTTTTATAGTAAAACTCACTTACTAATTTCAAAGTTTGACACATTAGCATCATCACAATTTATTGAACATATTAAACATCATTGCATTTGTGTAAGTGACATTTATTGAAAATATTAAAAATAATTTTCTTAGTCTACCAACCAGCCACCTACTGCAGCGACCGTTAAAACAATCTATGATCCATGCATAATCAAATCACATATCGACCTTCTGACACATATGTCTGCATGCAATTATGAACCTTAAGGTGGTAAACATTTTCAGACCACGACTGTACGGCTGAACTACGCCACGTATATAGCACGTTGCATTGTGGCATAGTCTATTATATTTTGTGGTACATTCACTTGACGATTCAAAAGCACTTCTTATGAAACATTTTGAATTTTGAATTTTTGAATTGGCTCGAAACATTGGCCCTAAATGTACTGAGCCTAAATAAATAAGTTTGGAGTATGATAATTCACATATTGTGCAAAACTACAGGGGATAAAGCTGAACCGAGGTTTATGAAGTGCACCTTCTCAGTTTAGTTTTCCCCCATATTAATATGAATCATACTAATATTATAAACGCGAAAGCGTGTTTGTTTGTTGGTTTGTCCTTCAATCACGCCACAACAGACCAACAGATCGACGTGAGATTATGCATGGACCTGGAGAGTGACATAGCGTACTTATTATCCTGGAAAATTAAGGAGTTCCCATGGGAATTCAAAAAAACGTATTCCGCGCAGATGAAGTCGCGGGCATCAGCTAGTTGAATCTATTTATTTCATACTATTGTGTAAATATTAGCCTGATCAATTATTGAATCATTAAAATCCCTCAAATCATTAAAGTCATAATTAATATTATAACCCTTCTTGGGCTCACTACCAAGCACGAGTGTTCTTTCAGAAGAGTTTGGCTATAGTCCACCACGCTGACTAAGTAGGTACGGACCAAGTAGACTTAACACACCTTTGAGAACATTATGAATAACTCTCAGGCATGCAGGTTTCCTCAGAATGTTTTCCAGTGATATTTTAAATGCTTAAAGCGCATTAATTCAGCAATTAGAAATAGATAAGTGCGTTATGATCGAACCCCAGAACTGAGACCAGGAGACCGAACGTCTCAACCACTAGACTATCACCGCTGTAGTAAGGCACTTAAATAATTAGATTTAAACCTAATAAAGAGGCAATAAGCTTATACTTAAAAACTACCTGACTCTATTATTATTAATGTTCGGGGCAGAAACTATTTTAGCACCAACAACCTGTAGTAGACTCGAAATCAGTCTGTCCTCAACCGCAGTTGACCCTTAATAAAAGTTTAATCTCAAAATAACAAGTAATTATTAACTGACAACAGCATGCCAAGACGTTTAGACATCTGCTCTCAATGACGTTAATTATATTTCTCTTCTAGCACCGATGATATAGGTATTGAACCTAAATATGGAAAAGGCGTGATGTGTCGTTGCACTCGCCGTAAGAATATGGTTTTTTCTTCGCTATTCTAATAGAATAATATATCAAACTAGCGAATGCTCGCGACTTCGTCTGCGTGGTTTGAGGTTTTTTGGTTCCCGCGGGAACTCTTTAATTTTCCGGGATAAAAAGAAGCCTGTGTGCTATTCCAGACTATAATCTATCTATGTGCCAAATTTCAGCCAAATCCGTTAAGCCGTTAGGGCATGATTGAGTAACAAACATCCATACATCCATACATCTAGACATCCATACATCCATACATCCATCCAAACTTTCGCATTTAAAATATAAGAAAGAAGATTAGTAAGATACATTAGAATGCGCGAATTTCGTGAGTAAGATTCGATTATCCCACTGAGCTGTTCAAAATGTTTAACAGTAACTTAAATAAGCAGGTCCTCTGTCTATCTCCATTTAAACTAGACTAGATGGAGAGAGACATCGTTTATTTTTTTAATAATAACATCATCCACATTTTATTAAATTCCGAATTTGATTTCGGTTTGAAAATTAAGATAAACGTCCTAAACATTACGACTGCGTTACGCGTTTAAAACGATCAAAAACTGTGTATCTTTGGTTGTTTATATCTTCTAGCTCCATTACATTTACTCGCAACTAATAATGTCGTTTGCTGTCTGTCTGTCAAGTGCTTGAAATCGTGCGCGGATTTTATCTTTTTTTTGCTAAAACATTATTATTCATTAACGTTTTGCTTTTTTAAAAGAAGTGCTATTGTTTGGTTTAGTTAGCGGAAGTTCTGATAATTAATGTCTTTTGGCACAAGACCGTTTATTTTTTTATCATTTTCATCTGTTCCCGTGATTTCTTCCGAAAGTTTGAAATTTTTAAAATCCCATTATAGCCCTTTGTTTTCCGGGAAAAAATATCAAAGAATCTTGCGAATGCAAAGTCTTCTAATAAAAAAAAGTACATTAGCTGCTCATTTTCATCCAATAGAGAAAGGCAAAAAAAGAAAATGTAGGAGGACAAACGTACGTAAGGTGAGAAGATCTTAGCGGCTTTTTTTCCCTCACCCCTACCAACAGGGATGCTTTAATAGGAGAACAACAGGAGAAAATTTGTAACACAAATGTAGGCTACACGAAAGTTGAGCTACTGTTCGATACTATCTCGTCACATCAAATCTAGTTGCGTTGTCGCTGACGTAGGACAAGTCCATAAATGACAAATGTATGACACGGGTAATATCTGCACACTATCTAGTAACGTAGGTAAATACAGCTATCAGCAGGCCGTCCTATATTTTAAATCGGCATGATATGCTTTTATGTGAACGGAAGATTAAGGCTCTGACGTCAGCCATGTGGGTTAATGTGGGCTTTGTGCAAATTGCTTTTTATCACTCTACCAATAATAACCCCATAGGCTGTTAGGGACGGTACTCACCGGGAGCATTCCCTTTGTAAACTTGCGTATTGCGTTTGTGAACATTCATAGCGCGAGCGTTTGTAAAACAAGCACATTCTTTTGCGAATCAAGCATTATTTTGCGAGCACAACTTTAAAAATTCATTTATCTCTAGAACTTAAATGATCATTAAAAATGTCGAATGCCTGTTCTTTGGAAACACGCACTCACTAAATTTTTGTAATCATTGTTTAAGCAGTATTATTTTATTTACGTGTTATATGATGTACCTTGGCATCCCTAAAATAAGGATTATAATTCTGAAATATGAGCTTCAAACAAGCTTAAAATAATACTGTTTTAAGCGGTGATATTAAGCTCTCTGTTTATGGAGCAACGAATGCTCGCATACCCAACGGAGATCACGCAGCCTCCATATATTTTTGGGCTAATTTTGAAAGTGCCGGCTAATAAAGTGCTAATAAAGGTTAATGGAAAAACAATTTTTAAATGTTTTGTTATTTTATTTTATGAAACAAAACTGCTTTACATCTACGCTGTAGCTAAAAATTAAATTTTTGAACCTAAACATTATAATCTCAGTTGACTTAGAACTTTAGTAAAGTTATAAAAAATGTTTATAATGATGAATGTTTAAATATAGGTTCTATTTAATAAATGCGTCTATATTTGTTGGCCGGCAAAATAAAAATTAGCCCAATCTGAGTGATCTCCTTTGCAAAACGAGTGGTCCCGGTGAGTAACGACCTTTATACGAGTTGGTCATGGTATAATTGTTACAGCTTTAATGTACGGGAGTCTAGACAGGGCCCTTTTTGTACTAAATCATACGCTTCCTGTATAGGTACTTTTTTATACAATACAAGCTAGACCTTGTTGATCATGGAGTCTTAGAATGTAGAAGGTTTACCTGTTAGGGGAATGGTAGTTATATTAAAGCAACCCATACCCCTAATCTGACATCCCTGATGGAAAGGCAACTTTACACTGGATAGTAAGTGTCTCTTATAACTATTTTGTATAATAGTCAAAATGGTTTTTGTTTAGATAAATAATGTTGATTTGAAACTGTTGTTAATTATAAACTAACTAAATAATGAACTAAAAATGAAATTTAAACTTAGAAATACAATATAACTATTTACACACCATTGTATGGTAGAGTATGTAAGGGAAATATTATTGTTGAGGCCTATATATACCCAAATTCCGGCAAATAAAATATTATTTATTTTATTTATTTATAGCATTTTATGTTATGTTAATGCTTATAATTTTGTTTTGAGTGAAAAAGTATAGTAATTAAATTAGTTTGACATAATATGTTATAATACATGGTATTGGTTAGTCTATTAAGCTAGTGGTATTTAAGTTTATAATTATCTTTTGCACCACCTCCCTTTATCCTCTTCTTCAATTTCTCCCTAGCGTTAAGGTTGTCTGGAAGAGATCGTTACTTAGTGAAAAGACTGCCTTATTGTACCTACTTATTACTTATTGTTGTTTTCTTATTTGTAACATGTTTCTTTTGTATATTTGTGGTGTACTATAAAGTATTTATGTCACCGTAAGATTGCAAAAACCCTTAGATTGTAATCTAACTAGCGAAATTGTAATCTGTCGACAGATTACAATTTAAGGCATTATTTTTCGATAGATTGTAATCTGTTAGGTATATTAACCCGATAAAACCTAAACATTTATGTCGAACCCTAACCTAACCTACAAGAAAGAGACAAGAAAATGTAAATACAATGAATATTTAAAAAACTGGCACTCAGAACATTGAACGGTTCACAATCTGTCGACAGTTATAGTTGGATTCATTCAACAAAAAGTGTTTTAAGAGCACAATAATTCACGATAATCTCGCCATCTCGAGATAATATCGACGTTTCCTGACAAACATCCTGTTAAATCGTCATAACGTCTTGGAAGCTCTTAGTAAGCGAAATAAATAATCGCTTAGAGCGAAAACACACTAAGGATTAAAAAAGTTAAAATGTAGTTAAAAAATTCTGCCAACTGAGAGACGGACTCGCTCACGAAGGGTTCCGTACAATCGTACACTATGTATTTTTTAAATACAAGTTTATTATAATTGTAATTCGTCGATTATTTTAGTTAGGGCTCCAAAGTGCTTGAATGGCGGCCTCACACCGAGAAGCGCAGCGTTGGACGACCCCCCACTAGGTGGACGGACGATCTCAAGCGTGTAGCTGGGAGCCGCTGGAAACAAGCGTCACAAAACTGTGCTCTGTGGTGACC
This sequence comes from Erebia palarica, assembly GCA_964035005.1. NCBI lineage: Eukaryota > Metazoa > Arthropoda > Insecta > Lepidoptera > Nymphalidae > Erebia > Erebia palarica. The sequence goes on along the minus strand of OZ035993.1, from coordinate 5,261,951 downwards.
CATGCAGGAGACCTTCGTCCAGCAGTGGGCGTCTAAAGGTCGAGACGACGACGACGATCATTTATGTCAGCCCTAACGCAGACTACGATCTATTTGGGCTCCAATTTTCAAATGCCAGCCTGTGTTTTTTTCTAGTGCTTTGGTCTATAAAGTGTGGTGTATTTTTGTTCATTTTTTTTAAGGCAAAAAATAAAAAAATATCCCAAACTTAAGCAGTTTGCTATAGGCCATTGAAGAGTTTCACTATCCATCTCCAGGGTGCATCATCATCAGGTGAATTGTTACAACAAATCGACACAATTTTGCAGACCAAAGCACTAGACTAAAAACACAGGCTGGCGTTTGTAATTTGCAGCCTAAATAGACCGTAGTCTGCGTAAGGGCTGACCAAATCAAGTAGTTCCCAGTGTGTTTTCACTCTAGTTAACAACGTGCATTTGAGTTCTCTCTCTATAAAATTAGTCATAAAGGTCACAATAAAGTCATTTTGGGGTTCTATTATGAGTCTGTTGAGAATATCGCAGGGATCACGAACCCGTTTGTTGAAAAAAACGGTCAAGTGCGAGTCAGACTCGCGCACAAAGGATTCTGTACCACCACATAATGTAAATAATTTTAGTAAATAACAAGAAATATGTAATAACAACACGTAATCAGCTGTGAAATAACTAGCTTATGTATGGCGCTAAACTGTTAGCGCCTGTATAAGTATATTTGATATTAATTTTAGCTTGATCGAGTTCGTTCCCAAGAAAAAGGTTGACTGACAAACAGACGGATAACGAAGTGATTCTTTAAGGGTTCTTTTTTTCCTCTTGAGCTACGGAACCTTAAAAACCATTTTTACACGCAACCTTGCATTTGAAATCGTTCCACCATCATTACAGCCCAATTAACGTTCCACTGCTGGCCTCCACTCTCATAGGAGAGAAGGAATTAGAGCTTAGACCCACCACGCTACTCCAATGCCGGTTTGCGGGCTTTAACGACTATTATCATGTTAGTGATAATAACCGGGACCGACGGCTTAACGTGCTCTCCGAGACACGGGGGTGAAACACCGCCAATCTTCCTAACTCCGGGCTAGTACTGAGAATTTCTAGTCAGAACAACCTAATACTCAATTATGGCCCAACCCGGGACTCGAACCCAGGACCTGGTCGGCCGCAGTCGGACATGCTAACCACTAGACCAACGAGGCAGTTAAAATGTTCAGCACTCATCAAATATTATACCTGCACTTGTATTGCAGGCAAACTGAAATTCTGTTGTTTTTGTTTGTTTAACTGACATCAAAACAGCAACGCTTGTGTATTTCGCCTGTTTTCGTACTCTCGTTTAGTGCTTTCTACACATTTACAATAAGCTCTTGGGCTAATGGGCGCTGTAAATAATAGAAATATCTAGGTACACATATCTAAACTTTAATATTATAAATGCGAAAGTTTGTTACTCAATCACGCTAGAACGGCTGAACAGATCTGGATGAAATTTGGTCTGGGATAACACATAGACTAAAAACCTCAATCCACGCGACGAAATCGCGGGCATCAGCTAGTTATCCATATTCATACTAATATTATAAATGCGAAAGTGTTTCTGTCTGTCTGTCCATCTGTCTGCCTGCTACGCTTTCACGGCCGACCTGTTCAATCGATTTTGATGAAATTCTGTATAGGGATAGTTTGTATCCCGGGGAAGGACTACTTGTTATACCGGAAAATTAAGGAGTTCCTGCGGGAATTGAAAAAACTTAATCCACGCGGACGAAGTCGTGGGCATCATCTTGTAATATATATTTTAAACTATTCAACAATTACACTAGCGGCACGCTATGATGGCCGGTTTGACACATTACAATAGTGATGTGGAATGTCAATTTATTCTCGAACAAAAAACAATTAAGTTTTGTTTTTGTACCTGATTAAATAGGTTTAATAAAACAAAAATGTATATGTTTATTTAATTTATTTGAACGAACTGAATATTTGAACGAAAATGAATATACATACTTTATATGCACACAAGAAACATATGAATACAAAAGATACCAAAAAAGGTGCCACAAAAGGCCATAATTAATCAGATTCGTCCATACTACTATTTTCACTGTCGTCACTGCTATCATCACATACATTAATAATTATATGTTCGTTTTCTATAATATTATCTATTTTCACATCTCTTTCATAATCTTCCCTTATTAATTTAACAGTTCTATTCACAACCTTTTCCCAGTCTCCTTTCAAACTGATTTTTCTACACTTGTATACATTTAAGAAATCAATTTAATAAATAAATTTTGAGTCCTAAACCTAAAACTACATTCGATAAAATTTATGAATCTCTGCACATCACTATCGTCAATAAAGTAATACAATTATTTCCTTCAAAGTCGTTATCAATTAATACGGAACTTCATGAGAAACTACATTCGATAAAATTTATGAATCTCTGCACATCACTATCGTCAATAAAGTAATACAATTATTTCCTTCAAAGTCGTTATCAATTAATACGGAACTTCATGAGAAACTACATTCGATAAAATTTATGAATCTCTGCACATCACTATCGTCAATAAAGTAATACAATTATTTCCTTCAAAGTCGTTATCAATTAATACGGAACTTCATGAGCGGACAAACGTCAAACCGGCCATCATAGCGTGCCGCTAGTTTACAACATTAAATGCATTCCTAATATTACACATATTATACGAAGCTGACTGTCAACGTTCGTTGATCGGACTGGCACCCAAAGAAGAAGAAGAATATTACACAAATTAATTCAAAAATACTGGTAATCTCTCATGCTACTTACGTACTTAGTTATGTATAAATATTTAATTATTCTCGCGGGAACTCCTAAATCTTCCGGAATAAAAAGTAGCCTATGTCCTTAATAATAGGTACATCCTACCCTTGTCTACCTATTTCATCAAAATCGGTGGTAAGATTAAAGCGTAGATTTGTATACAGAAACAATTTCACATTTGTATAATACTAGCGGATGTCCGCGAATTCGTCGGCGTGGATTAAGAATTTTTGGAAAACTCATTAATTTTCCGGCTAGCCTTTGTTATTCCAGACTATAATGTATCTCTATGCCAAATTATTAGTTTAGCTTAGTTGCTTAGTTTAGTTTAGTATAAGTAAAGTAAATAAATTTGTAATTAGTATTAGTAAGTATAGATAAGTGCCTTTTTTTAAAAATTATAATATAGGCTAGCGCTTGGCTGCAATCAGACTTGCTTGCAAGTGGTGATGCAGCCTAAGGTGGAGCGCGCTTGCCTAGAAGATGCGTATTCACTTTTGATTTGAAGGTACCTATATTAAAAGAGGAGGGGAAAGCAGAAGCTGGAAGGGCATTCCATATCCTATTGGTTCGAATTAAAAACGAGGAAGCAAATCCCTTCGTACGAGCCCGCGGAATTTCGACTGCGTCAGGGACCATAGAGTAGATAATATTTATACTCTATGGTGCAGACCTTGCCGATGCCTTGCGGTTCGATAATAAAAAGGGGACGAAGGAACCAGATCGAATAGGTTTTGAGCACACTCTACGAAACCTATAGATTAGTATGGATTGTTAGTGAGTTTTGTACGGAACCTCATCAGAACTATTACATTCGTGCTCGATAGTCTTACCCCTCTGCTGTGACAAGTTGGCATCCATCCAAGTCTTTGATGTGGAACACTAATCTAGCCAAATATTAAACTACTACTGTCGCCGCTTCGCAGAACATTCCTTTCATGCGATGTCTATTATGTTTGTATTAATCAATTTTGCATGGGACTTCATTATTTTGTCGAATTCTATTTACGAATTCTCGGATACATGCTGTTGTTTTCTTTTCCACGAAAGAAAGCTAGTTTCCATTGTAGACGTAATTTTTTTAACGAAAAAATCTTCTAGATTGGCGACCTCTACGAAATCGGTACTAATATCTGTATCCTTACGAATAAAAAGTGTTTGTTGGTTTTTCCTTCAATCACGTCCCAACGGAGATCAATCCGTTAGATCAAAGTGATTATTTTCAATCAGTTTATTTGGTTAAATTCACTATTTAATCCTTACTTCTCTTTTTAATTGTATCCATCTAAACAATTTAATGAATACAATACAATAGAACTTAAAGCTAGCTAACCTAACCTAATTATTATATAAATCATGCCTGCGTGGAATGGTGGCAAGAATGCTCTCTGCCGCGCTGCACAGCCAGGCTGATCCTTTACGCAAAATATGAGCCAGCCCTTCTGTGACCACTCAGATTAGGCTTTTCCTACTACTTTTTAATTGCGTTCATTAATACGACACTTAAAAGGCTGCACCATTACGTGTAATTGCAGACGAGCCTGTATAGAATTGTTTTCTGTTTGATAAAGGCCGACGGTTAATTTTTCTTGCTGCCTGAGGACAGCGACCTAGCCCTACAAGCTAAAGTTATATGAGTTCTAGATGATGCCTGCGACTTCGTCCGCGTGGATTAAGTTTTTTGATTCCCGCGGGAACTCCTTGATTTCCCGGGATAAAAAGTAATATTGGTATGTGGAAATCCGCAAAGTAACGCCTGCTTCTATCCAATATTATAGATATGTTTAAGTGTGGCAAAAAATTGAAATTTTCGCTCTAAGTGTACTAGGTAGGTATTCCTTTATGTTACATGTGACCTAAAATTTGCAAAAAAAACTATTTCCACTTAACTACATTCGTATAGGTGAATGTGTTCGCTCAGTCGGAAAAATTTAAAGCGTAAAAACGGGAGAAAGTAAAATGGACATTGCTACACGTTTTACACAGAAAAACAAGCCAGAGGTGGACTAGTCCGTCGGAGGCCCTGGCGGCATGAGGCCCCCGGCTACGGCTGGGGGCTTACAAGGCAAAAAAAAAAGTTATGAAAGCACAAGCACAAGGAGGAAATAAATAATGAAAATATAGTTCAATCCGCAAACGTAGCATAATTTTTATAACCCATATTTCAAGTTCCAAAATCAAACGGAAAATATTTTTTTTAAATTAATTTTACATAAATGATCCTCAGGGCGAAAACACTTCGTCGTGTGGGAAACACATTTCATCGTGTCGCGTGGGTCCGTTCAGCTCCATATAAGTGAGCGCGTGGACTTTTTGTCAATCTGATAAAAAATGTCTTCACCCCTATAGGCCTACACTACTAAAACTACTAAATAAACTCCAACTTCTAACGCATTTAGCTATTGAGAATATTTGGGTTTTCACTAATCAGGACTTTGCAACGTTTGGCAGCCCCCCTAGACATAATGCCCGGGGGTCCTACGCCCCTCTGTTAGTCCGCCACTGGCCCGAGCATTCCGTAAGCCGATAAATGGTTATAATTAATTAAACAGCGATGGCACCGCCGTCACCAGTCGATTGTTAAATAAACTAAAATTGGAGGGAATAAAACGGGTAAAAGACTAAAGGAATTCAATTTGGAAATACCTACATTTTAAATTAATTCTTACTGATTGATAATGTAGTGTGTACGTGTCATTAAACCCATCGTTATTATACAGGCGGATTTTTTTGTCGTCATGATACCTAAATAACTGTGACGCGTATATTATGAAAACTACCTGGCAATGCCACATCTGATGTTGTATTTGAGTGCCAACAACCAAACAATGGTTGATCATGTCATGATATCTATCTTATATTTATGTGATGCATAATATTATCAATGTCTCCCTATTTCTAGTAAAATCAAAATTCCAAGAGCGAAACATACTAGGGACCGGACAGAACACAACGTCTGCGCGAAACATCCGGAGAGAAATGAACTTTTGTTATTTCACGCTAGTGGATGCAGCTCTTCCATTTTTGTCCACAAGACAAAAATATTTTATGCCCGTAGTGCATTTTCGCTCCAAATAAAGTTGAAAAACTTTTTTACTGTCACTCTCATAAATGTAGTAAGTAACCTTTCCAAACATAATAAAACGAATAATCTTAGTGCTCTAACTTGTAACCTTAACACATTTACATAATATCGTTATGCATAAAGAACATCAGCTATTCCATGTCACCAACGTAGTTGCATTTCATCTGGATAATAAACTAGTAGAACCTAATGAACTCTCTTGACCTTTTAACTATATTCAAGTCATAACGAGCGATATTTACTTTATTGTCTTTAAAAGAACCACGTCAAGGACAAAATATACTAGAAAATAATAGTATTATTAATTACATGTAGGACATACAGGTGTCTCATAAGTAACGTCATGTTTTGACTCTACAGCCGGTTCGGAAAGAAATTCTACTGCGAAGAGCCTGCAAGAAACTGAGCAGTTGCTCTTTTTAGAAAAAAGAAAAAGAAAAATTTTGTAGTTAGAAAGAATAAACTGTGTACGGATCTTTACTGGTTTTTCTAAATGTCATAATAATATGCTTGCACTTGACGACAATCATGGTTTAAGACATGCAATGATGAGGTCTAGGTTGGAACCATCGATGGTTGGAACGCGCTTGATAGTTTCCGCTCAGGGTACATGGACGTTGGAAGGGCATTCCACTCTTTAAGTGATTCGTGTCAGAAATAATGAACAAAAACGTTTCATACAATTATGATGTCCTCCCGACCGAATTTCGGCCACGGCGGCCCATCTCCAGAGTGATATGCCATCTGCGCGGGAGATATTATAGTACACAAGTATGTGCTCAAACACTATCTGTTCCTCTACTCTCATAGCCCAATGGGACGGAAAATTCGACACGACCAGAAAGAGATCAGGTGCAAACCGACGGGTTAGCGTGCTCTCCGAGACGGTGGTGAAGCACCACCAACTTCCTAACTCCGGGCTCTGAATTTCGGGCGAGAATTTCTTGCCAGAAAAAGCCATTACTTGGTATGGCCCGACCCGGGACTTGAACCCGGGACCTCGTCTACTCGTCGTCGTCGTACTAAACGCACACTGCAGTCAGTCTAGTCGGCGGTTGCAGAGCAGTTACGCCAACTGCACTAAAACAGCATTCTAACAGCAACTTGCAGTCTAAATGCGGCATGCATAAAATCTTGAAATTTCCGAGAACTCTCGCATTCGCATGAAATTTTCAGCATACCACCAATAATGCACTGACAGCACACTTGGTATAAAGGAAATTACACACAACAGCTATCTTTATTTCCTACAACACAGAGTTTAAACTTGTTCGACAACATTTTACGGTTGTGAAAATTCTCGTTGCATCATGGAATGTAATTTCTGAACTTTATATTTTTGCTCGTATTACAATGATTGCAACATACTGTTGCAGTTTGCTGTTCTGTACTATTTTCATTAATTTAGTGATCTTACTAACATACTTTTAAATATAGTTTAAGTACATAGGTTAGTTATGTGTGTCCGAACGAACAACCCGAACTTTTAGGAGCTACGCGTGTTTTAACCGATATGTATACTAAACTGTTAACGTAAGAAAACCTGCATGACCATGCATAGGTTTCTCATTAATTTTCATAAAAGCGTGGAAAGTCATCTTAACCATTTTACCCAGTTGTAAATCAAATTAAAAGTAAATAATTCAGCGCAATTATACACAAATTCAGTCCTTATTATGTAAAACACGACGATAGCTCGTAACAAACTCGATATCAAGAAACGACTCAGTCAGACAATAAAAAAAGTTAATTAAGTATTTTATAGTGTCTTTAAACGACAAATGGTCTGTTCCGAACATTGCACTATAAAGAACTTAATTTTGCTTCAAATCTTCGTTATAGTGTAAGAGATATGTTGCAGAAGAATTTTATTTAGCACTAAACTAAACATCAATTTAAGTAATAGCTATCGAAATAAGTAAGTTTAGTGATCATTAGGTATAGGGTGGTGATTTGGTTTTGAGGCTTCATGAAGGAGACAGTTACTCAGGAGATTGAGCAACTGATGAAATTTTATCGGGTTGCATACACCAGTGACTTAGTGCCAATTAAAAAAAATCGTTAAAAATGATTTGGTCGGCTTATGAAAAGACGTTCTACTCACCGCAAATTATTGTCGCTTTGTTAAAATTAATAAATTAAACGATTTTTGTATTTTGGAAGGCCCATCCTTAAGACACAACATAGCAGCCTTACTTTTTGCCCTCATATAAAAACTAATAAGTAGTACCTTACGCACGCCGCGCCCCTGTTCACGTACCATTGATTTCCTACTTCAAAATAATGGTTTTATAAAACTGTTTGCAGATTACAAATGCACAGACCGCGCCAGACGTAATAAACATAATGGCTAAACTACCTCTGAGTTTTTGTCATAATCTGTTCAGTGGTCCATGGAAGCAGGCTAACCTGGAATATACTTAAAGCATAACCCTTTATTATACTCATTTTCTTATTACTGGTTTCTGCGCGGCAACGTACCGGAACGCTAAATCGTTTTCAGCACGGTTTTGACGGTGGTTTTTAGACATTACTGATTATTTTTATATGTTTATGCAAACAAGCAGGCAGGTTACTTGATCTTAAGTGATTATAACCTGCCCATGAACATAATATTTTGCAGCACTGCTATTGCGGCTTTTAAAGAATTTTTATACCAAATTATCACTTTTTCTTTCTTTCTTCACTTTCAATACTAAATAATATAATCTTTAAGACCGTACCTATGTTAAAGAGTGCATATTGTGTATCCATTGCATTTTCTTACTGAAATAATTACATAGTCTTGAGGATTCATCGCATTTTCTGCCCTTATGCGAAATGTGCGCGTGCGCCTCTTCTCTAATATGCAATCAGCTTTTCGTCTTATCTAGTCTACGCTGCCCTATCGTAACCACATAAACATTTATTGCTTAGACTATTTTAGTGTTTAGAAGCTAATCCAAGGGCGGATGAATTGTGTCGACGAACTAATAAAATAACCGATCTTTTTCAACAAATACGACTTTTTCAACATACAGAGTTAATAAAAAAAACAACCAAAGCAAGTCATACTCGGGGTGGATATGCCGGGTTCCGTACTATCATACAGGATTGAATACTAATCACTATGTGCGGTTTACGTACGTTTATATGTAGGTACTTTTTTAATACCTACTTTCGTAAAAAAAAACAAGAGGAGAGAGCTCAAAAATCACGATTCTGTATTTTATTTTTATTATTTCTTATTAAAGCGGCAATAGAAATACACATTTTGTGAAAATTTCTACTGTCTACCTTTAATGGTACAGCTAGGCACAGTACAGCTACAGTTCGCGCGCGAGTTGGATGCAGAGTAAACGTGCGTGTCACCAAACATTTACTCTGCATTCAACTATATCTGTTTTTAATTAACATTCTTCTAAGCTTTGTTCGAGTATAATATATTTACCATGAACCCTATTAAATTTGATGGTTACCAATAAGTGGAAAATCCTTTTTCTTGTGAAAGGGATATATGTAGTTTCTATAGCTTTGCGGCAATAGTCAGTTAGCAGTAAAACACACGAAGGAATATTGAGTTTTACAAATTGGCATCTCAAATTTATTACCGTTTTGGGAGCCAAAAAGCTAGATAAAGGGAATCAGCTGAGGAAATGTAAGCTATCTTTGATATACTGCTTTATGGGAATTGGGACGTAGATAATTGGAAAATATTAGATAGAAACAGGCGTTACTTTGCGGAAGTCCATGATAATGAAAAAACTAGAAGTTTAATTCGCTATAATCCGCCACAGAAGGCAAATCTATCTGGTACAGTGATGTTCACCACACCACATAATAAACCCTCGAAAAAACACCTAACGTACGTTTCATTCCGATACCGGAGCATTGGAAAATACGCAATCATTTAGATTTAGCATAGTATTTACTCTATAGGATGCTATTACGTACCTAATGACGTCCAATCTGCTCGAACGAAACGTTTTTGCTCGACGTTTCTATTCCGAACCGCAAGAGTGTTGAACACCCTCCCAGCATACGTATTTCAAGGCAAGAGGGAATAGGATCTTCTAGGCAAACGCGCTCCTAATAGACCTCAACATTACTTTGCACTAAGCATGATTGTCGTCAAGCGCAAAAAACAACAAAAAATAACAATTAAGAGCTACGCAGTTAAAGTTTCTGAAAATTTATATGAAATGACAGATACATAGAAGAATTAGAACTTTAGACATAGAATGATAGATCGACAATAGATCGCGAAGATGATGTGCTGCGATGCACATACCTCAGAGGGGCGACGATTATAAACGGGATAAAGGGGTTCCAAATTTTTTAAATAACGACCACACAGCCAAATTATACCTCATAGGTAACTATTGAGTACGCAACGTACAAGTGAAGCGTTCCTGCCCAGTTGTGTGCCCTATGTGGTAAGTACACGAGTCATCAAAGATATCTGGTCACCTCTGGCCACAGATTGTTCAAATTAGTCACGTCATTTCCTGAGACTAATTTGATTGAAAGCGTTTTATCTGACTATTACAAATATAATTCTAGTAAGAAACTGCCGCTTCTCGTTAACGTTATCTGGTGTTTGGTGTTTGGTGAAGCTACAACGGCTACTTGGACGGATGACTCGAACGATGAAGTTGCAGAGAGTCCCTGGATGCCAGGCATATCCATCACCACTATAGCCCACAGCTGGGCACAGGCCTCCACTCTCTTTAGAGAGAGGGAATTAGAGCTCAGAACCACCACGCTGCTCCAAAGCGGGTTGGGGGGCTTAAACGACTATTATCATGTTAATGATAATAACCGGGACCGACGGCTTATGTTAAGCCGTCGGAGGAACGGGGGTGAAACACCGCCAACTTCCAACTCCGGGCTGGCACTGAGAATTTCTTAATTGAAAACCTAACAATTTTAATTCTCGACCGGGAATCTAACCCAGGACCTTATGATCCGCAGTCGACTATACTAACCGCTAGACCAACGAGGCAGTAGCATATAAACTTGCAGAAATCCCCACGTGCTCATCATAGTATCATGTGGTATCTACAATCTATATTGAAGGTTCAGAAGTGGGCGTCTATCGATTGAACAGACGATGACGATGAATACGGTCTAACATTCAATATATTCAATAGCCTATACATTTCAATAGCTTATAGAAAGTTAATAGTTAAATTATTAATTTCATATTGTTCAGTCGGAACCCAGCATTATCTGCAAGAATTTTGCTTACAAATTCCCAGCCATCTGCCAGTGTATAATATGATGAGTGCTAGAATCCATTGATACTGAGAAAGAATCCAATAATAGCGTTTGGCGATGCAAATTGCAAATTCGCCCCGAACTCCCGGTCAGAACACTCTTTATAAGTATTGAAATATGTCGGGAGGAAAAAATGGAATTGAGAAATGCTAGGATCAAAATACTCCGTCAACGCAAAGCTTTTTATAGCTTTTTTATAGGTATAACTGTACAAGAGTAGGCTTGAGATGTTTTATTGATATCAATCAGTAATTTTTACTAGCGTCAGACGAAACCGTTTTAAGTACAGAAACAAGATAAAGAAAACAGTAAAGAGCTCACTAACTTGTTTTATTCCCACGGGAAACTCCTTACTTTTCCAGAATAGCCTACGTCACTCTCCAGATCCTCAACTATACCCATCCATACCAAAAAACCATTGCTCCGTTGCGGCGTAATTGAAGGACAAACAAACACACTTTCGCTTTTATAATATTAGTATGATGCGAAAGTGTCTGTCTGCTACGCTTTCACAATCATGACCCATCTGTTCAAACGATTTTGATGAAATTAGGTACATGGTTTGGTTGTATCCCGAGGGAGGACATAATTATCCTCCTATAAACCGGAAAATTATAGAGTTCCCGCGGTAACCAAAAACCTCAATTCACGCGTCATCTAGTATGAAATAAACAATTTGAGTATTGAGGAATCGCTGAGGAACAATCAAGCGCAACTTCAAAATCTTTTTTTTTACCGAGCCAATTTGAAGAAATGCTTTTTCCTGAAGTCATTAAAATTTCAAGACTTTTCTTTACTTTCATTTAAAAGTTTAAAACTCGATGAGATTGCTTCAATATTGTAGGTACTCTTAAGGTAAGTCTTAATCGAATTGAAATAAAGAACATAATCGATCAGTCTTATTTGACTACCCGTCTTCAATCTGATAAAAGGATTTTCCTTCACTTTCCTTAAGAGATTTGTGATCAACTCGAGGAATTCCTTGATCCTTAAACGAGAACCTAATTCGAATTTGACTGATGCAAATCCTTGAAGGATTTCCATTAAATATGATACCTTTGGTATTGAATGAAAGGGTTTAGGTACTTACAGAATATCTAAACCACATACACACTTTGTCAGTCTGTCTATACACACACTGTAGTCTGTCTATATACACACTGTACTAATAAAATATTACAGTGTAACTGTATTTTTTAAATACATTCAATGTTAACCTTGTTAACAAATGTTAAGCCTATTTTTTTATTATTTCAGTCATAAAATCGTCTGGGTGGTTTGAGGTTTTTTGGTTCCTGCGGAAACTCTTTAATTTTCCGAGATAATAAGACTATAATCTATGTCTGTGCCAAATTTCAGCCAGATCCGTTCAGCCATTGGGGCGTGATAACTAAAACAACAAAATACATACTTAATCAGTTATTAATCTTTTCTCATAGAATAGAAATAAGTGAAATGGAATAGTTTTTAAATGAATTAAAATTACGAACCGTCAATTAAAGTATAAGATCAATATATCACATGAATTTTATAAACTTCCATCCAATAGCTCGAACAGGCTAGTACGAATACTTACTTCATTATTTCAAAGGAAAGGAAACACTTAAGCAATGTAAGTCATAACTTTTCCACGCATATCGTTAACTATGTCGATGAACAAGATACTTAGCTGCAGCTCCTTATCGAATACTTTACCGGCATTCTAGAAATTATTACTGAAGCTGGTTTATCAACACACCAAAACTGAAAAGCTGTCTTAACATGTTACACATACAGTTTAAAATGCACTGTTCATTCGTGCTAATTTGAACAAATTGTCACACGAAAATGATACTAAGCACTACTTTGGATGCACATAATTTGTTTTTAATCCCAAAATTTAAAAAATGTACCCTAGCACATATCGGGTAAGGTCCAAAATGCATTGTGTTTTTGTGTTAATTTGTTGGAAATGCCAAAGGAAAATGTTCTTTAATGTGAGTATTAACGCAAATTGTCCTCCTGAAGGCTTGCAATATTTGTTTTTGGAAGGAAATGCATAAATGCAATGATAAGAATGGTAACATTAATGATTATATTAGCACGTACACGCTTCTGTTACGTCGAAAGGAAATGCACTTATGCATACTTTTCTTGATGTTCAAATATTACAACTAAAACACGTCCGATTTTATTTTTTATAGGCTTGCTCTTTGCTTATTGCGAACGTTGACCCAAGTCGGTAACTGGATGGGTGACCGAATTTGGAGGTTCAAAGTTGGCCTTTTCGTTTCCTCCGTGCCTCGGAAAGCACGTTAAGCCGCTGGTCCCGGTTATTATCACTAACACCTGATAAAAAATAATTGTTACAAAAACCTAAGAGTTTAAATACTCTTAGTCGAGTCGTACGCGGCAGGACCCACCGCATTACTATCCCAAGAAAACTCCTAACATTATTTGATTAATTGAAAAAGAACATGACCCTTAGTAATGAGGAATACAACGCAGAGAGAGCTTGCCTAGCAGATAATTGAGTTATAGGTATTGTGGAATACCTTTAACTCTTTCTCTCTTTTATACCTAGAATTTTCGTTCGAATTTTTTAAGTTCGATTCAAAAACATAGAGCATAACCCATTTTTGGGAATTGATAGGACGTGCACCACTAAGTTTTTATGTAAGTACGTAAGTTTCTCACTGTTCTGTGGTAGAACGGTGAAGGAGAAACATACTTGAAACACGCCACGCAATGCGTGTCCAGGAAAAGAAATTGGAGCACGAACAATCAACAGCCTTGGAGATATGGGTGCATTTTCGTCTAATGTGCCGGTAAGTAGGTACATTACGCGTTCGGTCCAGGAATAGTGCGTCATAATATTAGGTACTTCTAATCGAGACGGGTGTTGAAGCATTTGGTAATCCACCGTATTATTATCCCAATTATTTGAATCCTGGAATATAGCTAGCATAGTTACGACCCTCAACAATGAGGAAAAAGGCAGAGCGTAGAGGCAGATAGTCTTTCTAACAAAATAAGTGAACAATCTCAAAAAGACAGCATCAAAAAAGCAAAAAAAAAGAGTCAATCGCATCGACTCTTTGAAAGAAGACCACTTAACTAATTAGTGCTTGTAATTTTCAATCTATTCTTAGACCAAACACCGCTGTCTGTGTTCTCTTTAAAATCTCTACACTCGGATATTTCAAAAATATTTGTACAAACAACTGTTAAAAAATGAAGAGTAGGTTAGGCCCAACATACACGCGATTAAAAATTTTGCTTCATATTGCAAACATTTTGCAGTTTTAACAAATGTTTTTAATTTTGCTTGATGTTGCTACTGTTGTTTACATATTTATATTGCTAGCTTCCAAAAGCTAAGTAGAGGCAATGACTGAACGTGTTTCAGAATGTACACTTATCTATATCAATTATTATAATATTATAAATGCGAAAGTTTGAATGGATGGATGTAAGTTTCACGCCAGAACGGCTGAACAAATCTGGATGAAATTTGGTACAGGGATAGATTATAGTCTGGAATAACACATGGGCTACTTTTTATTCCGGTTAATTAAAGAGTTCCCGCGGGAACCGAGAAACCTCAATCCACGCGGACGAAGTCGCGGGCATTAGCTAGTATATTATATTCATAACTATGGACCGTTAGTTCCGAGGACATGGTATTAAAGCACGAGCTTTAACACCATGTACCTACTTACCTACTTTTTTAATACTTTCGTAAAAGGAACAAAAGGGGCACTACCACGTTTCTTGTATTAGGTATCCCTTTATTTTGTTTTATATTCATTATTTGTTGTACCTAATAGTGCCAATAGAAATAATACACACTGAAAATTTCGCCTGTCGATATAAAAATCGCGTGTGCTTGAGCTCTAACATACGTTCTGCGGAACGATTCTTGTCCGCTCTCTATTGTTACATATAAATTACACAAAGGCGCTTCCATACAGCTGGGCGTCTACAGCTTTCATGTTACAGTTTAGTTTAGGGGAAACTCGAACAAAATAATATATTGAGAGGCGGAAACCCAAAACATCAGATTGTATAAATTAAAGAACTATTCTATATGGTTATTTTCATACAAATAATATAAATGCGAAAGTGTGTTTGATTGTTGGTTTGTCCTGCAATCGCGCCATGCAAAAAATCACGTTGATCCGTTGCTCTGGCATAGTTGAGGGCCTGGAGAGTGACAAAGGCTAATCCCGGAAAATTAAGGAGTTACCGTGGGAATTAAAAAGCTTATTCCACGAGGACGAATTCGTGGGTATCAGCTAGTTCGCTATAGAGTCTAAAACTTCTTCCACTTAAAAATAAAATGTTTTTAAATTGCAGGCAATCATGTTTAATGTAGAGCAATCATTATGAAGTAGAAGTTAATGCGCGCTTGCAAAGAAGATGGCTAGATCCACTTTTACCTAAGGCCGGCCATACATGGACTGCTCCAGCAGTTAGCCAGTGATCAACATACACGGACTGCTCCAGCAGTTAGCCAGTGATCAACATATACGGACCGCTCTTGCAGTCATAGTCGACAGCTTGAAGCTACCATTGATAACTGCTGCTAACCGCCCGAAGCAGTCACAACTGCTCGAGCGGTTCCATGTATGTGTGTACGTAGAATACTGTATTTCACTATGCACGAGCAGCTTGAAGCAGTCCAGCCTCACTGCTTCAAGCTGTCCGTGTATGGCTGGCCTCAAAGGTACTTAAGTAATACGTGGCAGAAAACATAGACGTGTTTAATAATTCATAGCTGTTGCAATTCTTTTTGTGAAGAAAGTTAGCTGTTTCAAGATTTTAATTTAATAATTCAGGAGGCTACTTTTTTCATATTTTCTGTAAAAATAAATATGGATTTGCCCGATTTTGCTTAAATTTGTTACTTTGAGGTGTTAATTCAAATAAATAAAGCTTAATATAAAATATTTTTCCTTTCCAGTACCAGTCAAATAATATTCGAAAGACTAAAGTCGCCAAAAAGGGCATATTGTTGTAAGCGCTAGTCACGTACAGATATAGTATAGATAAGTAGCCCGAAGGAGCCCGCCCTTTTAAACATTGTTAAGCCTAGGCACAGAATAGTAACTATAGTACTGGCCTATAGGGCAGCTAGAATCCATAATCAGCCCCCCAATTGTGTAAGGAAACCGTGATCGTAATCATTTGTCAAACGGATAATTCGACTGTTTAAGGGGTTCACTGATGCTTGAACATCAAAAAGCATACATAAACTCCATAAACAGTTCGAGTAATAAGTTTTAAGCTGTCAAATGATTACGATTTGCTTAGACACTTGGACCTCAGATCCTGGCATTTTGAATAAGTAACTTTTTTACAGTCTATCATCTATGCCTAGTAATATTCAAAAAGGCTTCAAAAAGCTATCTGCATACTAGAAATATTAAATAAGTATCGGGAAAACAAAATCGTTTAGTTTTTGCGAAAAATATAATTATTTAGAAAAAATTAACAAATAGAAATTTCCCGTAGTAAACTTAACTTACGGCATACAGCAAATAGGTTCATGTAGTTTCATTTTATTGCAAAAAACTTAAAAAGAAATTTTACCAGAGATTTTCATGATTAAATGAGATTTCCAGTAGCGTAAGCTCTTCAATTTTTTTTTTCAGACGACAATTCTGGCTTTGAGAGTAAAATACGGTCAGATTTTCTGTGATATCTGAAGAGCACAAATTCATATTTTTTATTTCATAAAAGAGTTTTATTTGGATATTCTTGCGAAGACAAGGCGATGATAGTGGCATGAGAACAATCAGGGGCCATACTGCCTTCGATTAAAGCTATATTGTTTCATTATTGTTGAATTCCGTGTTTTAGAATTATAATCCTTATTTTAGGAACGTCAAGGTACATGACATCAAACTGTCATTTTGAGTAATATTACTTATGTATTGCTATAGGCGTTGGCAGTATAGCCCAAGAGCGACTACGCTTTCCGGCGGCTTTTTTTCTTTTTTTTGTTCCACTACAAGTTAGCCCAAAACTGAAATCTCACCTAATGGTAAGTGGATACCGTTTAAGATGCTAGCGGGCTAAACTGATAGGGGTAAAGTTATATAAAATACATTCTTCTAATTTCTACACGGCGTCGTACCGGAACTTTAAATTACTTGGCGATACGTCACGGCTTGGTGGTAACTAGTCACGGACCGTGACGGGACTCACGGTAAATACCATTGACCAATCCAGAGAAAATTTTGAAATTTTAAATTCCTAAATTGACCCTGCCCGATCAAACCCGAGACCTCTGACTTGAGTTTGATATAATTTATAATGATGACAAAATATAAATACTTATTGAATTAGATAGATCTTAAAATAATGAAGTTGTAATTTTTTTAGATTTATTTAATTTTATTTTTAATTCATTTTTTGAATGTAACCCCTTACCATGCCCTGACGGGGCCTTATGTAATTATATGATTATTATATTAAGTACATGAATGCAATCTTACTTAATGTTATAAATGCGACAGTTTGGATGTTTGGATGTGTGGATGTATGGATATAAGGATGTTTGTTACTCAATCACGCCCCAACGGCTGTACGGATCTGGCTGAAATTTGGCACAGAGATAGATTATAGTCTGGAATAGCACATAGGCTACTTTTTATCATCATAATTTAAGACTCTCAGATAGACACTATACAAAAAAAAATATGCGAAATTTTGTAAGGTTATTTATTTGGATGTTTGTTGTTGGATTCACGTCAGAACTACCGAACCGATATTAGCTGATAGTTTGAATGGCGATTATACATTATTTGTTAATTACATATTATGTTTTTGAGTCTTATATACCTTTGAATAAAAATTATTGACCGACTAGATGTTGCCCGAGACTTCGGGACCCGGAACCCGGGAGTTAGCCCGGCTGACTTTGTTGTGGGCTCTTCTCAGACCATGGCGCGTTTTGTACCCTCGTAGCTTTTAATCGTAATTTTATGATGTATATTTTTTGTCTGGGCTATATTTTTGATAAAACTTACCGTTTTCGTGAAAAATCCAAAAATCCGAAAATGTTGACCTTTGACCATGAATAACTTTTAGCACACATGGGACTTTTGGCACTTTATTTCTACCACCTAGCAAGGTCTCTAGCTAAATTCAGCTCTGTCGGAATTTTTGGAATTTGAAAGGTCTATTTTGACCGGACTAATATTATATTTAAAAATTATTCCAATGAGATTATGAGATCTGCCTCTCGATTGTGTAAGGAAATTGTAATCGTTTGTCAAATGGATAGTTCAACCTGTTTAAGGAGTTCATAGATGCACGTCAGAAAGCATGTATGAATGTCAATGCATGTCCGAGTAATACGTTTTAAGCACTCAAATGATTACGATTTGCTTAGACAATTAGGCCTCTGAACGATTATGACTACGACCTACTCGTATGTTGGTCTTAATACCTACGCAAATTACATTCGCTTACGTTATGAATTATTATAAACTGTTAAAACCATTACGCACATTACAAAAGTAGTCTGAGTAGGCAATAAATCTTTCACAATTCAATATCTAGCTAGATAGTTTTCACTTTTCAGCCACGCCCGGTCTAGAAATATGTTGTTTTAAAATCAAACAAAACCAATTTAGATTCTATTTCAACTTCCCGGCTTATTCTTTCAGCATGCGCGTTGGATTTATTTGAGGTCGCTGGTCGGTCATGAAATACATTTGATAGATAGTTTTCTGTATCCTATACCAATCCTATATAATATGATAACTTCTCCTCTTATCTATTGAACTACTTAAGTAGTAGGTATCTATGTAGGTACCTGTAACAAAATACGCATTTTACGTTGTCTGTGTTTTTATATTTAAATTTAATATCTACTAAAACGAACAAACTTCCACATATTATTATCATGAACACAATATCAAAAACTTAAAATAGTAAAAAGTAGGTTATGAAAAAAACGGTGAATTTCACAGAGCATAGACAATATTTCAGTTACAAACTTTTTCATGTTTTAAAGTTGGATGCACACGAAATCCCGTGTAAGTGAGTACGTAAAATTAAATTGTCCAGACTAAAACTTTGTAATAGTAAAATGTTTCCTCTGAATTGAATTTGCTACTTTATGGCTTCTTTTGGGAACTTAGTTAGCCTTTATCCACACTTACCTTTATCAATTCTTCTTAGGTACTTTTGAAGTCCTCCCTGGGGCAGTATTGAGCGCTCTTGTCTTGACCCTGAGGGCCCGGGTTCGATCCCCGGCAGGGTCAATTTGGGAATTTATTATTTCAGGGTTTTCCCTGGTCTGGCCTGGTGGGACGCTTTGTCAGTGACTATTTACCACCCCACCGGCAAAGACGTGCTACCAAGTTATCGTTAACCCTTTTACTATCCGAATAAAACAAGTTATTAGATAACCTTGTCTACCCTCAAACCCCTAGAACTCTACGCGTATTAATTGAACGGTCTCCTAGTCAAAATGTTAGTTTAATTGCACCTTATTTAGGCTAATTCTGTTAACACTCCAGTATCCGTGATGAATAATAATTAATTTCGCCTTTAAACTGTCAGTTTTTAGGCCGTGTCACTCCCCTAATATATTTTTGATGGATATCCCCTTTTTGGTTTAATAATAAAACACGGACAACGGCAATTTTTCACTTCTGGAATGCCTCTTAGAAAAGTTTGGGCCGCCTTCTAACATTTTAATAAGGCCCTATTGTTAGCGCTATATTGTTCTGAAAATATTGGTAGTTGGCTAAACGCGGGTAAATTGATGAAGTGATCAATTCGAATACGTAATTTTACAAAAATAAGAAGTGCTGTAGGAGAGCCAAAGTAACAGTAAAGGACATAGCTTGACAAGTGGCGAAGATGAAAGCGTCGGGGTTTCAAAATGGAAATTGGTTCTGCAAATAATGGAACTCCCTACTATAGTTGATGGGCGATATCAACCAAATGGAAGAAAACCGCTGGGTCTAGCAGCCCTATTTTCTAACTCAGCTGGCTATCAAAAAATAATTAAAACTACTGGCATATTATATTGATTATCCATATTTCATTTCTTGATAGCCACTGAATAGCGGGGTAGGCGGTACAAGACAGCAGTTTGTGGACTGCTAAAGCCCCTACAAGCCTTTTGACTCACGACAACGAAGACGATAAATGCGGGTACGTGATGCGAGGAACTGCTCACTTCTGGTAAGATGAAAATATGAGTAACCATTACAAGAAAGTGAACAAATCCGAAGAAGTACATTATTTACTTAGTATTCATCCAACGGTGCTATCTGGTACACAATGACCGCGTGAACCCTAATCCAGCTCAATTGCGTGTATTTATGGTTGCAATAGATGCCGGCACGTCCGGTAGGGAGCGGCTATTAACTTCTTGGGAGATTTATTTATCGACACACTAACGTACCTTTCAATTGAGATCTATAGATTTTAAACTGAATGAAACCATCGAAGTAGTTTTATTATAGAGTTCTTCCGTATTCACCCCACGACACCTCATTCTCTAGTGTGCTGAAACTCTAAATAGTTAGTCTATTGGCTTCTTTTGGTTCGATTTTTATCATGTCTGTATCTCATGAAATTATTTGCTCTTCTAAGATCAAAATGAGATCGCCGACTAAGACGGAAAGAATTAAAATATAAAATAGAGAGTGCAAGTCCTACCTCTATTTAATCTACCTAGGCTCCACCATTACCTCGACTTTGTAATCTACGGTTTTGTAGATCGGAAGTAAGAAGCCGTGGTGATTACCTGGTAAACCTACTGAATAAGGCTCTAGATGAACATACAGGACTCCAGCGTGCTCTTTGTAATACAAAGACAAAGAGAAGGCACCAGAGGACGAGAAAATCATTCTTGCGATGGACCAACAAAATTAACAAAATTGTAACCTACGGTTTTGTAGATCGGAAGTAAGAAGCCGTGGTAATTACCTGGTAAACCTACTGAATAAGGCTCTAGATGAACATACAGGACTCCAGCGCGCTCTTTGTCATACAAAGACAAAGAGAAAGTAGAAGGCACCAGAGGACGAGAAAATCATTCTTGCGATGGACCAACAAAATTAACAAAATTGTAAAAATCAAAAATTAATTTCTTAAATTTTAACAAATTAATTGTAAAAATTAATAATTAGTTAAGCTGTATGTCAGCAGAGAGAAGAGGCGATGCCTCGTGAGGTGAATACCTCCGCGAAAAACGTCATATTCTGATACCTAATTATGATGGCCAAGAGTGAAGAATGGAAGAAGAATGGATACAAAAAACCGAGATCTTTTTCAAAACACCAATTTATAAAATTCAAAAACACCTTATTTAAGGTAAAAATGGTATTAGTATTTTAATAAATTGCAATTCACAAATACAATAAATTATACGTACTTAATACAAGCTATGTCGCATTATTTTAAATAAGTAAATACTCGTAAATCCTCCAAAATGTGCAATTTCTGCAGAATTCAATCAGCCCTGCGTTCTGTGACAAATGTTCCGAAAAAAAAGCATTTATCAAAAACTGCACTCAAAAGTAAAAGCGCATTACGTGGAGAGGTTGGTGGGAATTCATGTGAATTCCCTACAGATGTAAATAAAGTTTCAATCTTACTGCCGACGTTCTAAACTCTAAACTTAAAGCCAGCGCAGCACTTAGCGGCAAGTAACCTTTGTATGAGCTTGTATGGAGGCCGCTTACAAACTCCTACAATAGTTATTTATGTTATATGGGGCCAAAGAAAATTTTTGTTCCCCGAGGGCACTATTTTGAATCCTGAGCGTAGCGAGGAATTCAATATACGCCGCCCGAGAACAAAAAATTGCCCCGAGTGACACACACTATTTTTCATCATTACGTATGAGAAAAAGCTAGGAGTATCAACGTACTATGTATGGACATTACCTATACGTTTAAGCACCAATCAGAAGCACGAACGCGGACCAATCAGAACAGAGAAATGAAAAGTCCCATGAGCCTAAAAATTACATTCTGCTCCCGCTATCCTCTGAAGCCAATATTCGTTTTTCGAATAGGTATGATGAAAATTATAATTGCCGCTACGTACCACGTCGCTCCGAGTAGCTAAACCCTCAATAAAAATTGACAGTTTTGCTGGTTCACTTTGACCTCTCCATGGACATGCTTAAAGCTCAGTGATCCGCAACTTTCCACAAGGCTGCCTTAAGACATTTGCCTTGCGCAGTCACATATCTTGTTTGACGGCTGTCAAATAATATATTTATGTGACGGCTTAGAGTTTCAAAAAGCAGTGGTAAATCAGGGGGGCTACTGCCATCGATTAAAGCAGTATTATTACAAAATGACAGCTTTATGTCAGGAAACGTACTTTTTTCACGTAGCTTGGTGTCCCTAAAATAAGGATTATAATTTTAAAACACAAACTTCAACAATATTTAAATAATACGGCTTTATGCCCCAAGATAGTAAGCAGATTCCTTGTTTTGTAATCAGAGTAATGGGCCCCTAACTTAGTTTCCTTTGTCTAGTTTTATTTCCTAGGACAACCGGTCTCAGGAAGTCTCGGGATACTAGAGGTACTTGATTACTATCAAATACTCTTCGGCTTGTCTAAGCTGACGGATTTTGTGCAAAATCCTTTTCAGAATAAGTATATATTGGTAGGTACAGTCCACGAGCGAGCTCCGAGGAATCGGGGTCTGAAGAAGCGACGGCTGTACATCACCCCCGATGGTCGCTCCATATCCAGCTCACTCCCAGCACTAGTTTCGAGCTTGACGCGTGTAATTTTGCGATAGCAGTATTGTTTTGTACTTTAAACAACTCTGGGTCATTACTTTAACATTCCATATGATTCCTCAGAGCTCGCGCTACTAAAATTGTAAAATCCAGTGGTTTGAGCTACATGTTGATACTTTATTATATGACAGTTAGTTTTTCATTTAATAAAATACTGTATTTTACGAGTTAAACTTCATCATCGTGAACGTGAAACGCGGAACTCTGGACCGTTGTCAGTGGGTTCAACACGTTAAAAAAGTCGTACGAATTTTCCACAGTTGTAAACGTAAATCACAGATATGTCTCACGCAGCATCCTATCTCAAACAACATTCTCGATATTATTAGTCTGATGCAGAGGCCCTCAAACTTTGTTTGTAATTTAAACTACAGTTCGCACGCGAGTTGAATGCAGAGTAAAAGTATGTCTCGCTATTCATTTACTCTGCATTCAACTCGTGCGTGAACTGTAACTAGTAATTTTCTTCGCCAGGTTTCTCTATCAAAAACTAGGTATTATGTAAGCACAATAAAAATATGTCCCAATCTCCTTTGCTCCTCCCTCAAGTTGACACTGGCGAAGTGTAATGTGCTGTTTGGCACCATCGAAAACCAAAACCCAAGAAAAGAAGAAAAATAAAAATACATCTAACTAGCTGACGCCCGCGACTTCGTCCGCGTGAATTGAGATTTTTCGGTTCTCAGGGAACTCTTTAATTTTCCGGGCTATAAAGAAGCCTGTGTTATTCCAGACTGTATCTGTGTGCCAAATTTCATCCATCCATCCAAACTTTCGCATATTTTGTAATATTAAGTGAGAAATGTTGGTAATTTTAGTATCATAAAGGTTTAGATCACTTTGGTTACATTTGTCAAAGTACTGTAATAAGACTTTAAAATATTAGAACGCACAAGAAAGAGGAATGTCTTAATACCACGTTGTCTGAAGTAGAATTTTCGGAAGACTTTCGGTAATATTTTTAAAACACAGATTTAAAACAACTCTACGGTGTACGTAAGACATTTAACACTAGGTAAGTAAGTGTCATACTTATGTTACTTATTCAATTATTATATAGCCATCTTGTTTTATTTTTATTCCCTATATTTCATAGCAGAATTTCACATATTATATACGAATTATTCGTGACCTAACTTCATCGGCGTGGATGTCAATTTAACCGAAATCCGCTTAATTCGCATTTTGTAACATGATGGCACACATCAATTTGTCAAAAATTAGAAATCGTAAAATTCCAATTATGTAAATCGATTTAGTAAATTAGAGGTTTAGCATTATAATTACTCAAGCAATTTCGTTTGACATGGGCATAATAGCTCCGCACTTTTAGAAAAGACATATATTAAAAAAATGCAAATAGATACGTGGTACATGATGAAAAAATATCATTCATACTAGCTGATGCCCGCGATTTCGTTCACGTGGATTGAGATTTTTTGGTTCCCGCGGGAGCTCTTTAATCTTCCGAGATAAAAAGTAGCATATGTGTCATTCCAGACTATAATCTATCTCTATGCGAAATTTCATTCGAATCCGTTCAGCCAATCTGGCATGATTGAGTAACAAACATTCATTTGAGGTTTTTTGGTTCACACGGGAAACGTCTGCATCAAACGTCTGGAAGTTTGATGTTTTGTCATGCCCAGTCCCTATAGTGTTTTCACTCTAAAGCCTTTTTTGTTCAACAGATTTGGGAACCGCTGTTTTCAGGTCTCAATATCGTTTGTCAGATAACAGTTATGACAAATCTCTTTCGCCGTTTAGACGCCGATACCGATATATTGATACTCGACCGTTTCAGCTCAACTGAGAAATGTGAATTGATAAAAGTCAAATATAATATTATTTAGTACAATTTGTTTAAGATGGCGTGTGACTATGAATATATTCAATTCAATAGTTATATTATTGCCAGAAATACCATTTATATTTTAGGTGAATATCCTAGTTGTACAGAATTTATTTGTGAATTCGGATGACTCTGGTCTGTATAGGAATTGAAGGACGAGTGGCCTAGATGTGACAACGTATATCAGTCGATTGCGATTGTTAAGCAACATTGACCGTTAGTCAGTAACTAAGTCAGTAACTGGATGGGTGACTGAATTTACAGGTTTAAATTTGGCCCTTTCGTTTCTATAGTGCCTTGGAGAGCACATTAAGCCGTCGGTCCCGGTTATTATCATTAATATATGATAATAATCATTACAAACCTAAGAGTTGAAATATTCTTAGTTGAGTCGTATGCGGAAGGACATGGGAGCCCACCGCATTATTGTCCCAAGACAACCCCTGCCATTTTGTGATTAATGGAAAGGAGTCATGACCCTCGGCAGCGAGGAATACGACGCAGAGAGAGAGGGTCTGGTAGGAGGCTTCAGCCGTGACTTGTTATCACCCTACAGGCACAAACGTACCGTCAAGCTATTTAGTCTTCAGAGAAAAGCCTTAAAAAAATAACAAGATTTAGGCCTTTAGAGGAAAGTTTTCTTAAGTTGTTGTTGAAACGACAAAATATTCTCATCACGCGCTGCGTTAAAAAGGTCATCTGCCTCACACTTAATATTCATACTTAATATTATCCATACTAATATCCATATCCATAATCCATCCTAATATTATAAATGCGAAAAAGTGTGTCTGTCTGTCTGCTACGCTTCCACGGCTCATCCGTTCAACCGATTTTGATGAAATTTGATACATGGATCGTTTGTATCCCAGGGAAAGACGTAGGCTACTTTTTATCCCGGAAAATTGTTCCCGCGGGAATTAAAAACACTTAATCCACGCGGACGAAGTCGAGGGCATCATCTATTTGTCCGCAATCTACGGCTAAACAGCGTAACCGATCTTGAGGTAAGTAACTTGTGTCTTGGTTAGCATACTTTTTATATTAGAAACATTGACTTACAAATACCTTACATCGATGATTGGTAAATGAAAGAATGCTCACGGGAATTAAAAAAAAACTAAGCGGCCTAGTCGCTTCATCTAGTGATATTATAATTGCAATAGAGTGTCTCTCTGTCTGTGTTACTTATTCGCGTAAGTAGTATCTAAGTACAAGATTTTACCTACTAATAATTTTGTACTTTTGTATTCTCTTCTTGAAAACTAAATTGAGAGAGTTTTATCCCGTCCACAGGCTAAGAAAGAAAGAAAGAAAAAACATTTGTTTCCAAAATTGTGCCACACAAATAATATACCTAAAAAAGGTAGATCACCCCTGTACCTGGACGATCTAGAAAATATATAGAATCTAAACTACAGCGAAAAGGCGCAGGAATGAACTGCATTACGTATGGCACAACCCGAAAAATGTTCCAGGCTCAGCATAATGCTGTATGTCTAGTGCAAGCACAAAAGCATACAGCGCTGATTTTCAGTCGGAACCCCTATTCAGGTGACACCACGGAAAAAATAACGTAGCTGCAAGCTAGTACGACACTTAAAAAACTAAAGTTTAATAGCAAATTAAAGTGCTATAAATCTACAAAAACGACTACAAAGGATCATTAATACTACGTACAATTATAATTTGTCCGTCAAAGACTGAAAACAATATGCTACATTATAATGTAAGTGATTAGTTACTATATGAGTTTAAATTATGAAGAAGGTATATTTCTATGAAAGTAGTTATTACAATACCTCAACGAATACTATGATAGCAACATAGCTAAAGTGGGTTAACCTTTGTGAATTAACATTGATCTCACAATTAAAGTCTTTGATTAAATTAATAAGTATATGGACTTTATACATTTATGCAAATCAAAAACAATATTTCACCAAGTTTATCTTGTAGTATTTGGTAAAGCCGTTGAATATGCTAAAATCATAATATATTTAACAATTCTTAAGATATTTAAGGATTTTACTTACTTAATACAATTTTAATATATGTGTTCAAGGATATAACATACATAAATGATCATATCTCCATTTTTAATAATGTGTGGGTTAGACCACTTCAGAACTTGCAACCTAATATTTGGTAATATTGTAACCAAATATGGCTGTCGCGAATTTGATATTAGTTTCGTAATATGGCCATGACATAAACCTATGACCAAAAACAACATTAAAAAAATTTGTCTATATCTTAATCACTCCGCCATACCTAAGTAGGACTAAGTTTGTTAATAGAGGTCAAAGAGGTATGACAAATTGGATTGATGGTGAAATTTAAACTTTGAAGAAGCATTGGTTTCCATGCTTTGGAACTCCTTAGTAAGGAGATCCATAAGTGATGATTGAGTGATTTTGAGTGCGGCACTTAGACTAAAGTCTAAAAAAGTTAATTGGTACCAGTGGTTAGTCTAATAAAAAAGTTAATTGGTGCCACTGGTTGTTCTAATAATAATAATTGCACTTTTTGAAAGAGGTCCAAATTTTATTTTTTGAAT
Organism: Erebia palarica; assembly: GCA_964035005.1. Classification (NCBI taxonomy): domain Eukaryota; kingdom Metazoa; phylum Arthropoda; class Insecta; order Lepidoptera; family Nymphalidae; genus Erebia; species Erebia palarica. Next base: position 5,234,601 of record OZ035993.1, on the reverse strand, counting down.
TTTTACACTGTCAACTAAGTACTTAAGTAAAACTTAGCATTAACAAGTCATAATTAAAATAAAAATCTCGACTGCCCTGCCAAAAAAATAAACTAGTTAAATAGAATCTTATTCACATTTTTGTTAAATGTAATTTTTTTGTGAATCACTGGATATTGAACTATATATATTTTTGGAATCTTCTCAAAATTTTCTAGATGATGTTTATATAGTTAATTTTTTTTTCGAATTTTCTTTTCAACTTTAGAGTTTAATGCGGGACCATGGTCACCCCATCGTTTTTTTTTAAATTTTACTAATCTATGTCACCCGCGATAAGCTAGGGATTCTAACGATACCTCATTTATCAAAATGGGTTCAGGCGTTTAGAAGTTATGGTGGAATATACAAACTCACATACATATATGCATACATACATACATACATACAAACATACATGAATCCTGAAAACAATATACTCCTTTTTTCAGGCAGTCGTATAAAAATTATGCCATGGTCCTCGTACGCACTTACCGGCCGTTAACTATTGTGGATACTGCATTAATATTTAAGTATTACTACTAGCTTATGTTTTTATGACTATTTAAAAGAAACATGTGTAAAGAATAAATATGATAATTTACTAGGAACTATAATATTAATATTTCTTGCCGGTTCTTCTTAGTAAATAGAATCTGTTTTCCGAACCGGCGGTGGTAGAGTCATGGCATACCTATCATTAGTACAAGTTGTCCTACATGAAATAAACATTTCATTTCATAATTTTATAACTAAACAATTAATTAAGGCAAACTTTTAAATATACGTAAGCATCGCTACTCTAATATAAAATCTGCGTGACACATCATTCTGTCAATTACGAGAGTACAATCGCGGATTTTTTTAATTTATTATCATCTTAAAGATATAAGAGCGTAATAAATAAGCCGATGAAACATACAAGACGTTAATATTCTGAAACAAATCGGTTTATTAATACCTATTAGTTAAAGCTGACAGCGGGATTGATATAGACGGACATAAAAGTTCTCAAAAGCTCATATAAATAAATTTTATACGCCATAAATTTCTTCAAGCCGTTTGAAATTATGTCGCAATTAATAAAACCTTTCTTTTATCTCTCGTAAAGTGACAATACAATTTTTATTGTTATCTTTGGAAAAATACATTAATTTAACGAAAATAAATAATGCACCTAATACTTACGCGCATAAAAATTAATCCACACAAGCACGACACTATTAAAAATCTGCAGTTAACACTGGATTAGAGAACTTTTAAAATATTAGTCATTTTATTTTGTTATGTATGATGGATCGGAAACTTTAGCGCGGGAAAATTGCAGCGTCAAACGTAATCTCAAAACACGTCCTACCTCGGCGCTGGTCGCGCGGCTACTGAAGTTGTCTGAAAAGTCTTGCAGCAAGTTTTCCTTGAAATTTTCATAGTACTTCGAACATGATTTGAGGGCGGGAAAGCGCTTTCGATTGGACGCAAAGTCTTATCACTTTTTTATCACAATTTTTTTTATTCAATAAAGGCAAAGCTTTTTACTATTCTGCTTTGATTGTTAACCGACTTATTCTTGAGAAGGTGTCCACGGTATCCATACTACTATTTAAAAGTAAATAGTAGTATGGATACCGCACAAACTCATAATATTCTTGTACAAGTAACAGATAAACACAATAAGTGAAGTTGCATAAGCTGCAACCGAAACAACTGAAGTTGTGAGAAATTCAACTTAAAAGATAAATTTATACAATAGTAGAGCGCTCTCGTGATATTTTTAGGAAGTTTGCTCTTCTTATTTTTTAGGTACTTAATTTTTTTATTTCATTTAATTAATATAATTTATAATACTTATATAATAAAAATTACATTTGAAATCAGCTATAAATTATCGACAAAAAAGTAAAGTTTGGTCTCTGTAAGTCTAGGGTATAGGAAATTAAAATAAGGATTGTTTGTCAAAATTAAACCTTTTTTTCTTTTTATGAGCCCTTTTCCTCGATCGGCTTAGTAGGAGACCAAAGAGGTTTAATATAATTGAATAGTAAATTAAATCGCAATGGTGTGGAACGACACATAAATACGAAATCCAATTTTGGAAACCCGATAATCGCTATTTATTGATGTTCTTATATTTAGGTAGCCATTTTCATAAATTTCTTTAGGGAAATGCTATGGAAGGATAACGATTATTTACGAAGTATCCTTTTCGCGAGTGAAAGGAACAGGGCAGGAGTACTTCGTAGCAGATTTTGCCTGCTTTTACCTACTTTGGTTAAAAATTAAAATTTTCTTTAGGCCTTTAAAAATATAAAAGATTTCTTTGTAGTCCTGTTCTTAGTTTCATTGTACTGACTTGTATACAATCAAGATTTAAATAATAACCTTTACCCTTATTTAAACCTTTATCCTTTTATTGAGCACTAGATGATGCCCGCGACTTCGTCCGCGTAGATTCAGGTAAGGTAAGAAGAAGGTAAGAAAATTAAAGAGTTCCCGCGGGAACTCTTAAAATATCAGTTATTTGCTTGCTGCTCTTCCATCCTTCACATTAGGATTAGGAATTATAACTACCTACTTGCAAAATATATAGGTATATATTATAAAATCGGGGCTCGGTGAGCTGTTATTGAAGCAGTCCAGCGGAAACATCAACCTAGAAAATTGAAGAAATTATTTTTATGTATAAGAATGTATGTATTCCACTACCGGTCAGGCGTGAAATGAAACGTTCCCGCAATAATCTAGAACTGTATAAACTTTGCCTCGTCATGATCATCCTCTATACATACAAAACAGTCTTTCTACCGACCGGATTTCGGACCACCGATATGTGTGTCTCGCAAGTGATTTAAATATCAGTGTAGATAAATTTTATAAGATTACAAGCACAGAATAGGTATGATAGTAGTAAATATCACCAGTACTTCGGTTTCAAATCAGCTTTTACAGTAATTTACTATATGTATTTGGTCAATTTAATAGGAACTTTTACGTTCTTATTATTGCATGGGATTACAAATAGGATTGTTTATTAACTTCGGTGGTATATGGGTTTAATCATCTTCTGTCAGCAATGAAGGTTACGATAGTGAGATTGGTTTCCGTTGTGAGTCAAGCGTGAAAAGGAACGCTCCACAAAAGTATAGGTGTTCTGGCTCGGACATGATTAAGTGTTATTAATGGAGCCTATTTGTGGCCACTCCGGTCGTTACCTTAATTCGCGGCTGAAAGCCAATTTGATTCAGCCGTTTCCGTGTACTTCTTAAATAGTTTTGTGCAATTAAGAAAACAATAAAAGCACGAAAATGTATTTATTATTATTACCTTACTATAGGTGGTAACTTAGGTGGTAAACGTGACTTCGTTCGCTTGAATTAAAGATTTTGATTCTTGCGGAAATCATTGATTTTCAAGGAAAAAAAATAGCCTTTATCCTTCACCGGGTTGTCATCTATCTATCTCTAAATTGTGCCCTATCGGTTGATCAGATGGTCCCTGAAAACATATCCGACAGACCGACAGCATTTATAAATTTAACTTAAGGATCAATACATGGAATTATAAATGGATCAATACTAGATGATGACCGCTAATTCGTGTTTTCAGGTCTGAGGTGTTCCGCTTCAGTGAATGGGCAGCGTTATAGGGGTCCACTACAGCCCATTAACGTCCCACTGCTAGGCAGAGACCTCCACTCTCATAGGAGAGAGGGAATTAGATCCACCACGCTGCTCAAATGGGTGTTGGTGGGCTTTAACGATTATTAGTGATAATAACCGGGACCGACGACGGCACGGGGGTGAAACACTGCCCACTTCCTAACTCCGGGCTAGAACACTACTATTACCTATTCTGTGTTAGTACTGAGAATTTCTAACTGAAAAACCCAATACTTTAATTTTGGCCCGACCGGGACTCGAACCCGGGGCCTCGTCGGCCGCAGTCGAACATGCAAGCCACCAGACAAACGTGGCAGTTTTGAGGTCTAAGGGGTATTCGTTTAATATAACTTCCAAATCCCTGCCACATGCTTAACCTACATCATGACAACCATCATTATGACGACCTCCGTGGCGCAATGTTGAGCGCTGTTGTCTTAACGTGCGGAGGTCCCAGGTTCGATCCCCTCGATTCTGAATTTTTCCTGGTGTGGCCTGGAGGGAGGCCCTTGGTCAGTTACCACCCTACCAGCAAAGTTGTGCTGCCAAGCGATTTACCGTTCCGGTACGATGCCGAGTAGAAACCGAATAGGGGTAACAACTGCCATGCCCCTAACAGGTTAGTCCGCTACCATCTTAGACTCTCATCACTTACGAACAGGTGAGATCGCAGTCAAGGGCTAACTTGTAGTAGAATTTACATAAAAAATAATAAAAATGTTCGCGTAATTCGCACAGCTTTGATTTATCGTAAGAATTTCTTCATTCGTTTGACAACAGCAATAAAAAACGTGGAGACAAAACGCGAGATGAAACATCGTAATAGATATGACGGAGGGTATGTAAATCACCTTTATGGTTTTTAGACCTTTGTAAAACTAATAAAATATTTATTGAATTTCAGTGGAAAAGAACAAAGAATTGTATTTCGTAACTTCAGCAATAAACAAGCTATGGGATTGTTAACGTTGATGCAAATAACTTGCTTTTTTTGTTGAGTAACAGCAACAAGATAAACTTTTAATGAAGATAGCTATAACATGCCTGGGATTCGCACGTGGGCGTTAATAGACCATCGGAAAATAACTTTACATGTCATTACAATTTTATTTTTAATAAAAAAACAATACAAGTATTGAAATATCTACTACGAACACCTGTGTAGAGTTGAGTGTATATTTTTTTTTAATGAGAAAATGAGTTTCAAGATTTGCCAATTCATAAACGTAAAGACTGTGTTATACATCATTTTTTAAGTTGACGTATTACTATTAAGGACCGCAACAGTAACCGTACACTGTATTTTGAAACTGTTAAAAAACAGAAACACTTTCGGAAAGAGAAACGATACTGTAACCCAAATCAATCTTTATTTATGTTAATAAGTGTTTTTATCTGTAACCCTAATAGGTACATACCCTAACAAACTGCGCGTTGTGACAACGCGTTCTTCTCACTTCATTAGACTTTACACACACTAACACCACATGGCCATGTTTTTCTTCAAACAATTGCAACCGTCGGTGCTTTCACCTTAGGTTCAAATTTGAATACGCGTCAACAATAAATTTGCCAACGTCGCTATTTCGGTTACACTTTAATACACCTTAAAACCCTTTATTTCTGGTACAGATTCATTTCTGTTACTGAAATATAAGTCTTTCAGAACAACTTAACAGAATTAAAAACACATTCAAAAGGATTAAAGCTTCGATTCTGTTACACTTTCATTTTGTAACGTATGTCCTATTGTAGTATATTATTTATATAGTATAAAATATTTAATTGTACGAAAAGACCAACTGCTGAATTACTTGACGTATCTTCTATCGTATAGTAGATTAACCATTTTAATATATCGATAGAAGTAAAAAGTGCGTCGAATTTTGATGACGTCAGTGTTCAGTATTTCATACAACGTTTGAAAAAAAATTACTGATTTGACTTGTCAAATACCCAATTGAGGTAGTCGCAGGCATCACCTAAGTAAGTAATAACGCTTGCTAATTAATCCAATTAACGCTCAATAGTCGACTGTACTAAAGCTGATTATACCCGATGCTGTTCAAAGCTATTGCCAGTCGGAAGTAACAATCTAACAATATCTACAGCAGCTTATTGTTAAACCCATGCAGCGTGCTCATTGTATTAGCAATAATTAGATTTTATCTGCTAAGGACCAAATTATGTAGTGAAACTGAATTAATGCGAATGTGAAGTCCGGAATGTATTATTTCTGTGGTCCATAATTATATGATACGTCAATAAAGCCCACTTGCTTATGGCTATCAATCTTCTACACATAGGCTACGGTCGCACTGAGAAAAATATTCGCACGACATTTTTTTGGCAATTCTGTACCACTAGAAATCATATGGAGGTGTACGCACGTGCGAATAAAGTTCGCGTGAAAATAAAATCGCTGGTTTGATATAATTTCACGCGGTGCGGTAAGAATTATATTCGCGCGAATATTTTGTGCTGTACGGAGTTGTATGACGCTCACCGCATGGGCGAGAACAAAATTCACGCGAATTTTTTTTGTAGTTCGAAAGTAGGTACCCTTTCCTGTCCTTTTCATGTCAATCATTTTGACGACCTCCGTGGCGCAGTGTGTAGCGCTGTTGTCTTAACGTGCGGAGGTCCCGGGTTCGATCCCCGGCAGGGTCAATTTGGGAATTTATAATTTCTGAATTTTCCCTGGTCTGGCCTGGTGGGAGGCTTCGGCCGTGGCTAGTTACCACCCTACCGGCAAAGACGTGCCGCCAAGCGATTACGCGTTCCGGTATGATGCCGTGTAGAAACCAAATAGGGGTATGGGTTTAATATAACCGCCATGCCTCTAACAGGTTAGCCCGCTACCATCTTAGACTGCATCATCACTTAGCATCAGGTGAGATCGCAGTCAAGGGCTAAATTGTAGTGGATTAAAAAAAAAAAACCTGGAATGAACTTGACAGAAAATTATCCCTCATAACTAAATCAGTTTAAGCAGCTTTGTTCAAATCGGCTTGATTTGTTTGTTGCAGGCTTCTTCTAAGAAGGAATGGCATTCCGAATCAGCGGTAGTTTCACTCGACGATTCAAAAGCACTTGTAAAAGTTTGTTTGAATAAAAGCATTGAATTTTGTAGTTTGAATATCTGGCGTTTGACCGTCGTTTAGTATGGATGTAATAAGGGCGGAAAATACTCACTCACTCACTCACTCGGAGTATACAAGAACCTTAAGTTCCTCCGAACGGGGGTATTCTGCTGCCCTCTCTAAGTTACAGCAAGTCAACAATCTATCTTTACTATAGTAGATAATATTATGTTTTAGTCCCACAAACTTATCGGGACCGTCGGCCAAAATTGTTAAAAAATGTTATGCCTATGACACTGTCCATGTCCTCAACTATAATCATGCCAAAAATCACGTCGATCCGTTGCTCAGTTGCGGCGTGACTGAAGGACAAACCAAGAAACAAACACACTTTCGCATTTATAATATTAATATGATATAGTATTCTAGCGACGCTCTCGACGATAAAGTGGGAAGTATACTTAGCAATGTTGTCATTTTTCAAAAGTTGTATTGTCTTTATTATAACAACGATGCCAATAAACTTATCTACCGATTGTCTTATAAATTGATTTTTAATTTCGGCCGTTATAGGTCCGGTCCATACAGGTAAGTAGGTACTAATAGCTCAACATTAATTTACACTTGATATTCACATAGCCAATTTTACAGTAAAGTTTGATACCAGTTTGCAGTTGTTGGCTTTGATCACAACCCCGAAAACAGCCGCGGACTAATGGTTCTAATAAACAGCAGGGCTGTCCAAAATAGTTTACATTTTTGGAGTTTACTCCTTAAGAATAGATTTTCATTTATAAGCCCGGGGTGTGAAAATGTGTGGGGAGTAAAATCAAATTTTCTCCGTTACGTTATGTTTATGTAAGACTTGTGTATGTTTCCATGGTAACACTTTTCTTTCGTAAGAAGTAAATTCCAATCGTGTGTCGGAGTTGACACGCACATTTTTTTTATCATCGATTTTTTAAGATATAGTTCGCTCTAGAGTTTGAAGTTTGGTTTTCAAATTCATTATTTACTATCTCTTGGGCATTAAAATGTTCTACCTAATGACTGCGCCTCCACATAGATGACTGTAAACGTAGAAACTGATGTAGAAATAGTAAACGCCTTACTCTAAACTCAGAATTCTAGTAATTCTAGACCGTCATTTGTGGCATCAAGGATATTATTGTATACAGAAAGATAGTATACTACGTTTTCATTTTTAAATAAATGATGATGATGGTTCAGTCATAATGTATTATTGTGTATGTATATATAAACTAAAAAACATTTAAACTTTTACATTTATAATGTTAGTAAGATCCCCACGACATTGTACTGAATATTTAAAATCGCTTAGCATGCTAGGGGAATAGGGGATAAAAACCACGGCTTTCGATAAAACTATTGCCTCGTTAGTCGTTAATTTATGAAATTCAGTAGCGTTCTATTGAATTGCATGATTATTTTAGGGAACTTTGGATTGGATTCTTAATGAAAACATCGTAATTTTTATTAATCTCACTTTTGTTTTGGAAATAATTAACTTTTTAATAGTAGGACATATAAATAATACCTTTCGAGACTAATTTGATTGTTGTTCTCCAATTTAGAGGCAGAGTCTCACCCATAATTAATGCCCATGTGGCAACCCTGCATACATTGATATTATTCGCAATACTTGTCAAAGCAGTCACATGTTGGCACACACGGAATTTATAAATAGGTTCTGTATTCTTGTCTCTATTAATATACAGTTTAATCTTGTCTCATAACATTATAATCTGGATTAAGTATTGCGTCTCCCACTATACTATGAATAATTGATGGTAATTTTATTACATGTTTAACATTATATAAGACTTATTAGTACATATACAAAAGCGATAGTTACACTATATGTCTGTCTGTTTGTTACCTGCCACAGGTCAATCACTAAGCTGATCTTGACGTAATTTAGCACAGAGCTTGAGATGCCAACATATTTTAGCAATGGTTTTTACCTGGGTTAAAATAAGTACTAGGAATAAAGGACCTCCCGAGATTTCTCGAAATATTGTAAAGGTATTTATAAGTCTAATTCTTTGTTGGAAAACAGAATCATTATCCGAGCAACGTCGTGTTATAAAATGAGTCATGTCATTCACTAAACGTTCCCAGTATAGGTCAATGTCAACATGAACGAGTAAGTACGAAGTTTATCAGTGTTTCAGGAAATCAGCGGAATTCCCACGGTATTGTGCGGGAAGGAAAATAATTATTATAATTCATTATTTATTATTATTTATGAATTTTATATGTGTGAGCACTCTTCGTTTTTATTATCATCTCTATGTAGATCACTTTTATTCATTATTATTTATTATCTCATGATATAAAACCCGCTACTTGTCCGCGTGGTTTATAAAGTATATGTATTTCTCCGGGTTGCAAGTAACAAGGAAACAAAATACCTAAACAGGCCTTCCGTATCGAATCCCAGGTGTTTAATCAACATCTGACCTACGCAATAACATTAGCAGAACAAATAGCCGGAAAAAGGTCCCAAAAGCGTAGGAAGCTAATCTGTTTTTAATAACAATACCTACCAACTTTCCGTTGGTGGAAACACACGAGTGTTTCTGGTAGTTCAAAAAAAAGGTCCGAAGTTTACACTTGTCTTTACACAAGTTTAAAAAGTCCATTAAAAGTATGCTCCTTAAAAAAGCTTATTATACTGTTGAAGATAATGTAAACGATTAAAGAGCGTGGATTTGACTCGCTTCAGCTATGCTTGGGACTGCAGATACTTGTAATAATGACTGTAATTTTTGATTGAAAAGAGCAACCACCGAGTTTCTTGCTGGCTCTTCTCGGTAGGAATGTTATTCCGAATTAGTGGTAGATTCATTTGATGATTCAAAAGCACTTGTTAAAGTTTACTTGAATAAAAAACATTTGAGTTTGAATTTGAGTGATCGGACAGTATATAATTGTACCCAAGGATTGAAAAACAAGCTTATAAAGGTTACAGAATTATAAGTGTTACAGGTTGAATTGATAACAGAATCAAATCTGTAACCGTTTTCAATGTGTTTTTAAATCTGTTAAGCCAAAACACATATACTTCTGTAACAGAAATGAAATTTTTTATCACTGTTTTAAAGTGTAACCAGAATAACGACGTTGCTGCGTTAGTTTTGACATTGAAATTTACTGTTGACGCGTATTCAAACCTGAACCTAAGGTAAAAGCATCGATGGTTGCAATGGCCAATGTTGTGTCAGTGTGTGTAAAGTCCAATGAAGTGAGAGAACTGAGTTGTCACACCGTGCAATTTGTTTGTGGAAGTACCTATTAGTGTTACAGATAAAAACACTTATTAACAGAAATAAACGGTTCGATTGATTGGGTTATGGTATCGCTTCTGTTCTCAGTTGTACCACAGTTGTACTTCCGAAATCACAGCGCAGGCGAGTAAGCCTTAGGCTAATTGACAAACCAATCGCTAAATCGCTTGCCAGCACGTCTTTGTCAGCATGGTGGTAACTAGCCACCGCCGAAGCCTTCCACCAGTCCAGACCAGCGAAAATTCAGAAATTATAAATTCCCAAACTGACCCTGTCGGGGATCGAAGCCAGAACTTCCGGTATAAGACAACAGTGCTCACCACTACGCCAGGGAGACTGTCATATTCAACTGTAATACCTAATGTTATTAACCAAATAAATTTCAGAAAAATGTCCCCAAAGTGTATGGAGGTTAATAGTTTTTTAATAGCGCCTACACCATTAGGAAACAGCTGTGCTCAGCGTCCCAATTTTTATATTGCAAACTTTGAGGAACTTCTAAAGCTTTATATAATGTTAGGCACTATTTCTATGAACGTAATAGGTACATGATATAAGTTTTCGGTGAAAAGAAAGAAAGATAAACCATTGATTATAATAATTTTGCCACACAATATAATACCTTAAGATATGAGTTACCACGGCACTTAATGTCAGCATAATGCTACAAAATACTATAACCTATTCTATGATGTAGGCCTCATAATAAGAGTGTAAGAGCATAGCGCTAATTTTTAGCCAGAACCCATTAATTAAAACCAATTAACAGAACCAATTAAAACTGCCCGATTTTGTTGTTAACTGTTTACGCTGTTTACGGACTAAATATTTACGATGTCATCGTATGTGATAGACGTCCACTGCCTCGACATAGTCCTCCTGGGAGTTTAAAAAGAATATAATTTGTTTCCAGTGGCTCTCAAGATCGTTTGTTTGCCTAGTTAGTGGTCTACCAATGCTGTAAATTTTTCCTGTGCGGATCACTTTTTCATAAGCTTGGAACATGGTCACTAACAGTCGCTTAGACTGGCATTAAGTAAATATGAAAAATTTCGGCACTGATGACTACCTAGAAGTGAACCGCATAGCGACGTAATGTTCAGACTCTTCAGGTCCCGCTATCTTTGATATTAAAATTTGTTCGGTTTATCAGTTCTCCTTGAGCTTTGCCTTGGTTACCTTGGTTCTTCTATCTAATTCCTTATTGCTGATTGGCCCACAAAGAAATACTTCAAAGATGGTTCTCCGTGTCGCTTACAGTTCGCTACGGTAGATGCGAGCAAGAAGCGAAGCAGATGCGAATAACAATAAATTGCTACTTCGTAAATATGGACGTCCAAATAGATAGGTACGTGGTGCAGTACGAAAACTGTTGGTTAATGAAATTAAAGTAAAAGTCAATAGCGACCTACCTTTAATAAAATACACACTAAACGGCGCCTTAGACTTTTTATTTACAATAGTTTCTCTGTTTTACCGTTTACCACTTCCGACAATCTTATCTTATAGTAAATGCTCGAAGGTGGGGATGGAGTAAAAAATATATATCGCAATACACGTTTGTCTGTGTAATCGTTTAAAGCTTTTAAAGTTATCGTACGCTTAATAGTCAAGGAGCTGGCGAACAAAACTATTGGATTACGCTTCCGATTCAAGGATCTTTTTTTATCCGGAAGTTCTTGGCCCACTGTAATGTAGACTCGTTTCCTAGGAACACTGCCTAAGTCTGTGTCGACATTTAAGTCAAAATTCCGTGATTTCAGAAATTGAATACACATGAACTCCATTAAAATAAAACGGTCTAAAGCTGTGCAAGACTAATAAATTCGTGATTTCTAATTTAATACAATTTTGACCTCATTAACAAGAACAGCTAATGTATCTGCTATACTTCAGTTTAAAGTTCGTGATTTCAATCAAAATAATACAATTACAGGCAAACAACAGCTATCATTAAGTTTTTTGTTCTCGCTGTATTTTTTTTCACACGAGGTATTTCGTGCAATTTCAATGTTTCGTCCGCCACATCTTCAGTTAGTATTCTATGTTGTAGATACGAGTACGAGTCAGTGCATATTTCACCATCATTTGGAACATTTCACGAGGAAAGTAATTTTACAACGTTCATAATAATCTAGGCTCAAGATATGTAGAACAGGTAAACCTTTGCAAAACAGCTAACAAAATGGAAAAAAATCATTATAGTAATAATTTTGAGCACAATTATTTATGCAAAACTCAGTACACTAAGTGTGAGATCTATAGAGCGTACTTTAACTTAGACTTCTAACTTAAGACTGAGTTAAAATGAGATAGATTTATGCTACACACATAAGTCCATCACGTTTTAACTGTAAGTAAAGCCTGAGCAAAGTCAAAGTACGCTCTATAGATCTCAGCATTAAATGCTCAGAGTCTAAAGTCAAGCCGAGCAGGAGTAATTTTACAGCGAATCAAGCCCTACAAAGGGCTCGGGTCTTAAACAAAAAACTCGGAGCACGAAGATGAGGCTTATCATTCGAAAATAAAGATGTAGAGTCCTGACCCCAGATTAAATACTTAGGCCCTCAATCGGTGTGGCCGCGTCCGACCTCCAACGGGATGACCGCCGCTAGCCCTTCCGGTTTCCGTTCTCCGCTAGATATAACAAGAGTTCTTATTGTTGTAGCTAGCAGAGAACATGGAAATTAGTTCTAAAGGCTCAATGACATTAAGCAAGCTTACTGGCCACTGGTTGATGAGTTAGGACCGGATGAGTCAGCAAGTAAGATAGTGACGATGACACACAGAACTTTCCACACGCTCAGTAACCTACTAGCTAGCGAGTTGAACCCACTTGTTGTTTTTTTTTTCACTAGCAACTTCGATTTCTCGTGTACCTATGCTGTTTAGCTAGTGCATATGATTACAATAGGCTAGTTTACTAGTAGATAGTGAATTCGCCTATTATTAGTAGCTGGTAAGCTTGCTCAATGTCATCGAGCCTTAAGAAATACTATGTAAATATAGTATATGTAATATATATTGCATAATCCACAGCCTTTCCGGAATATAGACAAAGGCAAGTTCACACGTCACCATCACACTTCACCACACGTGAATTCATTGGAACGCTACTTTGATATGGGTCTGATGGATGTATTCAATACTAGAAAATATCAATCTAATAAGTAAAACTGAGATTCAAATTATTTTGTTACATATAGATAATATATAAGCTGATGCCCGAATCGATTGAGGTTTTTTGGTTGGTGGTGGCAGGAACTCTTAAATTTCCGGGGATAATAAGTAAAGCTATTCCAGACTATAATCTATGTCTGTGCCAAATTTCATCCAGATCCGTTCAGCCGTTATGGCGTGATTGAGTAACAAACGTCCACCCATCCATCCATTTCGCATTTATAATATTAGAATAGAGTATAGGTTTTCAACATTTCATATCCGTAAATATATTTATTAAGTTTGCCGCATTTTGCAATAGTAGGTAATAGGTATACTATCGCAAAATTCGGCGATCTTTGCTAAAGGCGAATACATACTTTGAAAAGAACACCTAAATTAGAAAATGCGCGTGCGGGCTTTTTGATTTGCTTTTGTTGAACAAATAACGTATGTGCTTTCGCAAAAAATTTACCTTTTTAATATTTCTTTTGATTATTTACTTAAATCACGTTACCCAGATTTATTAGGTAGAATACGTTTCCGGGTTTAGGTATAAACATCGTAAAATGGTAACCATAACACTCATTGGACTATTGCTTATTTACGGCTTTATTTACAACTTCCTCGTGACTTTTTCACCAACAAAGCATCGCCGCGGAGATCTGTCGCACTGATTCTACTGGGACTGCTGAATAAGCATCAAAAGGTCTACGTTTCCGATACGAACTTGATGTGGGATGCCCTTCCGGCGTACGTGATTCCTGCCACATAAGTATAAAAGGTACTCAAGCCTTCAAGGCAAGAGTTAATAGGCATCTTCTGACCTAGACCTCAACTTTGCTTTGTCCTCAAGATTGTCGTCAAGCGCAAACCTATTTTGTAATAAACAAGCCATGTGGTGTCCTTGGACACGCCGTATGCACGTAAATTCTTTTCGCTCGAGTTTTTGCTATTCTATTAAAATAATCAATTTAATGATAACATTTATTGTGCCATGCTACCTAGTACCTACCCTTGTTCAATCCTCTCACCAATGGTTGCCGTGGAGTCTGCTCTGTAGGCAATAAGGTCGCCTTTGCATACGTAGTTTTTAGATACCTGTACTCTTTGTGTTTTTTTATGTGTGCAATAAAGTATTCATCTATCTATCTATCAATTTGCATATTTCATGAGTGGAACTCGATCATCCAACATCTGGCATTCAACCCGGCTCCTGACATACAGCCATCGGGACTGCTAGTTACTTGTTCAAAATGGCCAAAGCTACTAAAACGACAACAAATAGATTCTCTGTCTCTCTCCACCCAAGTATACTAGAAGGAGAGTCCGAAACTTAACGCTTTTCTATTAAGACCAGTTTTTTGCAGGTCGCCGCGCTTCGTTCTAAAAATAGTGTAAGCAATGGGGCGGTTCGTTGTATGGAGATCCCCGCATTAAATCCTCAGTCGTTGAAACTTGGCAGGGTTATAGTATGGTATGAACCATAACTTATGCAAAACGAAGTGACTATTTGTGCAGATACTGGACGAATAAATTATATTTATTCGTACATTTATTCATTTTTTTTTTAAAGATTGTAAACTGTTCAATGTTCTGAGTGACAATTTTTGAAATATTCATTTTATTTACGTTTTCTTGTCTCTTTCTTGTAGGTTAGGTCAGGGTTCGACAGAAATAATCAAGTAGTAGGTTTTATCGGCTTTAAATACCTATCAGATTACAATCTACCGGAAAATAATGCGTTAAATTGTAATCTTTCAGTTCTAACAGTTTGGAATTTCGCGCGTTAGATTATAATCTAACTATAAATTAATCTTTCGAATAATAAATTGTTTTTCCAGTACCCGTATTAATAATTACAAATTGTTCGTACGGTAACCGTATTAATAATTATAAATTTTTCGTACAGTACCCGTATTAATAGACGCACTCTATGCAAAAATATCCAACAAAATTTCCATGCGGAAGTTAGGTTTAATACCTAAAACTTAATAAATATGACTGAATATTTTATCGTTTTTTTTTAAATAATAGTAGTATGTAGTATATTTACACTCAAAACCGAAATATGAAACGAAATAATCATGCAGAACATGGATTGATATTTAAAATATTTTTATTATCAAACCTAAACTGCGTTTACGCGATAATGTAACTTCTTGCTTTGACAATTGGGTATAGCATAAAAAACCTTACTTTCTTTATGATTTTTTATTAGATATTTATAATATACGTTTAACTCATTATACTTTATAATACTGATGGTTTCGTCGCCTGAGGAATTATTGTTGTTCAACTTTAATTCCTCAGGCGCTATAGCTTCATTGCCTAGACTAAAAATCTTTATATTCTCGACAACTTCATAACAGAGCATACCTATAGCATAATCCATTCTATATCCATACTAATTGACAGATAGATAGGAAGACAACACTTTCGCACATATTATAAGACAAGACGATTTTCAGACGAGTTTTAAACTTATTTTGACGCTAAACCTGTAAATGCGATTGTAATATTTTTTCTGGACAATATGATTTACTATTATGTATACACGGTGTAAATTCGAGTTTATCTTTGACTTCTCGACAGTTTCATAACAGTCACAAGTTCGTCGAGTTTCATTATTTTTCTACCGCAAAACCTGTCCACGGCCCAAAGAGCATACAAAGCTCTCTTCTTAATAGATGTTACCGCGTCCCACACTCCATTTACTCCGCATCGGCACGTGCACTACGGAGTATCGCCTGCCTTTGATGTCGAGTGCGCGAGAGTATTTATAGTCATTAGTTGTGTAATATACTAGCCGACCCGCCCCAGCTTGGCCCAGGTAGAATGTATAAGTTTTTAATACCCACGAGAAATCCTTAATTTTCCGGGGTAAACAGCCTGTGTCACTCTCCAGTATGGCTAGCATGTGCACTACGAGTAAAATTATGTCTCTATCTGTCTACCGAAGCTAACATGGTTACTTGTCTCGTTATATCAAAAGTAGAGATAAAAGTAATATTTCTTATCTGTGGTATTTCTCTCTACTAACCTTTACATGTCGACCATTTTTTATACGACTGCCTGAAAAAAGGACTATATTGTTTTCAGGGTTCATGTATGTATGTATTTAGGTATGTATGTATGTATGTATGTATGTATGTATGTATGTATGTGAGTTTGTATATTCCACCATAACTTCTATACACCTGAACCGATTTTGATAATGTGGTACCGTTAGAATCCCTAGCTTATTCTGGGTGACATAGGCTAGTAAAATTAAAAAAAAATTGATGGGGTGACCATGGTCCCGCATTAAAGACAAAAATTGAAAAAAAAATCGAAAATAAGATTAACTATATAATCATCATCCAGAAAATAATGAGTAGATTCCAAAAATATATAACACTATAGTTCAATATTTAGTCATTCACAAAAAAATATCATTTAATAAAAAATATGAATAAGATTCCAAAGGCTATATATGCAAATCGCTTTATAAGGAGGTAAACTCCTAAAATAATATGGCATGGCAGTCGTATTTTTAATTCGTTAAATTAATTTCACTTGTGACGTTTATTTCTTGTAATATACCGCATTTTGTGCATGTTAGGGTAAACGACAAATTTGCCGGCAACGACAACATCTCTCTCTCTCGTCGCGAGATAATCTCGTTGTCACAGGTCCCCTCTATAGGTCTACTCTATAGGTCGTACTATACCCATGCAACCCACCACGTCGATCCATTCCTCTGTTGCAGCGAGATTGAAGAACAAACAATAAATACTTTCGCATTTATAATTTTGGGGAAAAAATCCCGGCTGAGTTTGTTGTGGGCTCTTCTCATACTAGAGCGCGTTTGGAACCCTCGTAGCTTTAGTTTTAAGATACCATAACTGATTATCACTATCATCTTTTATAAGTAATTGACGTCAATAAGTGTACAGTGTACCTAATTGGAATAAATGATTATTGAATTGAATTGAATTGATCGAGCGCCAGCTGTCAAGCGCTTGACAATTCCATACAAATCGTAGTTAACGTTGTCACTATCGAATGGGAAGAAAAGTAGTATTCTAATGGACATCTGCACTAAAAAGGATGACAAAAACTATTTGACCAACCTACAGGAACTTCAATTGTCGGCTTTTATAGCTCGCCTTTTATATTTTTATATGCGCTGCGTGTCGCTGATTACACAGCGCATGCCACGTGAGCTCTTACATGAGACGATATTTTCCGACTTAACTCACATTATTGCAATTTTCGTAAGGATCTCTAATTTTTTTAATAATAAAATATAACCTATGTTACTCGCTGCTAATGTAGCTTTCTATAGGTGAAAGAATTTTTAAAATTCGTAGAGTAGTGTCTGAATTTATCCATTACAAACAATCAAATCTTTTCTTTTATAATATTAAACTAATATTATAAAAGAAAAGATTTGATTGTTGAAGAAGTTTAGATAATGCGAAATTCCAAAGATTGAACACATGCGGCAAATCTCCATACGATTCGCTAGCTTCCGGGTTCCGTAGCAGATTGTGTGTAAATCTAATATTCCGACAGCCTGGCGTGTGACAAATACTGATTTGATTTGCTATCGACCGAGGATATTAGGAGCCGGGTACCTAGCTGATTGCCTGTCCTTGGATTGCGACATAGTGATCAATGCCTTGTATTGGTCGTATTCATATTTCACATCCTGTATACATAAGCGAGTAATTATACCATTATCACAGCCTACCGGGTCTTCGATCTAATGTGCACCGCCCACTTCAGATTCGCAACACGTGGCTACGTGGTTGCGTCGATCATCCAAATTATGTACAGTTCGCGCGCGAGTTGAATGCAGAGTGAATGTATGTGTCACCATACATTTACTCTACATTTAACTCGCGCGCGAACTATACGACTCTGTAGGCTGTTTGTATAATTGTCAAGTGTTGGTCAATAAAGTTTTTTTATTACTATATATCTATTTAATTTATTTTTATTCTTTTTAGGGTTCCGTACGTCAAGAGGAAAAAAGGAACCCTCATAGGATCACTTCGTTGTCCGTCTGTCTGTTTGTCTATCTGTCAACCACCTTTTTCTCGGGAACGCGTGGAGGTATCTAAATTGATATCAAATACTTAAGTCTGCGATCCCTTGGAACAATTAAAAAATTAAACTTCTAAGTCGATGCAATCAATCGACCGTTTATGAGGCATACTTATTTTGATACTCGCCAATAAATCAAATCCTACGGAGTACTTCCCGTAGACCCAGAATTATGAAATTTATTATGAAGCAAGGTCTCACAGCATACGAATAAGTAAAAGAAAAAATCCGCAAAATCGTTAATTAAGGTTCCGTACTTATACCTGATAGCTGGACACCGTATTCGAACAACAGAATATTCGTATTCAAAATGACTTTAAAAAAAATACCAGTTTTATTAAGAAAATGTCTCAAATATACTTACCAAAAAAAGAATCCATCTCTTACCTCTTTATTCCCGTCTTTCTCGTAAAAACCACATAAAAAGACCCAAAATATCTTCATTCAGTTTACCTAAAATAAAATAAGTCCCCAAACCATAAAGTCAAACCGAGCGACAAGTGCGCTGACAAATACACAATATACACGCGTATCAAACATATTATATGTTAATATACACGAAAAGTATACTAAAGCCCATCCATTCCTGGGTTTCAGAGTGAAAAGTAAGACAAAGCTTGCAAAAGCGTCAATGGATGTGTCACAAGGAAATGACTGTGAAAACCTTCGGGAGGCAATTTTCTTGAGAAACCGCACGGAATATCACAATGAAACTTTTCTAGTAATAAAACGAAAAAGATTTAATATAATATTGAGTCGTTGTTCGTTCGTTTCCCTATCGGTATAAAGATACTTTTAAAACATAAAACACGAATAAACTGTTTCGTTGGTAAGATTATAATATTATATTTCCGTAACTGCCAATGCCCATTACACCGACTCCCAAAATACCATGAAGCACTATGCCCGCGACTTTGTCCGTGGTATTTAACTCCCGGGGAACTCCTTAATTTTCCGCGATAAGAGTAGCGTATGCAAGCTATCATCAAATTTCATCAAAATCAGTTAAACAGAGATGGGCTGTGAAAAGATAACAGACAACTGATAGACATACACACTTTCTCATTTCTAATTGGTCAAGCTCAAGCTACGATCGCTACGAAACAACGTAGCCGTCAGCTACGGACCTGCCTCTTTTATGGTCGGTCTATAGACTAGACTAGAGAGGTCTAGGTCTCGGTTCTCGAGGGCCTCATCTTACGAAAGCCTCATTAGTAAATCGCTTTATAAAATTAAAATTTTGCCTAGTTTGTAGTTCGAGGTCCCTAAATATTAAAGAAAAAAATTCAAGCTTGCTTCGCTCGAATCTAGGCCTTGCTTCTAGGCTTGCCTTAAAACCTTGCTTCGAGCAAAGCTGGGAGCCACTGAAGGCAAGCGGTATATGACCGTGTATATCATCATTGCTTGATGAAATCCTGCATGGATCTCCACATGGAGAACCATGCAGAATTTCATCAAGCAGTGGACTTCTCTCGTTAAAGAAAAGGTCGATATATTATAATTAAGTAAAATATGCACGCATGTAGTGTGTACACTTGAAACATTTCTTTCTGTGAGCGAATAACTGTAATAAAATAGGTAAGAAGTGTACAGTTACACGGAAAAGATGTGACCTTAAAGGCAGAAATGTTTAACCGTATTTATTCTATCCACGTATTCGTAAAGTCGTGTTCTTTGTCATTTAATAAAATCCTCTTACCCGGTGTGTTGACTTTTATTGTAACAAAGCCCGAAACCCGAGTTCGGAAAATTGCTTTATTTTTGTGGGAAACACGCTCACAACTTGTAAAAGAGTATTCTTTTGTGGAAACCAAAAGACCCTCACTGATATTTTTAATTGACTTGCTCTTGGTAAAATCTGTATTACTAATATTATAAATGCGAAAGTTTGGATGGATGGATGTTTTTTACTTAATTACGCCAGAACGGCTGAACGGATCTTGATGTTGGCACAGAGATAGATTAACATTTGGAACATCAGGCTACTTTTTATCCCGGAAAATAAGAGTTCCTGCGGGAATCGAAAAACCTCAATCCACGCGGACGAAGTCGTGGGTATCAGCTAGTAATATTATAAATGCGAAAATCTGTCTGTCTGTCTACGCTTTCATGGTCCGTCTGTTAAACTGATTGTGATGATTTTTTTTTTCTTACGTACGCTACGTAAGAAAAAAAATTAATGACGGAAGCATACTAGAAAGAAGAAGAAAGAAAGAAAGAAAACATATTTATTCACAAATGGTGTTACAGACAAACATCTGTCATACATAGCTGTACACACAAATGTATGTTCGTCTATGACACCACCCGGAATGGGTGTACAGCTCAGCCGTGTGTCCGGCATTATACATACAAATGCATGCATGTTGCCAGACGCTGATTTTCAGCTGTGACCCGGGTGACGTCACAGCCAACGGATATGAATACTTATACCTCTAACTATTTTACAACTTACACTATAACTTAACACATCGATAATCCACTAAACCTAAGTCAAAGCATTCACATAAATATTATTCATACTCAAGGCCAAAGCAAGAGAATCAACAAACAACATATAAAAGTAAATATTAAAGAAATGTATACAAATATTAAAAAAATCTTAAATATATAATTATAAACGTATATTATAATATATATATAACATATTTATGCACATTATACAATAGATCACATGCAAATAAATTAAATTAATTTAATTATTAAATTTAATAAAAATACTAGTGGATTGATTACGGCGGCAGTTTTATTATTAAACCTTACCCTGGTTTCTACGGTACCTATGAATAATATCGTCACTCCGTTGCTCCCAAGAAAGAAAAACGCCGTGAAACACCCTTACTGTGATTGAACAAAGCGAGCAAAGAGCTGCAAGCCCTCACAAGACAGGCGTGAGATTAAAGGCTTAAAATTGAAGGCGTCTAAACCACTAGGGAATCACCTATAAGCTGCGCCATTTCATTTCCTAGTTCTTCTTTGGTTAAAGCCATGTTTCTGTTATCTATTAGTTAAAGTATCCATTGCCCCAATTCCAAATAATACTCAAACAAAGATCAAAAACGCCACTGGATTTCCATTTCCCAATAACGCAAACAGACCTTCGCCCATCAAAGGGCCACACGACACTATCCAAATATGACGAAATCTTATATTTAATACGTCTGCCGTTTCCCCACTATTTACTAATCCCATAATGGGCCGCCTGTATCAACGCCGACACTGTGTCTAGAACTCTCCTCCTAAAGGTGTTGACAGATGGACTGCAGTCGAACTGGGGCCATGCTGCCAACGCTTAAAGCAATACTTATGCAATATTACTCAAAATGAAAGTTTGATGTCACGTACCTAGATGATTGGAAGGATTATAATTCTAAAACATGCACAACATGCATTTCCTTGGGGATGGATTTTTAATTACTAGATAGATTTGCGCTTGAGTACTTATGAAAAGATGATAATGAGGTTGCAGTGACATTGCCTACAAAATGTCTATTCACTCTGGCATTGAGCTCGGCACATAAGTCATACGTTGCAAGTAACAGGGACGCCGTGCGACGAGGTGGCTGTCGAGCTGTTTCGGACACGCTTTTCGTCTGTTCAGGCCTTTAATCCTTTCCCAAAATATGGCATAGTATACACATAGATTTCAGGTTTGTTGGTTGAATACGATAACGTCACAAGACGACGGCCTTGGCTAAAGGGAACGAAGTATCAATATTGCCAGGAATCAATCGGCTCTTCAAAGTAAATAAGAACTATTATCGTTTCGTAATGAGTTCGCCGCTGTTAATATTTTTATTATCTTTCTTGATATAGTTATAGTAACACGCAATCATTGATAGCGTTTTGTCTGAGATTAGAGACTTGAAGAAATTTAAAAAGAACTAATATATTGTAAATCTCTCTGTTGACTCTGTTACATTTACATTTGCCTTATTGTACCTATATTTTAAGTTTCCTTGTAGATTGTTTCTTTCGTGTTTTTGTGGTGTACAATAAAGTATATACATAATTTTTTTTTTTTATTATTATTATTTTTGTACAAAATATTGTCTTAAAACTAATTTTTAAAAAAGTGGACCAAGGTAAAGGTAAAGGTAAACAAATAAATCATCTTCTCTCGTCATTTGCTCAACTTTGAGGAGATGGCTTCCTCATGATATAACGGCCTTCACGGTGTTTCGCCATCTCTCCTTATTGAAGGCCGTGCGAAAGGCTCTGCAGATCGGAGTATCGACGCCTCTTTAATTTGGTCAGACCTACGTCTCGGGCTTCGTCCGCGGGGTCTCTTTCCTTCGATCTTGCCAGTGATAATGAGCTTTTCAATGCTGTTTGAATTTTTCCTGGCAATGTGACCGAAGTACAGACAGATATTGGATAGCCGCATCTTTATTTTTAATTTGTTTAAGATCGAGACGTTGGGGTTGTGTTCTGTCCAGGTAATGTTGACCATCCGCCCAGAAATGTTGTCATATACATCTTACTAACATTATAAATGCGAAAGTTTGGATGGATGGATGTATGAATGTATGGATGTATTTACGGATGTTTGTTACTCAATCACGTCCGAACAGCTGAACGGAATTGGATGAAATTTGGCACAGAGATAGATTATAGTCTGGAATAACACATAGGCTACCTTTTATCCTGTAAAATTAAGGAGTTCCCGCGGCAACCAAAATACCTCAATCCACGCGGACGTAGTCGCGGGCATCAGCTAGTTATTTATACATACATACATTTGAGTTGAAAAAACTAGACACTGTTTATTTACTAGATGACGCTCGTGATGAAATATAGCTTACCTATCTCCTACCCCGGGATGCAACCGATCTCTGTACCAAACGTCAACATCCGTGAAACAGATGAGTCATGAAAGCGTAGTAGACAGACAAACAGACACACTTTCCCATTCACTATATTAGTATCACATACTTTGTCTGCATCAGTTATCCCAAAAATAATTCAACCATTTAGCTTCACTAAATAACCGCGGGTATAATGAACGGTGCTCGTAAAACATAATTTACAGCACGCGTTCTATTTACTATTAGTAAAGCGTAAAGTAGATTAAAAGCTGAACGAAGGAACACGGCTGATTTATCTGTTTATATGATCTACTATAACATCGGTGCGGTGATAGCCTGGTGGTTCAGACATTCGTCGACTCCTTTCGTGTGGTCCAGCGTTTGATACTGGGGCACGCACCTCTATACCTGCGTTACGAGTATGTGCATCTATAGATATTAAATATCAATATCGGATAAAAAAAATCGGATTGGAGACTATGGGCTCGAACCGGGATCTTCTGGTTTGGGACCGTCCGCGTTCCGACCTAAGTTATTATAACCTTGTAGATGGTGGCGAAATTTACCTTTTAATGATATTGTAGCAGTTTTTCATTGTTACACACACACATACTACATACATCGAAAAGCGCGCGTCTTGACATTTACCCAACGAATACCCAATTCAAATGCCGAATTTAGCTCAACAATGGACAATAATAAATTTCTGAACAAGTCATAATTAAAAAAATTAAAAAACACGACTGCCCTGACAAAAAACGAACTAAAAAGTTAAAAATCTAAATTAATCTAGTTAATCTAGAATCTTATTAATGTCTTTATTAAATGATATTTTTTTGCGAATCACTGGATATTGAACTATAGTGTTATATATTTTTGGAATCTACTCATCATTTTCTAGATGATGATTATATAGTTAATCTTATTTTCGAAAAAAAAAAATAACTTTAGTTTTTAATGCGGGACCATGATCACCCCATATTTTTTATCCTTAAATCTTTGAGGCGGCCCTTCGTTACTGAGGAACATGCTAAATCTCTAATCTCTAGATTTATCCTGTACCCTGATAATTATGACAGTCAGACAGATATATTATTCAGGTATATAGATAGTTTGCCTCATACAATCTCGTACCTATACTCGTATAGATACGAGATAATCATAAATCGTCATAAAAACCTCATCATACTTAATATCATAAATGCGAGAGTGTGTTTGGTTTTGTTTGTTTGTCCTTCAATCACTCCGCAACAGAGCAACGGGTTGACGTGACTTTTTGCATAGGCATAGTTGAGGACCTGTAGAGTGGCAAAGGCTACTTTGAATTATTATAGTTTTACTACGGAACCTAAAAAAGTTATTTTTTTGCACGTATGACATGCATTTATGACATGAGTATGTATTGCATGACAACAACTTGCAAATTTAAAATAAATATTAACTTGTTTTATATATAATAATTCCAATAAATTTTATTTTATAAGGTCAAGTCAAAATTGTTTTGATTACCTATTCCGATAGTAATTAAACAAATGATTTATCTACTGTTTATGATGAACGGGAGCTCTGTGTAAACATACTGGAAACTGACATAGTATATGACGTCAACACCGTGAACCTGGTTTGAAATTCAGGAATAGCTAGTGGTCGTAAATATCCGATACAAACAGACATATTTGAACTGTAATCCCTAGTGTGTTTGGACTAGGTACGGTTAAATGATATTTAATGATATATAATTACACTAGCTGATGCCTGCGACTTTGGATTGTGGATTGTGGTTCATTGGTTCCCGCGGGAACTCCTTAATTATCTGGGACAAAATGTAGCCTATGTACTAATCCTACTGTCCTACTACTATGCTATAATCTTTCTCTGTGCCAAACTGTGTTTTTTTCTGACGAACAGAAAATTTAAATTAGTGACAAATTTAAAAAAAGAATAGGTGTTGTATGAGTAAGTGTATGTGTGTGTGTACGACGTGTGTTGTAACGGCTGAACGGATCTGGCTGAAATTTGGCACAGAGATAGATTCACATCTTTTACTTTTTATCCCGGAAAATTAAAGAGTTCCCGCGGGAACAAAAAACCTCAAACCACGCAGACGAAGTCGTGGGCATTCGCTAATGATGAATAAGTATGAAGTTTAATATCTTAGGAGATTTTCAGTCTCATCATAATTAATATGATACCTAAATGACATGTGGTCCCATCAATTGGTCAACCACAGGTATTAAAATAGTGACAAAATATACAAACAAAATATTAAGTTAATAAAGTAGTTAATATCCAAAAGCTTTCTAGTTTTAAGTCTTAAATCACGGCCCAATTACTCAACCGATTTTGATGAAATTATCCCGGGGAAGGACATAGGCTACTTTTTGTCCCGGAAAATCAAAAAGTTCTCATGGGAATTTTGAAACTAAATCCACGTGGACGAAGTTGCGGCTAGTTAGTTATATATAAAACAAAGCTCGCATCCTTTCACCTTTTGATATTCTCGTTGTCTGTTTGATATGAACATTTTAACCGCATGTCCGAATGATGGATGAAATCAGATCCCCTAGGAGTATGAACTATGAACTCTAGTCTATTACTAAATCCGGCCAGCATTGCGTTCAACTAATGCCTCTTAAACGTTTTAAACTCACATTAAGATAGTGGTAATTGCATTTTTTACTTTGTTTAAGAATTTCACGTAATAAATCCTCATAGTGTAAGTGAAATTTGGGTCAAGCAGTTAGATTCTAGTGGAACGATTTAGTAACATGCATAGCATCTGCCCCCCGATTGTAAGGAAATCGTAATCGTTTGTCAAACGTATAATTCGACCTGTATAAGGAGTTCATAGATGCGTGCACATCAAAAAGCATGTATGAACTCCTTAAACAGTTCGAGTAATACGTTTTAAGCTGTAAAATGATTACGATTTGCTTAGACAATGGCCTCTGATAATAATTAATATGAAGTTGAGGTCTAACACAGTTATAATATAAATAGGGGTATATTATAAAACCCTCAGCACATGGCAGATTTGCAGTAAGACTAAGACTACATCTAAGTAGTATATTTTTTAGGTTTTATCTCAATTTGTAGGACTTTGGTATTTTCGAAATGCGTGCACAAATAAATATCAGAAAGGCGCTCAACTGTATACCGGATGTCCTAAATAACTTTTTCATCAAAGAGAAAAATCTTTGATACCCAAGTACGTAAATTGGGCATCAACTTCCTAAACAAATAGAAATCGTAGCGTTAAACATAATAAATAAGTTACATTAAGAAGTGATTCATATGTAGGAAAGGAAAAACTGGAGTAGGTACGCCGGCCCGTATCGTTTTCCCTTTGATATGAACCTTTTAGCCATCTGTCCGGATGATGGATGACATCTGATCTTCCGGACCTTGAACTGGAACTGCGTTTAAATCGTGACTAGTTTTTGCTCTATTTTTTTTATTAGTGGCAGTATAAATTAGACCTTAACTGTGATCTCACCTGGTATGGTTCTTGCAATTCACGAGCGCGAGTGAACTCTAAACGGTTTTACAAATAAACCGTGAAACCTCAGCTGCAGACAGACAGACAGGCATGCGCGTTTCGCCTTAATACTATGATTACGAAAATGTGTCTGTCTTTTTGTCTGTCTGCTACGCTTTCACGACCCATCATTTCTTTTTATTAATGAAAGTTGTTACAGCGACCAGCCATCTTTGAAGAAAACTGTTACACAGATAGGTCGCATCATAAGCTACTTTTGTCCCGAATAATCATAAAATTCCCAAGGAATTCACGGATGAAGTTACGGCCTTACGGGCATACGGGTAGTTAATATGGCCTAGAACAAGAAAATGTCAAAAAAAATGACAGACATTTTGTCGCAATGAAAAAGTGTTCCGAGACAAAACATACATTTTAATGGTGTCGTTTGTCGCTAGAGAGCAGAGAGAGCCAACCTCGGCCTCAGACTAATTGCTACCTGAACAGAGCTGTGATTGACTAGTCGAACTTTAGTCAAATATAAAATACTAGCGAATGCCCGCGACTTCGTCTGCGTGGTTTGAGGTTTTTTGGTTCACGCAGGAACTCTTTAATTTTCCGGGACAAAAAGTAGTCTATGTGCTATTCCAGACTATAATCTATGTCTGTGCCAAATTTCAGCCAGATCCATTCAGTCGTTGAGGCGTGATTGAATAACAAACATCCATACATCCACACATCCATTCATTCATCCAAACTTTCGCATTTATAAGATTAGTAAGATTCAAAGAAAACGGTCCACAGTGTTGGTCTGGCTAGAAAAGTGAAAAATGCGATATGTTTTGAGTATCAAGATCAACGAAAGGAAGCTAAAATTTTAAGTTTTATCATAAGCAAAGCTTTAGCTGGACTATTTAATCGAGAATAATTTTAATTCGGTTTTTATTTCGAAAATCGGCAAACATGACAGATTAAAATATTACCAGATTGTCTGGCCGTATGATAAAATGACTGCACATTTTCCATACAAAAACTTGACGCTTTTGCAAGTTTTAACTCCATCCAGGTATCGTTTGGTCCGAGGAATCAAGTAAATAAAAATATTGGTGACATGACTGAACATTCATCTATACTTCTATACTAATATTATAAATGCGAAAGTTTTGAAATGTTTGTTACTCAATCACGCCCCAACAGCAGAATGGATTTGGATGAAATTTGGCACAGATATAGATTATAGTCTGGAATAAGACATGGGCTTTTTATCCCGGAAAATGAAAAAGTTCCCGTGGGAACCGATCAAAACCTCAATCCACGCGGACGAAATCGCGGGAATTAGCTAGTGTATATATATAACATTGTACATAAGAAAGATACTTAAGTGTAAAAATCATTAATATCCATTGGTTTCCGAGAAATTCGTTAACAAAAAAAACATACCTGACATGCATACGGGTCGAATATAGAACCTCCTTTTTGAAGTCGGCTAAAAATAGGTACAAAGCGTATTTTTTCCGTTCATGTCCCAAAACTGAATACTATAAGTAGTTAAATGAATAATATAAGCTGACATGTAGCACAGAACCCATATACTTACTTAATATTATAAATGCGAAAATGTGTCTGTCTGTCTATCTGCTACGCTTTCACGGCCCATCTGCTCTAGCGATTTTGATGAAATTTGGTAAAGAGGTAGATGGGTAGATTGTATCCTGGGGAAGGACATAGGCTACTTTTATCCCGGAGATTAAAGAGTTCCCGCGGGGATCAAAAAATCTTAATCCACGTGGACGAATTGGCGGGCATCATCTAGTTGGTATTAGTATGCTAGTAGAAGGTTCTAACTACTGCCGTTCTTCTCAGTAGATACCGTTCTAAACAGCATTTCTTTTAAAAGCTAATTTGCTAATGTTACTCGTAGACTGATGCTACTTGCATTAAATCAAATTGGACGGTTTTCGGGTTTTCGTTAGTGGCAAAAGAAATCCCTTATCTGGCAATCTGTTATTGCCATTCCTTAAAAATTACGCACTGAATTGGAGACTTTTTTAATTTATTAAAAAAACGTCTTTGATAGTCTCATGGTTTTTTATTCTTTTTGGCGTTGGGTGGTTCCGGCCATGGCACCAAGTGATTTAACGTTCCGGTACTATACCGCGGGATAACCGTTTGAAAGCGTATTGATTACCAGATTTAAAAATCCCGGGGAACTTTGTGATTTCCCGGGATAAAATATATGCACTTCCCCGAGACTTTAACAATTAGTGCACTGATGGGCTGTAAAACCGTATTAAACAGACAGACAGACAGACACTTTCATATTATTTATTACTAGGTGATGCCCGCGACTTCGTCCGCGTGGATAAAGATTTTTGATTCCCGCGGGAACTCTTGAATTCTCCAGAATAAAAAGTGTCCTTCCCCAGGATATAACTTACCCCTGTATCAAATTTCATCAAAATCTGTTGAAAAGATGGGCCGTGAAAGCGTAACAGACAGACAGATAGACGGACGCACAGACAGAAAGACAAACTTTCGCATTTATAATATTAGTATGATTATATTAAATGTCGTAACTCGTTCAGCTGAAAAATACGCGAGAACTATTCGTTGGCGCTTTTGTTCAATGAACAGTAGGACCTGTGGGAATTGGCAGGTTCATTCATCCAGAATACTGATGTCGGGCGAAGTCACTAGCATCTGTTCATAGTGCAATATAAAGTAAGCTTTCATCGATCGACGCGGCTTGCGTCAGTTGTTACAAACGATCAAAGTAATGGGGCACAACAGTACTGTGTGCTACTGGGTTTAGAGAGAGATGTATGAAGCTTCCTTCAGGTCAAATGCGGTATATATAAATTGTGTTCCTGTGTATGCGGATAGTTTAAACACTCCTTTAAACCATCCACATACACAGCACAGTGAGCTCTTTGATTTTTCTACTCTAATATTATTAAAAAAAGATTTGACTGTTTGCAATGGATAAACTGGAACATTACTCAACCGATTTTATAAATTCTTTCAACTATATAACGCTACATTATCATATTAAATTAGAGATCCTTACGAAAATTGCAATAATGTGAGTTAAGTCGGAAAAAATCGTGTCATTTGAGAGCGTATGCGGCGTGCGCTGCGTAATTAGTTAAAGTTACACGAAAACAATGTATGGTGGAAAAGTTCCTCTCAACCCTGTATTATACCAACTTACTAATGCTTCATCTCAGATTATTACCTAACTACAAACATATTAATAGACAAAGCCTACCCATGAGGCCCCATTCATGTATGAATTTACGATTTACTGCCGCATCCATGACCAAAACCACATTGTAAAAGCAAACTGTAGGGCTCAGCGCTCATTGACGGCCATCTACGTCAGACACGCATAACAGCCATAACCATATATTATATGTATAACCATACATCCTATGACGCAGTAGCTCCGACCACCACCATATTTTCCACTAACCCCAATTCTAGTAAAATTCCTGTGTATGCTAAAACTTTAGTTAGAGGAAAGATAATTTATACTCTTATACCTTAGTTATACCAGTTTAGTTACCTATTCTGTGGTTATATATACTCTTACCACGTATAACTTAGGTACCTTCAAGGCTAGAGTGAATAGTGGTGGCTTCTAGACTTTGTAAAATTAGTAATTTATTTCTCGGTAACAGTAGGTGTACGTTTTTTTAATAAACTCTCAGAAGACATATTCAAGATATCTCTCAACAAATTCAAAGTTTCTGTAAAACGTAAACTAATTGAAAAGTCCTATTACAGTGTAAAGGATTATTTGAATGATAGGAAGGCATGGGTATGAATTGTTCCAGCGGCTAATTTTGTTATAATTTTTAATTAAGTAATTAATTTACGATATTGTAAGATGGTGATAATGAAAAAAAAACCCGGCTGAGTTTTTTGTGGGCTCTTTTCAGACCAGGGCGCGTTTGGAACCCTCGTATCTTTAGTTTTAGGATACCGTAACTGATTATCACCGTCATATTTTGTTGTATTATAAGTAACTGGACGTCAATAAGTGTAGAGTACCTACCTAAATTGAATTTTTTTTTTTACTTTGACTTTAAAAAGCTTTTTTTTTTAAATTGTAACACATCCGGATAGTTTATAGGAGTAACAGTCAGCAGTCTGTGGCTAAAGGTAGATTATCGGTGCCTCCAAGACTTTAGCGTAGTGCAGAGTGCTATCTGTAGCTACTGGTTTCTTCGCTGGTGTATGTGTTTTGTATGTTTTTATTAAATTATATTATGCATTTTGTAGACTGTTTGGGCCCCAATAAAAAATTAATGAATTGATGAATGAATATACTTATATTGTACACCAAAAAACAATAATAACAGTAAACTTAGCTAATAACAAAAATACACACAAATAAATAAAAATACAAATAAATAAACTTAAACCTCAAAAAAAGAAACAGTAGGTATCAAAATATATAAAAATAAACTACTAGGTAAATAATATTTTAAAAAAATGCTTTACGCTAAAGCTGTGACATTAGAACTATGACCGAACCCTTGTCATTCTGAGAGTAAACAAGTGCTGTAGAGTATTAGGTATTGAAATAGAATGAGTAATAGAAACAGGGTCACGAACAAAAATTATCGCAAAAATGTCCGAATTTGCACACCCATAAACATTTGTGTTTCTGAGTGGGAAATGTAGAAAAAAGCATCATATAGCAACAACTTCAGTTAATTATGCACCTTAAGATTAACCCATAAAGCTTCATTACGATTAGAAAATATAAAATATACTACTAATAGCAATTAAGAGCACCTTCGTATTTTGTGCTGTAATTTTTCGGGGACATTTTTGAAGCGCTAATCGGACATCTAGCATAGGTACTAAAATTCTACATCAATGTTAGTAGGCGTTGGGTTAAATGTTACTAAAGAAAATGTGAAATGATATGATTTATTTCATGTAGGACAACTCGTATGGTGTCAACTCTATAGCCGTGTGGTACAAATTGTAACATAATCTATGAATTTTTTTCGTTATGCCTATAATAAGTAACTAATTGGAATTAAATTATTATCTCATGTTTACAGTGTAACTCGCTTTTAGGTAAGTCAGGCTTAGCTGTTGCCTGTCGGAATATGCGGTTCTAATTTAAAGTATACTTATAACTACATCTTGTATTCTCACATGTCATCCAATTATTAATAAGATACTGTTAAGATATTCTCTCAAATTAAAAAAAAACAATTTCAATTTTACAACACCGAACCGAAGTACAAACCGAAGTTCCTAAAGCAGTATGACGTATAACTAGTGCAAGCTGAACAGAGCTTATAATAGTTTTTAAGCTGAAACCATAATTCTATAATATTATTATGGTCACTAATCTATTACTATAATCGTAGCTAATCGTAGCTAAGAGCGCTATACGAATACACAAAGTTAAAGGTGTCAAATAATTGTTTTCCAACAAACATTATAGCACGAACCAAATGTCTTCCAATATATCCAATTCCATTCAAGTTGCCTTCCTGAACAAAGTGACTTCCTACAACTTTTAATAAAGCGAACCGAACAACTTGGAATTTATCTAGGACGCATGTAGAATTGTCTTTTTACCCGTCTTGTGTAAAGCAAGAGGAAAGAATGAATTTAAATGATTACGTAGAATCTAGATGAATGCCCGCGTTTCTTCCGCGATGATTCAGGTTGTTTAAAATCACGTCAATTCGTTGATCCGATTAACTAGCTACTATATTGTTTTTGAGGACATCATACTAATCATACTAATATTATAAATGCGAAAGTGTGTTTGTTTATTGGTTTTTTGGTTTGTCCTTCAATCACGCCGCAACGGAGGAATAGATCGACATGATTTTTGGCATGACCTGGAGAGTGACAAAGGCTACTTTTTATCCCAGAAAATAAAGGAGTTCCTGCGAGAATAAAAAAACTTAAAACCACGCGGACGAAGTTGCGGGCATCAGTGAAAAATAATTTTCGAACTGTGACAGTTTAGTTTCCAGTGGTTTAAGTGTCCGCCTAATTCCAAAAAATAAGACATATTAAGTACTGTCACGTAAGTAAAATAATTTTATTATAGCAGAGGCGAATTCGATAAACTAGAGAAAAGTAGAAATATAGCAAATATTGTTAGCAAAATATAGACCATCTTGAGTTAGGACAACTTTATTTGGGACTCAAGGGACAGAAGGACAGTTCAAAAGAAATCACCTTGAGAGGAAGGTCCTTGGAATAGAGTTATATATTCCAAGGTTAATCCAACACTATTGATTTGGTATTTAGATTTGTTAACTGTTTCTTTTTAGTTTTTGATATTTAAATAGGGTGGTGATGAAAAAATAATTTGAAACTCTTCAGTCTTCATCACTCCTTACAAGCCCTAAATGAGAACAAAACAAAAAGATACAATGCAATATAAAAACCCGCTGTTTTGAACGGAAAAATGTGTGTTTTTATCGCTAACATTCATATCTCTTTAATCTTTCGGGTTAAAAGTAAACATCCATCCATCCATACATCCAGCCAAACTTTCGCATTTATAATAGATAGATGTACCAGCTCTAACGACCGCATTAATAGATTTTAGTTATGTACAATTACATAAATAAATGAAATCATAATCTTGACTCAATGGAACACTTTCTTAGCATACCCTAGCAATCAATAATCTCAAATAATCAATAGACGAAATATTTTCATACATCCTTCTCTTCTCATTTTTCAAAAAATATTTTACATAAAATTAAAAAACACAATACATTCAAGGTCAATTTATTCATTCAATATTTTTTAGGAATTATTGAAACATATACTACTACTAGCGGATACCCAGCGTGTGCTATTACTAATAAAGAAAATGTAGATTTTTTTTTCTCTTTTGTTAGTATACTTAATAGCCTATAAGGTACACTAAAAAAGAAAAAAAACAATCTACAACCATAACAGCCTATAGCCTAATAAGCTATAGCCTATAGCCTAATAGTCTAACCTAATAGTCTATTAGGTACACTATAAAAAGAAAAAAAAACAATCTACAACCATCTTCGAATTATTGCCTTACTAATGAAACGGGTTTGGGGCACATCGGTTGGATGGTTTCAAAGTCTTTTACGGACAGGTAGAAACATTTTTTGTGTCTTATTTAAACTTAATTATCATTGGGTTCAACTGCGATTCAGAACTTCGTGATGATATTCCCTAAATCTTGTACTGGTATCGTTTACAAAACGTTACAGCTGACGTGTTGAATTATTCATTTGACCGTTGGCGTCGACAAGTGGTAATGTATCGACGCTTGCTTAAAAGCCTATACACACGGCGTATTTTCTACACGCAAAAGCGCGCGTCTCACGAAAGCGCGTAGTCTCCTACCTTTTCTTTCTTCCTTTGGTTTAACATAGAAAACAAAGCGATGCACTTATTATTTCAAAATAGGTTTATTTCTTTTCGTCCTATGCTCACCGCCATTCGAGAGAAATGGTTAGAGGACTAGTTTTTCTGAGTATCGAGTCCATGGAATATGGATAACTGGCCGGAAAATTAATAAACGCCACTGATAACCCAATTAAGTAAAATATTTATTTAATATTGATTTAACTAAAACATCGTGTTACAACAATTTTTCTTTAAGATTCTGTTGATAAGTGACAACCAGAAACATCAGTAGGTACAAAAAGCGAACATTAACTTTTTTCTCTCCAGCCGCTTTCCAGTCTTTATGTAATGAGATTAAATACTATTTCCAACACAAAGACGTACCGCTAAGCGATTAAGCGTTCCGGTACGATGCTGTGCAGAAACCGACTAGGAGTATGGTTTTAATATAATTGCCATGTCCCTAACAGGTTAGCCCGCTACCATCTTAGACTCGTCACTTACCATCAGGTGAAATCGCAGTCAGGAGGCTAACTTGTAGTGGAACAAAAAAATAACTAGCTATTTGTCACAGGTTGTTTTCCTTTTCCCTAGTACGAACTCTAAATGTTTGCTGTCAAATGCGCGTCCACCGCGTTTCGTTTGTATCGCGTCGTCGGCTCGTAGAAAACACGCCGTTTGCATAGGCTCTTATAACTCTTCGTTCGGAAAGCAGATAATGTTTATGGATCATTGTTGCCTTTTTCTTTTTGGCGTTATTGGGCTCGGAATTCCATAATAGAAGTTCTTTTATATCATTCTAGTTTCCCGCTTAAGTGCAAAGACCGAAATTGGCTCAAGTGGTGTTTATTTGGTCATAGACGATTAGCTGCTAGGATAGACAGTTTTAGCACAGAATGGGAAATGGTACAAGTTTTAGGTCCAATTCATTATTGATCTTTTTCCCACTCGATGTAAGTATATTATTTTCTTACTTAAACACGATAAAAATGTCAGGAGGGTGGAAAAACTTGAATCCTGTTTCCACAATATTTGGAAATCTATAAACTTAATATTATAAATGCGAAAGTTTGGATGGATGGATGTTTGTTACTCGCAATAACGCATAGGCTACTTTTTATCCCGGAAAATTGAAGAATTCCCGCGGACAATAAAAAAACCTCAATCCACGCGGACGAAGTCCCGGGCATAAGCTAGTCTTTGATATAATTTTGTATCGCTCTCTTATCAGAAAATCACCCTTTTTGATCAAAACAAAATAACTTTTAGAAAATTTCACTATATATATTATACTTAAATGAAAAATTTGTCCTTGTGGAAAAACGGTGTTTTTATCAAAAAAGAAAAGTGAAAGAACGCATACATTGTGAGGGTTTTGATTAAAATTGGAATGAATATAGCGTAATTTATCATTTCTCAGGGCAATTACCTTGAATTTACCTTTTTTCACGCCTTCGAAAAGGATTCTTCGCATGAAATGTATACGTTTGTCTCGACGCCATAGGTAGGTAATACCTATTTATGAAGTCGAGACATAAACTTAGATAAGTAGCAACTAGGTATGGAAAATCTGCAGCATAAAAAACTTCTTTTATTGTTTACGAAATGTTTAGATTAATAAAGATAAGTAAAAATTATTGCCTATTTTTATTTT
This sequence comes from Erebia palarica, assembly GCA_964035005.1. Taxonomy (NCBI): domain Eukaryota; kingdom Metazoa; phylum Arthropoda; class Insecta; order Lepidoptera; family Nymphalidae; genus Erebia; species Erebia palarica. Next base: position 5,198,954 of record OZ035993.1, on the reverse strand, counting down.
ATTGGAGTAGGATCTTATATACTACTCCAATTCTACAAGACCGTGAAAGTGCCTATAGTACTATTTATTATACCGTATTCTGTGTCCCGTGCAGGTCCATGCAAGAGATCTTTATCCAGCAGTGGACGTCTTATAATTGAGACATCGACGACAGAGGACGTCAAAAGGTGTTTGGCATGCATTTAATGACATGCTTTCATTCAAACAAACCTTAAAGTTGTCTAAGGAACCAACGACACGCAAGTATTATTATCCCGGTTAGGTATCCCGGCAGGTTATTTTTTGTGACATGTTTATGCCCGTTGTTCGTTATCTGCAAATTATTATGTATGGAGCTATGAACTCGGAGGCTTTTATTAACTGTCTCTTTAGAATTGCCTATTTGTCACTTTTCCAAAAATTTGCAGGTTTTTCAAGATTTACTTGTACCTACATATTGAATTAAAAGTTTTTTTTAATATATAGGCTAGCGTTTGGCTGCAATCAGACTTGCTTGCAAGTGGTGATGCAGCCTAAGGTAAAGCGCGCTTGTCTAGAAGATGCCTATTCAGATTCACTCTTGATTTGAAGGTACCGATATTAAAAGAGGAGGGGAAAACGGAAGCCGGGAGGGCAATCCATATTCTAGCGGTTCGAATTAGAAACGAAGAAGCAAATCGTTTCGTACGAGCCCGCGGAATTTTGACTGCGTAAGGGTGCAGACCTTGTCGATGCCTTGAGGTTCGATAATAAAAAGGTGGCGGAGGATCCAGATCAAATTGTTCGTGGGCACACTCTCCGAAATATATCCTGTAGAATACCGACAGACAGGAAACTTTGCGCCGATGTTACATCCTTTTCACTAACTACTTCATATATTGTATCCATATCCAATATATGCGAAAGTCTGTCTGTCTGTCTGCTACGCTTTCACGGCCCATCTTTTTTGCCGATTTTGTCAAATCTCGGTACAGAGAGGTAGGTTGCATCCCGGGAAATGACTCGCTATTATTTATCACAGAAAACGACAACGAAGTCGCGGGTCTCATTTAGTATAGACCTTCCTAATAATCATTATATATCTTTGTCTCCTTATTTAGATGCTTGTTATAAAGGCTTGATTTAAAACATTAGGTTAAAAACTAACTGATTAATTTTCTTCCGAGTCTATTTATTATGTAAAATATTTCCACGCTTTCACAGATACCTACTGTTAGAAGCCGCAATATTATGTGTATAAATAAATAAACGTTGTGATAATGTATACGATGCACGCACAACGAGCACCCATGCTTAGGTGTGGAAAAGCCCAGAGAGAGAAGAAGAATGTATACGATTAAAGTTACTAAGATTTAATGGCAATGTTAATTTATCTGTGTTTTGTGAGTAAAGGAATGAAACGGAGTGAGAATCAAAGATTTGTATCTGTGGCGTAAATTATGAACGTAAGTTGTCTATGTTCACATCGTACATTTTCATTCTTCTTCTAGTATATGATTCAATAAATCGATTCATTACTTTACCAACCGCCAAGGTGTTATCGAGCTTTTTCAATAAATACCTTCATTCAACTCTAACAACGCTTTTATTACTACCAGGTGTAGATACTAGGTATTTTAATTTCTAACCCATTTACAACCACGATCACGATCGAATCCAAAAACTCAAACGATTCCCACGTAATACGCCGCGACATTTGCGGTCGTTGAAGTGTTTACTACTTCTAAAATAGACAATAATTTACTTAAAACTCACTTCACGCTACTTTTACGATCCCACTACAATAAACGATTCCACGAATATTTGTGAGAGAAATTTATAATAATAGTTCACATGGGTTCAATGATCCACTCCTAGCTTCTAGTCTTAGCACCAGTGGTAGTAAAAAGTTGAAAGTTCCACACGTCGTCATACCAGTACAGTAAATTTGGTTTGTCCGGGTTGAAGCAGCTATAGTGTCATTGTTACAATTTATTTTTAAGGTTCCGTAGTGAACAAGGTACCCTTATAGTTTCGCCATGTCCGTTCCGTCTGTGTCAGTCCGCGGCCTAGCCCAGAGGTTTAATACTGCATAAAAAATCACTAGAAACAATTAAGTTCCGACCGTAAATCGAATGAAGTCGGAGGAAAATCAAGATAGGTGTAACTTGAGTGTTCGAGGGATCTAAAGTGTCGAATTTTCAAGACGTGAACGAACATTACCAATCATTTCGAAAGCCTTTACTTCTGACCCGTAATATGACGAGTATTTTCTTTGTGCTGAACACAACAAAGAGTTGCGAAGAAAAAGAAAATTCTATACGGTTGAGGAAATTTATTAGAAATATTCCGTGTCGTCGGGGCATCTTTATTAAAATTTAAGGAGCCATTGCTTGGACTCGACGATAATATTGGAGTTGTAGATGCCCTCACTGAAGAAATATTTCATTTCCTAGTAGTTTTATGAACATTTTGATATCATCAACATCAATTCTGAATGGGTTGATGATTAAAACACAAACGTCACAAACGTCACTATTCTACCACAGAACAGCAAGAAACAGTCTGCGTTGGCATGCTTAGTGCATCCTTATGTGGTTGACGTCTGCTCGAACGAAACGGTTCTGCTCTACGTTTCTGATTCGAACTGCCAGGATGTGGATTACGCTTCCAGCGCATTTATTCCCTGCCACGTATAACCTAACTACCTTCAAGGCAAGAGTGAATAGGCACCTTCTGGGCAAGCGCGCTTCAGCCTAGACCTCATCATTGCTTTGTATTAAGCATAATTGTCGTCAAGCGCAAGGCTATACCTACTTTGATTTGGAAAGTATGATGATACCTATGTACCTATATTGAATAAAAATGATATTTTAAAAAAAACAATCATAAAGAATCAAAAATATACCTACTCAAAACAAATAGATGCATCCTTAGGTATGTTGCATCTTCATGTATCAAACCTCATAAAAACCAAGTTAATTTGAAAAACTATTTGCAACATACTATTTTAACTTGAGTAGGTACTTGTCTTTTCTATTGTTCGGTTAAGTAATAATTTTCTTCACCGTTACAATAAAGAAGGAAATGAGTTGATTTAATTCAGTATAAAGGAGTTTGGACTTCCATCTTTATAGGTAGGTTATGTATAGGGTTGCGGGTTACCTCCTGCGTGTTTCTTTTAGGTGATAGACGTAAGAATTTGTAGTTCGTCAAACTTATCTGGCCCGCTAGTAGGTACAATATATTTATAGGTGTTAGAACATAGTTCTTTTTGGCACACGGGATGTCCTTTTTTTCCACTACAAGTTAGCCCTTGACTGCGATCCCACCTGATGGTAAGTGATGATGCAGTCATGATGATGATGAGTGATGATGGTAGCGGGCTAACCTGTTAGAAGCATGGCAGTTATATTAACCCATACCCCTATTTGGTTTCTAGACGGCATCGTACCGGAACGCGTAATCGCTCGGCGGCACGTCTTTGCCAGTAGGGTGGTAACTAGCCACGGCCGAAGCCTCCCACCAGGCCAGACCAGGGAAAATTCAGAAATTATAAATTCTCAAATTGACCCTGCCGGGGATCGAACCCGAAACCGCCGCACGTTAAAACAACAGCACACTGCGCCACGGAGGTCGTCGACTCGAGTCCTAAGGGCTGTCAACCCTAGCTATGAGCCATCGTAAAGTAAAATGATAAATTAGGGACAGTTCATTAAAGGTTTACGATCTGACGGATACGGGCTACGAATACCAGATGAAGACGAATAGCATTTTGTTTTGCCTGTAGGACTTTGTACAATATCGTATTATTTTTGAAGTGAAAACTTCTTTAGCCGCGTTGAGCACTTTTGGTAGGGGGTAAACTTGTGGATTCGTGTCACCGACATGCTCGCGTTGTCGAAGACAAAAGGTATTCGACATGCTCGTGTCGTTACGAAGACTAAAAGTCTTAGGTACATTAAATTATTTCAATTTTCTCCAAGAAGTAATCGATTGAAAAATAATGGCTTCCCATCTCAGGGCATGTAATGGGCTGTCAGGAATAACAAATGATCGAAAGGGTTTAGAGTAGAGATTGAGTCAAACAGAACGCGTGACGACCAGCTTGTTCAACGCGTACCATGTCCATGTGGAGTGCGAAGCTTTTTTTTCAGTCCGATTTTGTTTTTCAGTTTGTGATAGGGTTCAAGAAAACAATTTAAAAAAAGAGGCCAAAGACTCTCACCGAGGGTTTTGTAGCTTGGAAATGTTTTTTTGTTTTTAAAGTTGCCAATTTCTAAATAAACGGCCAACTGCATGTCGAACGTGCAAGTTCCAATTTTTATTATGATAATTTTTCATTTGCAATAAGATCGGGAAAGTAGTATCTATAACTAAATCAAATCGATAGAATTAAAATATACCAATCATTAAATAATTACTGAAACAAGCAAGCGTGATATACATATCAATCGAAAAACCGACAAAACTTCACAACTTAGTTTCCCGTTTTACCATTTTAATACGGAACCCTTACTCGTAAAAGTTAATAAAATCCATAAGACAAAGCAAGACATAAGATAAGACAAGAGCAAATGAGATTAAGCATTCTTTTGTTTAAGAAATTAAATCACCGTTAATGGCGGCAGTAAAGTAGGAGATTTTTCTTTTTATTACATGCTTAGTGACCTAACATAAAAGAAAGGATAAAAAAAGGAATAAATTCTTAATTTGTTTTTGTTTTTTTGGAATTCCGCAATTTCGTAGATAATAGTTGACTAGATTACAGTTAAAGCAAGGACTCTATCAAAAGTCAATCAATCGCGCTTAGTATAAGAGCTTAGTATTATCGTACTGTTACCATTAGTATTCTGATTTCTGGACCTTGTATAGTATACTGACTTGTGATGTCGTCAAAATGAGACGCATTTTACTTTGATATTTAGTTTAAAGTGGTTATCAAACTAAAAACTTACAGATGATGTGAATTTTACGTCTTCCTCTAATCCTACCGAAGGTTGCCTGGATCTGCCTACCTGGAAGAGATCGCTATTTAAGCGATAAGGCCTGTTTTATATTTTAATTTCACTTTACTTTTACTAATCACAAAAAAAATGACTTTATGCACCTCATCGAAACTAAATAATTAGTATGGTACTAACATTCATTGAACTATGAAGACTATAAAATGTTATTCTGGCTAAAATTTGTATTCTATGAAGCTGTTAGCTGTTAAACTTAATGGCACTAGCCATCAAGTTTTGAACACATCGAGTATAATCATAAAGATAGTAATAATAACGTTTATGGTTGCCTATTGCAGTTGCAGAATGTTTGTAATTAGCAATCCAGTTTCAGTGGGAGTCTCGGAGCATGTGACCAAGTCCACCTCCACTTCAGCTGATCCATCCTTTTAAGTATGCCTGTGACCCCTTTTCTTTCTCTGATGTCTGAGCTCCTGATTCGGTCCCTTTTCTTTACTCCAACCATTCGCGTTCCATCGCTTTCTGACACCTCTCAGAATTGTCCCTATGGGCCTTGCCGAAACATACCTACAGAACACGTTTTCCAGAATCCCCCGCCCTCTTGGCCAGTTTCATTTATTTGAAAGCAATATACAAAGTATTACATAATGCGATTGTCCCACGTGGTGCGATCGCCTCCCCGCGGAGTGCATTAGAACCTTTCACGAAACGGTTGGCTGGCCCCATTGCTTTGTTTATACATTAAGGGCGCCTTTGAATGAAACACTCGTAAGTAACTTCATAAAGGCACATTATGCTGTATATATCCATGCTTTGGAACCGATTTGGAACTTAACGATGGCTTGCATATCGGTGACATTTTATCCTTTAAAATCAAAGAGTTTCTACCTACTACCGTTTTTTTTAATCCAAGGCGAAGTCGCGGGTATCACCTATCTATCTATAGACTCAAAACTCTTAAACTCAATGTATATTTATTCAAAATAGGTAGGTACCTACCTACAAAGTACACCTTTTGAACGTCACTAACGAACGAACGTTTACAAAGTATGTACCTATAAGACGTGATGGTGATAATACGGTAGTTATGTTAAAACTAACTACGAGGATTCCAAACGCGCCCTTGTCTGAGAAGAGCCTACAACAAACTCAGCCGGTCTTTTTTTTGTATCACCTCTATACCTTTATACTCCATATACGTACTTATACCGACTTCAATATTGTAAATGCGAAAGTTTGTTGGTTTATCCTGCAGCAGTGTCCGGGATCGTGATTTTTTCTGTATTTGTCGAAGACCTGCGAGTGACATAGGCTCCTTTTATCCCGGAAAATCAAAGCGTTCCCCCGAGATTTCAATAAACCCATATCGACGCTATTAATTCACTATGACATATCAAAATCTAAGTCGAATCATCTCAATAAATACATAGTTACAAGAAGCAAGTCGCCAGCATCATCTGGAAAGTTAATAAGTAATTTGAGAATTTAAGTAAACGTAATAATAATAATGTCCTCCCGACCGAATTTCGGTCACGGGCTCACGGCGGCCTCTCTCCAGAGAGATTAGCCAGACTAGATATTATAGTGCACAAGTGTGTGCGCATACACAGGTGCACTCTCTGTTCCTTTACTATCATAGCCCAATGGGACGGAAAATCCGACACGACCGGAGAGAGAAAGGGCGGAGGACCGACGGCTTTACGTGCTGACCGAGGCATGGGAATGAAACACCGCTAACTTCCTTACTCCGTACTAGTACTGAGAATTTCTTGTCAGAAAAGCAAAATACATGTGAAGGCCCAACCCGAGACTCGAACCCGAGACCTCGTTGGCTGCAGTCGAATGTGCTAACCACTAGACCAACGAGGCAGTCAAAACATGTAAATGTAAAAAAGTAAATGTAGCTACAATTTAATTAAATTCTCAAATAACCAACACTTTACACGTTGTACCTACTGCTATTGCTACCGCTTTATACCGTAAAGCAAGATACAAAAATAATACTCAGCGTAAGTGCTGGAACCGCAAGAATCAATATCGGAAATTGATCTCGGCAAAAAACTAGAGTATCAGTTGCAATAATGGGCCGACGGGTAGCGCCATCTGGTGAAAGCGACACCGCCCGCTTTTACCATTGTTAGATACCAAACAAAGAGTCTTTATTAAAATCTAGTCTCTATGTCATGCTAGACTAGCCTTTGCACACGGCTTCGCTTGCGTTAAGTTAGTTCACTAAAATTCCTAACGTCTATTTCAGCCTTTCCGGGGTAAAAAAAATACTCAGCATAAGTGCTGGAACCGCAAGAATCAATATCGGAAATTGATCTCGGCAAAAAACTAGAGTATCAGTTGCAATAATGGGCCCGACGGGTAGCGCCATCTGGTGAAAGCGACACCGCCCGCTTTTACCATTGTTAGGTACCAAATAAAGAGTCTTTATTAAAATCTAGTTTCTATGTTATACTAGACTAACCTTTGCACACGGCTTCGCTTGCGTTAAGTTAGTTCACTAAAATTCCTAACGTCTATTTCAGCCTTTCCGGGGTAAAAAAAATACTCAGCATAAGTGCTGGAACCGCAAGAATCAATATCGGAAATTGATCTCGGCAAAAAACTAGAGTATCAGTTGCAATAATGGGCCGACGGGTAGCGCCATCTGGTGAATGCGACACCGCCCGCTTTTACCATTGTTAGATACCAAACAAAGAGTCTTTATTAAAATCTAGTCTCTATGTCATGCTAGACTAGCCTTTGCACACGGCTTCGCTTGCGTTAAGTTAGTTCATAAAAATTCCTTACATCTATTTCAGCCTTTCCGGGGTAGAATTTTCAAAATCTTTCTTAGCGGATGCCTAGGTACGTGGCAATAGTCATCTGTTTGTCAAATTTCAGTTCAGTGGCTTGAGCTGTGCGTTGCGAAAGGGTAGCAGACAGACAGACAAGCGGACACACTTTCCGGACCTTCGCATCTATGAAATTAGTAGGTACATATGGAAATCAACCCTACCACGCCACCATTGTTTTCATTCTCTATTCCAACTACTCAACTAAGGTCATGGCTCTTTGGGTCGATTGTACCTACCCCATATTGTATCCCCAATAAATGACGGCCCATTTCTCTTATCCCCAAACATATTATGAAATACGCAATAAATCCTAGAACAAACAAAATGCGTGACTGCAGAGCGGCGTATCGGCAAATGCGCGGCACGTCACACAAAACCCGCACGTACGAGTGTCGTAATCTGTAAATGTAAACATATTTTAAAGAGGAAAGATTTGTTTGTTTATTACTTTGTTTGTTTGTAATGGATAAACTTAAAAGCTACTCAACTGGTTTTAAAAATTCTTATACTTATAGAAAGCTACTTTATCAGCGAGTAGCAAAGGCTACATTTTATTTTCAAAAAAATTAGAGATCCCTACGAAAATTGCAATAATGTGAATGAAGTCTGAAAAAATTGTAAAATCTGAGCGCTTCCGTGGCGTGCGCTGCGTAAATAGTAAAAGTTACATGAAAACAATGTGTGGTGGAACTGTTGAAAAACTTTACTTTCGAAGGTGATTTTACTGACATTGTAGATTCTTATCAAAATAAAATAGTTTGTTATCTCAAATATTTAATATAGACCAAAATTAGGGGCGGACCGCTAGTTTGTAATCATAGATTTAGATCAATCCTAAATCTATGTTTGAAAATATATGGACTCTATGACCTGATATATCGTAGTGCAGAGGCCAACGCTTAAAGCCATAATATTTCATTATTGTTGACTTTCGTGTTGTAGAATTATAATCCTTATTATAGGAACGTCAAGGTTATTGACATCAAACTGTCATTTTGAGTAATATTTACATATAGTCCGACAAACTTATCTGAACCGGTAACTGCGTCGCTAGTATCTATGAAAAATAAAATAAAAACAAAAACTAAACAGGTATAAAAATAACTCCAATTTTGGCCGCCGAGTAAGATAAGTTTTTGGGAATAAGTTATGTATTGCTTAAAAAGCGTCGGCAATATGGCCCCTGCTCGGAGGTACTGGATTTGATTAAAGTGGGGTACAAGTTCGAGCTACGTCGGAAAAAACGCTAGTCGTTCTGTTCATTTCAGCCTTAAAGCATGCTACCCAGTTCAACCAAGGCCCGTGTATTGTGCTAGAAAGTTTTGGGTAAACAAGACCCTTAAATTCACGCCCCAGAACCAAAGAGCCGCAGGAATCAGGGTTAATGTGCGAATGGTACATAAAGCAAGCGGCACGTATGGTTTGTCAATTATCATATTATGCCTACTTGGAAATAGAGTTTAGGATCAGAATAACGATCAAGCGTTGACCGAGGGTGCACGCGCACTGGTGAAACATCACGTCGTGATGTATAGATTAAAATGTTAAATACTTTAATTATGTTTTTTAGGGGCATGGCAATTAAAAATGGCATTTTAAGCCCTAATCGGTTTCTATACGGAACGCTAAATCGCTTGGCGGCACGTATTTGCCGGTAAGGTGGTAACTAGCTACGGCCGAAGTCTCCCACCAGGCCAGGCCAGAAATTATAAATTTCATTCAAAAATTTATTCAGAAATTATAAATTCCCAAATTGACCTTGCCAGGGATCGCACCCGGGCCCTCCGCACGTTAAGACAACAGAGCTCAACGCTGCGGCAGGGAGGTCGTCAACTTAGGTATGTTACTAAAATTATATTTAGCTAACATGATGAATAAGAATTCTATGAGCGTCAAAAATGTGCTTTCACCCACAGTTAGGTGTACATGTCACCGTAAAATTGCAAAAACCGTCAGATTGCAATCTAACGCTTTTTATCTCGATAGATTGTAAACTGTAGACAGATTATGAACCGTTCAAAGTTCTGAGTGTAAATTTTTGAAATATTCATTTTATTTACGTTTTCTTGTCTCTTTCTTGTAAGTTAGGTTAGGGTTCGACATAAATAATACCTTAGGTTCTACGGGTTAATATACCTAACAGATTACAATCTACCGAAAAATAATGCGTTAAATTGTAATCTTTCGACAGTTCACAATCTCGCTAGAACTAAAACTTACAATCTAACGGTATTCACAATCTTACGGTGACATATACTTATGTAAGGCGGTAAAGTCCTAGTGGTTTTATACCTGTAAAGCCCGCGCGCACGGGCAACTAAAACAACAAGCAACTTTTTGTCGATAGATATCTCGACGACTTTAAACTACCCGTGCGCGCGGGCTCTAAGGTTTTTGTGACTCCTGACGTAATATGATATTTAATGGCACTAGCTGTCCTAAATTACATAAAAAATCATTTAGGCCCACTTGCACAAGGCAACTACAGTATGCATTTGCTAAAAAGGAAATTACAAAATTTTACTAAATCAGTTTAAATGTCCTTGTGCAAGCGGCCCTTAAAGTAGAGTATCTATTTTTTTCATTCGCACGAGAACTGCTCAATTTTCCGGGATAAAAAGTAGCTTAATTTCCCGCAATGCAACCTATCATCAAAATCGGATAAAAAGATGGACCATTAAAGCGTAGCAGACAGACACACTTTGGCGTTAATTACATTAATATGGATTATATAAATTTTCAGAATGTAAGTAGAATTTATAAGAGTTCCTTTCTACTGATATTTTTTTTTTTCCCACAGTGCGAAAGTAACCGTAAAATAATTCGGCCTACACAGTTTTAGTTTTACGACAAAGTACTGAAAAATAGAGCAGGAATAACGTGCAAATACTTTCCAAACACACATTCTTAATTTTTAGAATTACCTACATGATGCCCGCAACTGCGTCCGCGTGGATTTAGGTTTTTAAAATCCCTCAGGAACTGTTTGATTTAAAGGATAATAAGATTAAGTTAGTAATTTTAAAATCCCGCAGGAACTCTGTTTTTCCGGGATAATAGTGAAAGTTGTCAAATGAAGTGGAAAGTAGTCCATTCAGTTTCACACCTGAGGTACTTGTATGCACAAGCATAGCTAGGGCATGAGGGGTCCTTTCGAGGAGGAACATTCTCATGGAGGTAGCTGTAATTGGCATACATGAGGATTTTCCTCCTCCAAAGGAGGGAAAAAGGTACCTACCAAATAAGCAGATTCCGTTTTCTGTCAAAGAAAAGAAAGAAACTCAATGATGGTGTCACAAACAAACAATCATATACTATACTATTGTACGTCACAATGTACCTGTACCTGTGTTATGTACCTTAAAAACACATTCGCCCGTTTAGTCTAGGCCAGGGATTCCCAAACTATTTTGGGCAAGAGACCCCTTTTCCAAAATGAACTGATACCTCAGAACCTCGAGCCAAATTACTTTACAAATCCTATATATAGTTTTATTCCTATAGATACTGACCAATTTAAAAACTTTGCAGTTGGTTAAGTGAGTTTTGACATCACAACATAAATAGACCGAAAATTCAGTAAATAACAAGTGTAATTAATAATCATTAATACAAAAAATTAATGTAATTATTTTGAGAAAAAAACATTTAAAAAGGTGTCGGTTTTTAGACCTCGACCAGAATTAGTTTACGTTTATGTAGACCCCTGGGAAACCACTTTGGGACTGCCTAGGTGATAGGTCTAGGCAATGGGGCGGTCCGTTGTATGGAGACCCCCGTATTAAATCCTCAGTCGATGATACTTGGCTGGGTTTATGTATTGGATGATCCAAAACTTCCACAAAAATATCCAACAAAAAAAACTTCCGGAAGTTAGGTATTTATACCTAAAACTTAATATTTATGACTGAATATTTTCTCCATTTCTTTTTAAAATAATAGTAAGCTAATAGGTACGAGTATATATTTACACTCAAAAGCGAAATATCAAATGAAATAATCGTGCAGAACATCGATATTTAAACCGATTTTATTATCAAATTATTATTGTTGGGGTCAACTAGCTTTATTGCCTAGACTATTAGTGATTTTGCCATACCTACTCTATCAGTTTAGTTCTAGTAAAGCAACTTATCCACATAGTATAAAAAAGTCGCTTCCCGCTGTCTGTCCCTATGTATGCTTAAATCTAAAACTACGCATCGGATTTTTATGCGTTTTTTTAAATAGATAGAGTGATTCAAGAGAAAGGTTCATATACATGCATAATATAGTATCTGTTCAACCGATTTTGATGAAATTTGGTACAGGAATAGGTTATGTCCTAGAAGGAAGGCTACTTTTTATCCCGGAAAATTAAATTCAAATGAGTTCCCCCGGGAATCAAAATAGCTTGAACCACGCGGACGAAGTCGCGGTTAAATGAAATCACAGACAACCATCTAAATCACCACTTTGATTGAAAATCATTTTTCTCTCACACAAATATCAATCACATATCAACAAAGTTAAAGTTCATTTTCGTCTGACTAAGAAAAGAAACGTAAATCTAGCTTCGATGCTTTAATTGTCGTGCTAGTAACAGTCTACAATTAGTCTCAACTGTGACTTGAATGTGGTCAGTCTGATTCGAGATTATAAAAGTTAAACGAAATTTTCGTCTTCAGCATTTAAGTAGGTAGTTACATTTGTACCCAACGTCTTTATTTTATACTCAAGTTTCCGATGTTTCTCTAGTATTCAGTCTCCCTCGAGAGCTTCTGAGGATTCTTATACCTATAACCCGTTCACACAGAACAGGGTCAATGGCATCATCGATGGTTAAATTTCATCACTACATACCTACCTAGCAAAGTGAGTGGCACAAGTCTTCTTACATCTATACATACTTAATATTATAAATGCGAAAGTTTGAGGGAAGATGGAGGGATGTTTGTTACTCAATCACGTCCCAACAGCTGAACGGATCTGGATGAAATTTGGCACAGAGATAGATTATAGTCTGGAATAACACGTATGCTACTTTTTATCCTAGGGAACGGAAAAACCTCAATCCACACGGACGAAGTCGCGGGCATTAGCTAGTCCACAATAATTAAGGTCAGGAACTTAGGTTAGGTAAATATACATACTTGAGTCCAATTTTAGTACAAAAACAATTAAAATAGCCCTAACTTTTGCAACCCATAGTGGTTTTAGGTGGTGATATTTAACACTAAGTAACCTTGGATAGAAGCAGGCGTTACTTTGCGGAAATACATGATAATGAAGGAACTTGGAGTTTAACTCGCTATAATCCGCGACAATGTAAGTAAATCTATGTGGTACAGTGTGTATACTGCACATATACACACTGTACCACATAGATTTACCTACTGTTGTGGATTATAGCGAATTAAACTTCAAGTTCCTTCACTAACAATAACCTTATCCATCGCTAGTAGGTAGTATTACATATGTCACTGTAAGATTTAATATTGTGAACCGTCCAATGTTCTGAGTATCGATTTTTGAAGTATTCATTGTATATGTCACCGTAAGATTGTAAAAACCGTTAGATTATAATCTAACTCGCGAAATTGTAAACTGTCGACAGATTGTGAACCGTTCAATGTTCTGAATGTCAATTTTTGAAATATTAATTGTATTTACGTTTTATTGTGTCTTTCTTGTAGGTTAGGTTAGAGTTCGACATATATAATCAGGTAGTGCCCGGCCTGCGGCCAGATTCTATCGGGTTAATATACCTAACAGATTACAATCTACCGAAAAATAATGCCTTAAATTGTAATCTTTCGACCGTTTGCAATTTTGCGAGTTAGATTATAATCTAACGGTTTTTACAATCTTACGGTGACACATATATTATTACGTGTGAATACAATTTCTTCACTGATTGACTGTTACAGCGCAAGCAAATTAAATCTATAATTTAGTCAGCCTCGCCTAGTTTATTTTACTATCCAATTTTTAGTAGCTATGAGATCACAAACCATTTATAGTAAAAGTTATAAAGCAAACTTGTTACGACTGCACAAGCATTCCACTCGGAAAATGCCGGTTAGTGCAACTAGATTAACTATAAAATGCAGCTGACGGAAACTAAGCGCTCACAATACCGCTATGTTGCAGCTATCAGGCTATATAAAGTGACGCTTAGCTTTATTGGACGCTTATCGGAAATAGTTATATGTCCGTTTCATTTCTGTGGACATCCATGCTAATATTTAAAATGCGAAAGTGTGTCTGTCTGTCTCTCTACTACGCTTTAACGGACCATCTTCTCAACCGATTGCGATGAAATTTGGTATAGTGATACCCGGGGAACGACATAGGCTAGAAAGAACATTTTATCCTGAAAAATTAGGGAGTTCCCGCGGGAATAAAAAACCAAATCCATGCAAAGTCGCGGCATCATCTAGTAATAAAATAAAAATAATATATAAAATAAAAATAATATTTATAAGAAAAATAATATAAAATAATATTTTAAAAATTAATACTTAATAAAATCTTTAATTTTTAAGTAAAACCTTATGAGAATACGAAGAAGAGAGGGAATACGTCTGCAGTCATAACGCGCAGTCATAATGTAAAGTGCAGCTTTGTCAGGCACGTTTAGATGTTTAAGAAAATAAAACAATTTTAAAAAAAACAAAAATAAGTTATTTTATTCAGCGCCTTTGCCCAGGTGGAGCGCTGTTCGCACCAAAATCCACATGAAACATTCTGAGGGCACAGTACTCCAACAACATAAGCAATAGCGGATACATAACTTTCTTGGGCGCCTGTGGGGTGCAAAAGTACGCTAGCACTCCAGCACCGGCTGTGTACCACCCCCAAACTCTGTCGTGCTGGTGGGAGTACACACACAGGGAGACGATGTTGCAAGCGACCACCAAGTTGCCCAAATGCTGGTGCTCGTTCCCCGCCAATGACATCGCAAATGGGATCAGACCAGAGACAAGATGTAGAGTGCTGACGCCTTTGTCGCTCCGGTATAGATCCGCCATTAGACAAGGCAACGCTAAATATCTCGTCGCGTTAGTACTAATCGCGTAGGCTGCCTTGAAATCAGTGTTGAATTTTCCACCTGCAATACAAAAGAAACGAAAAGTTATTTATGAGCATTCCAGAGCTAAGTAATCGGTTGTCCACGATCTCTAATAAGCTCAATTAAATTGGCTATATAGGCGCGTTTTACGAAAAATAACGCGGCTCCTTGCCTTGTATCTGCGCAGTAGGCGATTATTAAATTTATCTTGGGCCATTTTCGCGGGTTGAGGGTAAGAACTGTTTAATCACTAAAATACGTGTCGTGTCGTCGTTATACCTACCAATGCGCATGTATGACACCATTCTGCCACTTAAGTATGCTGGTGGAAGAGTGGATAGGTATTTCTAATATTATTAATTATGTCCAGCATAATCCCATTACCCAACATTCCGATTAAGTACCTACCGTTATTTTAAAAATTCATTTTTTCTATGGATTCTACTTGAGCGACTCTATTTTACGTTGTATATTTTTTAAACTCGCCATGAAAGCTAATATGGTAAGTAGCTAACGTTTTCTAATATTTAGTTGCAAGTCTTACTTTGGTAGTGCAAGAACCCCAGGATTCCGTGTATGAAGAAGTTACCGTGCATGCCCGGATGTGTGAAACTCTTGACATGCGTTCGAGCCAGTCCATCACCGGCCACACAGCACAGCACGACATGTGCGATAGAGGCGTTAAGGTCATCATCGCCCATCAAATAAAGTTTTAACTAAAAACACTACTACAAATTAAAACATTACAAAAAATACAATAATCTCTTGCATTGACTCATATGTCAAATTAAAAATAAAAGATCAGAAGCAAAGAGGTGTAAACAACGAATATAATATTTTATTCGACGATGTTAAACCTTTGCTATACAACCTTTTTCCATAATTTTTTACCCATAATTCATTTAATATTTTGTCAGATTTTGTCCAAATTCTAGCTCAGAATAAGAAGCTGTATAATGTAATGTGTTTTAGACCATTCAAACCCGTGATTCAAAGTTCATATAACCCTTTTATAATTATTAAAATAACAGTGAAACCGGAAGGAGTATTTAAATCTCGTATAGTGAAAAAAGTTGAAAGTGTCCAGTGGTTGCTTTAAATAACAGTTCAAAAACCTTCCACAGTGGCGCTGGTACACCAGCGCCACTGTGGCAGGCAGGCAGGCAGTAGGCAGGGTAAGTTAAGAATGTAGCAATTGTAGATGAACTGAAGTATGCCGAGTTAAAAAATTTAATATTATTGCCGACTAAATTAACTAGTTAATTATTGAAAATTTCAACAACTTACGTTGTACAAAATAATGATGAATGTTTTCTTTCCTTGTTTATTTCTCAAACCTACTCTTATAATATTTGGCGCTTCCTTATAAATTTACCCTGATGCTAATGTGGCCCCCCAAATTTAATGCATTTTGATCGACACATTTCATATACACAGATGATTCTCCTTACCTCTACCCTCCATATTAGTTTAGAAAAGCGATGTTGTTTTTAAAGATATTATTTTACCCAGTTTCAGGACAGAACTTTTTTTTACCGGTCACACTGATCTTATTTTCTATTTTACGGTAAACAGCAATAGTGATGAGGCATAAGTTTTGATATGTCGATTTTATAATCGATACCGATAGTTACTTCGTGTAAGAAATCCGATACTTTGATTATTCTACATGATTTGATTTGAATAATATACAATAAACACACACAAAAGTATACAAAACAAAACAACTTACAGTATATAAAAGTTTACAGTTCAGCTCATCAGCCAATGTTTCAAAATACACGGTGACATACAATATTAATGTTTCGGCTTTTTTCCATTCGATACCGATTATACTCAGCCCTTATTTACTGGTTCACAGCTAGTTTGGTCACTTCACTAGTTTTGTTCTTCTTAGCACTCACCATAGACAAAAGCAATAACCAAACCAACCATCAAAAAAGGCTGGCTTCCATTTTGCTGATAAATGCGCAAGAATTTACAAAAATTAAAGACAAAATTGTGGTGTAAAACGTGATTATTTGGTAAATTCGTGAGAAACGCAGTAAATAGTTAAGAATGGCAGCCAGCGACGCCGGGACGGATGAGTCATTGTACCCCATTGCTGTTCTAATCGACGAGCTAAAGAATGAGGATGTTCAGCTAAGGTTGATTTCCATCAAGAAGTTATCGACTATTGCACTAGCTTTAGGCGTCGAGAGGACCCGGTCGGAGCTCATTCCCTTCTTGACGGAAACTATTTACGATGAAGATGAAGTGTTACTTGCACTCGCTGAACAACTTGGTAACAGCCTTTGTGAATATTTTTCCTGGTCGAATCATGGTCAATTCTAACGCTCAATCTATACTTTAATTAGGCCATTGGGTTTAGCAAAAAGAGAATGATTTATTTTAACTATTTGTGATCATTTGGCTGTATGCACTAAATTGATGGGTCTATCGTACATATTGAAGGGTATATGATATGATTACAGGTATCATTGTGAAAACAGCACGGCTTTTAGACATCATCAAGTATTGTATTTGTACAAGTGACCCTATTACCAGGGAATGTATGATATTCCTGAGACTGGGTTTTGGACAAAAGAATGTGTTAGCCGATCAGAAATTTTTGAGATTAGTAAACTAACAATCATTTTATATAATAGGGAGTAACATGAATAGAGCCCCAGGACACAGATATGATAATTTCTATCAGAATGTCTTAGAGTTTTCATGAAATTTGTAAAACCCTACACCTACCAAGACAAAGGTATATATATGTCACCGTAAGATTGTAAAAACCGTTAGATTATAATCTAACTCGCGAAATTGTAAACTGTTGACAGATTGTGAACAGTTAGATTGTAATCTAACGGTTTTTACAATCTTACGGTGACATATACAACAATACTTGGTACTATTGGCTAAAACTCTCACTAGATTTTTAGAAACCAAAACTATTAAATGTATTATAATTAAATTTATAAATTTTATTATAATTTATTAATTTTAAACCTTACAGGCAACTTTATTAACCTTGTGGGTGGTGGAGAATATGCACACTGCCTGCTTCCACCCCTGGAATCCCTGGCCACAGTTGAAGAGACAGTAGTGAGGGACAAAGCTGTTGCATCCCTCAGGGCAGTGGCCGCTCATCATTCCCCACAAGCTCTGGAACAGCATTTTGTGCCATTGGTGCAGCGCTTGGCTGGAGGTGACTGGTTTACTTCAAGGGCATCTGCATGTGGGCTATTCAGGTTGGTATTTTATACTTACATATGTCTTTGGTATATTCAGGAAATCTGTGCAAAAACTACTAGTAAGCAATGGCCTTTTTTTCTATTCTACTTCTCTCTTGTTCTATTCCATAGCCTAGCATTTTAATGCTGACTTGCACAACACTGCCTAAACTGATTATGGATTTTTTGTGATTCTTTAAATATTTAATAGATATATTTTTATAAGTTTATTCTGGAATTGACATTTAAAGGACATGTATAGACAATTAAAATTAAAACTCATTTAGGGGGCTTTGGTAAGCGGGCCTAAAATGCTGATAATTGACCAAGAAAAGGTATCAAATTCTATTTGGTGACTTTGCATCTTTCATATAATTACTTCTAAATCATCTTTTTTAAGGCTGTGCAGGACAGAGCTTTCTTCATACTAAACATAGAAGGGTGGTTGCTTCACTATTTCATTTTGTATGCCCAAAAATAAGCACAAAATTGATTTGTCTTATTATTAGCTAGGCTTATGGCAATATAAAACAGTACAGAAATACTGATTTTGAAGTTATGAGCCTCAAAAAATTTTTATTTTGAAACTAAATAAATAAATAAGAGCTCAAACTGTTCAGAGGCATCTGGGGGAACCGTAGTGCCAATAGTTTATTTATTTGTCAGTTAATATGACTATTTTGCATGAATGCATTTAGTAGTTTTTGTTAAAATACTTTTTCCAAACACATGTTTATGTTGCTTTGAGTCCTTTTCTCATCACTGAGTCATTTTTCTTTCCGACATGATGCTAGGTGAAACAAAAATCATTGAAGCCACGTGCACTTGCAAGTTTGTGAGTGACTAATACTTAATGATCCTAAATTGTGTTAATACTATAATAATAATTAATCAAGTATCAAAAATAATAGGAAATTAAAGTTTTTTACTGCAAATGTATAGTGAAAGAGCATGGCCCAGTCATACACTAGGGTCATGTCAAGGAGATCCACTAGCACTGATTTTGTTTTCAGCGTATGCTACCCGCGAGTATCGGCGCCAGTAAAAGCGGAGTTGCGGGAGCACTTCCGCTCACTGTGCCAAGATGACACACCGATGGTGCGGCGCGCGGCCGCCTTCAAACTGGGCGAATTTGCACGCGTCGTCGAGGTGGAGTACGTCAAGAGCGATCTCATACCCATGTTTGTTAACTTGGCACAGGTAAACTGTTTTTTTTTATTATTAACTAGCTGACATCTGCAACTTTGTCTGCATAGAATAAGTTTTTTAATTCCCACGGGAACTCCTTAATTTGCCAGGATAAAAAGTAGCCTATGTCACTCTCCAGGTCCTCAACCTATACCCATGCAAAAAATCATGGCAATCCTTTTTTCTGTTGCGACGTGATTGAAGAACAAACCAACACATTTTCCCATTAATTATATTAAAGTATGAATAGACAATGCTGTCTAAGATGATAACCGACTAGCAAGATTCCATACTAATAGGAATCGGACTTGATAGGAATGGCATTCCGAACCAGCGGTAGATTCACTTGACAATTCAAAAGTACTAAAAGTACTAAAAGTCAAAGTTTATTTGAATAAAAAACATTTGAATTTGAATTCGAATATTATAAATGCAAAAGTGATTCTGTCTGTCTACTACGCTTTCACAGTCCACAATTCAACCGATTTTGTTGAAATTTGGTACAGGGATAGTTTGTATCCTGGGGAAGGACAAAGGCTTTTTATCCCAGAAAACTATGGAGTTCCTGCGGGATTTGAAAAAACTTAATTCACGCGGATGAAGTCGCGGACATCATTTAGTACTGTTATATAAAAAGATTAAGGAATAGTAAGACTGCAGAGTCAAATAATGAAACAAAAAAAAATTTTCATATTCTGTCATATTACACAATCCAATTCTCTCGGAGTCGTTTCCTCATTGCTGAGGATCGTGACCCCTTTCCATTAATCACATAATAGTAGGGGTTTTCTTGGGATAATAATGCGGTGGGTTCCCAGGTCCTTCCGCATAACCAATCCAATTACAAGTACAATAAATGATCTATTTTATTCCAGGATGAGCAAGACTCGGTCCGCCTTTTAGCGGCGGAGGCATGTGCCGCGGTGGCAGCCCTGTTGCCCCCTGAGGATATGGAGCAGCTCGTGATGCCGACCGTGCGCGCGCGAGCCGGAGACAACTCTTGGCGAGTGCGCTACATGGTCGCTGACAAGTGAGTGCTATATCTTATTACTAGCATGAGCAAGACTCGGTCCGTCTTTAAGCGGCGGAGGCATGTGCCGCGGTGGCAGCCCTGTTGCCCCCTGAGGATATGGAGCAGCTCGTGATGCCGACCGTGCGCGCGCGAGCCGGAGACAACTCTTGGCGAGTGCGCTACATGGTCGCTGACAAGTGAGTGCTATATCTTATTACTAGCATGAGCAAGACTCGGTCCGTCTTTAAGCGGCGGAGGCATGTGCCGCGGTGGCAGCCCTGTTGCCCCCTGAGGATATGGAGCAGCTCGTGATGCCGACCGTGCGCGCGCGAGCCGGAGACAACTCTTGGCGAGTGCGCTACATGGTCGCTGACAAGTGAGTGCTATATCTTATTACTAGCATGAGCAAGACTCGGTCCGTCTTTAAGCGGCGGAGGCATGTGCCGCGGTGGCAGCCCTGTTGCCCCCTGAGGATATGGAGCAGCTCGTGATGCCGACCGTGCGCGCGCGAGCCGGAGACAACTCTTGGCGAGTGCGCTACATGGTCGCTGACAAGTGAGTGCTATATCTTATTACTAGCATGAGCAAGACTCGGTCCGTCTTTAAGCGGCGGAGGCATGTGCCGCGGTGGCAGCCCTGTTGCCCCCTGAGGATATGGAGCAGCTCGTGATGCCGACCGTGCGCGCGCGAGCCGGAGACAACTCTTGGCGAGTGCGCTACATGGTCGCTGACAAGCGAGTGCTATATCTTATTACTAGCATGAGCAAGACTCGGTCCGTCTTTAAGCGGCGGAGGCATGTGCCGCGGTGGCAGCCCTGTTGCCCCCTGAGGATATGGAGCAGCTCGTGATGCCGACCGTGCGCGCGCGAGCCGGAGACAACTCCTGGCGAGTGCGCTACATGGTCGCTGACAAGTGAGTGCTATTAGGCCTATTACACTGCACTTTTCACAGGGCACTAAGGTAAGGGTGGGCGTGGCCGCTAATTAGAGCGTCGCTTATTACACAGCAATAAGGACCAAATTAGGGGCCCTTCTCTTATTACACTACACTGATTCAAGTGTAAGGGTCCCTGTGAAAAGTGCAGTGTAATAGGGCTATATATTTTATTACTAGTGTGGTGTAGTTGAGGGTAGGTGATAAAGACATTGTATAAATACGGGCGTCATTCTGTTGACAGCTCAGTCAAACCACAGAGTACATTATATATACTGGTATAGAGTTGCTACTCTACTTTCCATGTACAGCGACATCTATCGGGAAGTTGTCCAACTAAAATATATATAACCATAACACAATACTATAGTACTATATATCACAAAGTGTATTGTATAATAATTTATCTTAATTATTACAAGATCACCTAATTCTGCAACTATAGAATTATGTGACCTTGTAATAATTAAGATAAATTATTATACGATAAACACAAACTGTAAAGATGTTCAGATGTTAGTAAATGAAACGCATGTTGATTATTTTCTCTTATATTCTCAATTACAAAAAATATACATAAAGTATAACAATTATTCCACAGTTTCATGTTTTTCACATCATACACACTTAATACACACTCTATTATTATAGTTTCACATTGTAACGAATTTATCAAAAAAATAATAATTTTGTCCACCCGGCATCCGGCATGCCAGAAAACGTCAATGTCAATGTCGAATTTCAAACTTTAAAATGGCGGCTGTCCACGTTTGGAAATTAAAACACAAATGTTTCATTAAACTTCTAACTCATTCCACTAAACTAAATTTATAACAGATAAATCTTTATAAATTATCTAAGATAACTCATGTTCTGCTCAAAAAAAAGTTTTATATATTATTAGCTCTGTGTTTATATAAATGGCAAAATCAATAATTTATCTAAAACATAAGCTTCTGAACGAACACTTATTTCAGCGCCATCACAGACCCTGATCACAGACTTTTAAGTATACATACTTTCAGTACAAGATAAGCGCCATGAGCGCCATCCTTTAGGGAGTTGTGGAACTAACATCCCCATACAACAGAAAAATGTTCTAAGTGCAAAGGCCCTGAGTCAAACATCGGACGCTGTCCGTGGTGCACTACACTTTTGTAAGGGACCCTAACACTTGAACCTGTGTAGTGTAATAAGAAAAAGGGAAAGGGATCTCTGATTTGCTGATCCTTATTGCTGTGTATTATGGAATGCTATAACTACCCTTACCAGAGGGCCCTTTGAAAAGTGCAGTGTAATAGGCCCATTAGATCAGCGCCACTCTTTTTCCCCGTTGTCCTATGTATGTACTTATGTATAATGAGTCACTGTTACGGTGGGTGTGATTCGTTGGGAACTCATGAAGTCTATTGGAGGATTTTGATGATGACGTAATGCAGCCCTTTTGCAGGATTTTGGCAAAATATAAACATTGGCAAACATATTTATGAATCATTGAAGAACTAAGATAAAAGTTACTTAAGATAGGAGAGGTGATCCTAGTGTTTTAGACACCTGACCTACTACACAGAGTTGCGGGTTCCATGCATATTTGTTTTAAGAAATTGAATATCACTTGCTACAAACAGTGAAGGAAAACATTGCAAGTAAACCTGCATGCCCAGAGTTCATAGTGATCTCGAAGGTGTGTCAAGTCTACCAATTTGCACATGGCCAGCATGGTGGATTTTTGGCGAAACCTTCTGATTCCGAGAAGAGACTATGTCTCAGTGAGCCGTCAATAAATTGAAATGATAATGATAACATGATAATTTGCTTCATTTCAGATTTGTTGAGCTGCAACAAGCTGTGGGTCCCGAGCTGGCTCGTTCCGATCTCGCTCAGATCTTCCAAGCACTGCTAAAGGACACTGAAGCAGAGGTGCGTGCCGCTGCCGCTGGAAAGGTGAGTTCACAAATCCAACATAGCGACTTAAACAAATAAATTACTAACCAATGTGCCAATTTCTCCTTATATCAATCTGCTCATGGTCCATAGACTGATCGCACGATAAAGCACATAAATAAAAAAAAACAATGTGCCTAACAACATATATATATGTTTGTATAAGATTAAACTTTAAGGGCATCAAAGTAACGGCTTTTTAGGTTTTATTTTTAACTGGTCATATCAGAATTAAAAATGGCTGCCAATTTTTGTTGTCGTATTAGCCATCCTTTTAATATTCAAATTTTATCCTAAAAATTTTGTACCATGAAATATCTAGTTTTAATTTAATAATTATTTGCTTTCATCTATATCATCATAAATGATTCATGAATTTTAATAATAATCTATAACACAAACTGACTTCAAAACTATACCTTATTATTTAGTTTTTTGTTGATTTTCTCAAAAAGCGCTAAATCAAATTCGATAAAATGTATATTGGGACCACCTCTGAAGTATGATCTACCAAACAAAAAAAGAATCATCAAAATTGATTCATGATCGCGTAACTTACATACAAAAAAAACATACAATGGAATTCAGGACCTCCTTCTTTTTTGAAGTCGGAGAAAAAAAGTTTATTTTTATATTTTAGCAAAAACAACAAATGATTCATTACTTTGTTTACAGGTGAAAGACTTCTGCATGAACCTGGACAAAGCACACCAAGAGCACATAATCATGAACATGATTCTACCCCAAATCAAGGATCTGGTGTGCGACCCCAACCAACACGTCAAATCTGCTCTTGCCTCGGTTATTATGGGACTCAGCCCCATCGTGGGAAGACAGAACACAATTGAACATCTACTACCACTGTTTCTGACACAGCTCAAAGACGAGTGCCCCGAAGTCCGCCTAAACATAATCTCTAACCTTGAATGTGTGAACGAAGTGATCGGAATCCAACAATTAGTACAATCTCTCCTCCCAGCTATAGTAGAGTTAGCTGAAGACACGAAATGGCGGGTACGCCTCGCTATAATCGAACACATGCCATTACTAGCCGGCCAATTGGGACAGGAATTCTTCGACGAAAAACTGACAGGGCTCTGCATGTCTTGGTTGATCGACCATGTATATGCTATCCGTGAAGCGGCTACGTTGAATTTGAAGAAGCTTGTCGAACAGTATGGAGCGTCATGGGCCGAAACAAATGTGATACCCAAAGTATTAGCCATGTCTCGTGAACAAAATTACTTACACCGAATGACTTACTTATTCTGCATCAACGTCTTATCCGAAGTGTGCGGAAAGGATATAACTACACGAGTACTTTTGCCAACAGTCCTATCTATGGCAGACGATAATGTTGCCAACGTACGATTCAATGTTGCCAAGACCCTACAAAAGATGGCACCGTACCTCGACCCAGCCGTGATCCAACCACAAGTCAAACCAGTTTTGGAAAAATTAAACGTAGATCCAGATGTTGACGTAAAATATTTCGCTTCAGAAGCCATCGCCGGAATCGCCGGCTAATTTTATTATATCGTAGTTGTTGTATCTTGTACTGTTTAGTTTGTATTTATATCGGAAATTCAGAGATTTTAAAGTCCCTACACCATCGAGCGGTAAACTTTCATTCCAGTGTAAAACAATAGAGAATTACGCCGAGCGGCATTTAAATCACACTATAAAATTATTGTAAACGAGTTTAATAAACGTAATATAAAAACCAGTTTTGTTTTATTCTATCATTAATGGCATCTATTCTTTCTATACTATACTATAATATTATAAATGCGAAAGTTTGTGTTGGTTATTCGATCACGCCAGAACGGTTGAACGGATCTGGATGTAATTTGGCAGAGATATTTGACTTAAATAACATATAAGCTACTTTTTAAACCGGAAAATTAAAGTTCCCGCGGTAACCAAAAAACCTCAATCCACGCGGATGAATTCGCGAGCATCACTTGGTTTAAAAGTAGTACCAATAGTAACAGAAATAATTGCCATACGTTAGTAGTTATAGGTCTATTACACTGCACTTTACAGGGTCCTGTAGTAAGGGTGGGCGTGGCCGCTGCTTAGAGCGTCGCTTATTACACAGCAATAAGGACCAATTTAGGTACCCTTATTCCCTAAATCTTAATACACTACACTGATTCAAGTGTAAGGGTCCCTGTGAAAAGTGCAGTGTAATAGGCCTATTAGTACGGCTAGATTCCATAAATAGAACAATAGTGGCGCCCCTATTTTTTTTCACCCAAGCTTTATCTGCTTTCGTCGTAGATGAATATGTATAACCTGCAAGTTTCGTCCATATATAACTGCCTTCGATCCTTGTGCGACTGCAGATGTCAAGACCTAGCGCACAGGTCCCAGGTTCGATTTTGAATTGAATAAGGTTACAGACCCCTGCGATAGGCTTCCGTTACTTCGTAGTTGCCTGACATATCGAATGTTTCTCGATAAATAAATCAATAGTTTAAACTTCTATATTTTTATTTCCATAAAACAACAATGTCCTAATTCACTTTACTCATCGAATACAGAATTTCAAGTTATCGAGTGAAAGAGGAATCGATTTGGAATGTAACACGTTGTTACGGGGCTATTTCTTTATTTATTTGCTATTTACATAAATAAAATCTGACACAAATTGTTACAAATCCAAGAATATCACACATGGACGCATATTACAATACATTTTGTATTTTCCTGTTTTTAAAATATATCTTCATTGAACACGCTATCAACAATTTGTGCACAAAAACAACTCACAATAATTAATTTTAGTGTCCAAAGCACCAGCAAAATTATTTAAAATACATTGCAATTTGTCCAGCAAAAACTACTATTATAGAAGAAAATATATACACATGGCAACATTTCTTATTCCGATGTTCTTTTTTATTTTTATTCCCAATTATTAGCAACACGATTGTTATAATTTTGTAACTTGATTGTAGTACATGTAATACACATTATAAACTATTAACAACTTACTAGTAAACAGTAAATATAATATCTTACAAAATATCGCGGTCCGACATACTAACCTTATAAGGGAATAAATAAATAATAATAGACATTACATTTAGAAAGTCGTTGTATACAAAGAGCGAATTTTCCCATCTAGGTTCCCATACACAAAAATGCGGGATCAACATTATACTGAAATTACATAAGAAGACTACTAATATTTATTCCAGACGACACGAAAAATTTACCATACCATATTTTTTTATTTAGAAGAAAAGGCATACAGTCTTAGAATAGGATGGACTTTCCGCCATATTGTGACTTCATAGCTGGATTTTATATTGCACTAAAAATTCCACGCAAACAGTAATTATCAAGTGACAGTTGACAGCAACAGTCCATTGGCCGTCCAATTCTAAGCTTCAATGTGATATAGATCGAAATAATTTCTCATGCATTATAAAAGGGGTGGCAATTATTCACAATGCATTAACATCGAATTAGAATAAATTCATAATTTATGCTTATCATTTATCACACATTATATGACAAGCTGAATGCAAAAAATTTTTTTCTTATGTTGCCAAAGATTGCTGAATTGTTATTCAGACAGGTCGCAAACGCGTTACACAACCTTTTATGACCTATGATAATTATTATCATCAGCATTTCTAACTCAAAAATCAAATTTTCATACAAAGCTCATTTATATAGTGTGATAAATAGCGATATGTTTGAGATTAGAATGTCGGCCCGTGTGTCGGGATAGAAGTCTAGTGGCGCGAGTCCCTGGGATAGAATTCCGCGAGCACCGAGGCCGGGATACGCTTCAGCATCTCCTTAGGGAAGATACGCAGTAGCTGCCAGCCGATGTCCAGGGATTCGAAAACGGTGCGGTTCTCGTAGTTGCTCTGTGGAAAATAATCATAAATTTAATATGTGTAAAGTGTCGCATGATGTATGATTCATTTTAGTAGTCTGCCTCTTAAAAGAAGACCTCAAACCAATTGTTTTAAAATTATGTTGTGTAATTGAAAAGTAACTTCCAAGGATTGGCAGAGACTACCTCGCATAAGAGCGCGCGTGGCTTTATCTCGATTCTCAAGGTGTAAAGCATTAGATGATCAGCACCGCGATTGCGTAACTTGTGCATCAATCATTGTTACAGTATCAATAGGCATGATGGCTGATTTTGAAAAATGGTCAGATTATGTTCGGAAGTATCTACTATTTCGAATAAATATATTATTTCAGCAGAAAAATTAGATTTGGTAGATAAAATTGGCATTTGAAATTTAAATTTTAAAATTCACGCCAAAACGCTCGCGAGTGTCATGGCGCCGTTTGTGACGTCACTATTGTTTTTACGAACGTAATCTGTGCAGTAAACAATAGTATGCTTGTCAAAGCTCGAAAACAAACAATTGTGACGTCATTCGCTTCTTGGTGTTTAATCCAATATGGCGGATTGCTCTATTTTATAGTTTGATTTAATCAAAATAAAAAGCAATCTCACTCGAAATAGAAAAATAAATACGTTTTTTATAATCCATGAATCCTATTTCATTAGGTAAATTCATAATTTCATTGATTCTTGGTTACTGTCATCATGCCTATTGTTGTGATTGGCTGAATTTATTGTATTCTTGCTGCGTCAATGGATTTTCTCCAATAGTGGAAGAGTGTTAACCAATCAGCGGTGATTACGATCGTTAAAATGACAGCTACAGTAGCAGCTGTCATTTTTAGCCGGTTGCCCTAAGTACCGGACTAACATTCTGTTATTGATTTATGCGTAATTTTTCTCGCGCGTAAATTCATTTTAAGATTGGACATTTTGGTTACTTTATGTTAGATATTGTTAAATTTGTAAGGTACTGGGTTGGTCAGTGAGTCCTATTCACTTTTCATGCTACATGTAGATATTGTTGTTTTTTCTTAACTATTGTGCCCTATGGATTATTATGATTGTTTTTGTCTTTTTATTATGGTGTACAATAAAGTATATTTCCTTTTTTACTTGGAAACACTCATCAATGAGGAATCAGGTATGCGATGCAAAAGGGAGACTGAGATGGTGCAGAAAAAGCAAGTTTTCTTTTAATGTTTCGCACTCAAATTATCCCCTGACAAGGTGTTGGAGACGAGTTTTGCTTTGAAAGAAGGTGCCAACTCACGATGGTCGTGAATTAGCTGTGTGTGTGTGGTTTTTTTTCGTGTGATAATATGCGTGTGATTGTGAGTGACCCATCTCCAGCAGCCAATGTCTCTATCAGTTAAATTATAATCGTCAGTTAATATAAATAAGTCAGTACTTAGTGTTGATAAATAAATCTAGCGGTGAAGACAAAAACTAACCTGCGTGATGAAGTTCTTCTCAAACTTGCCAAGGAACTCGAGGTACAGCAAGTCATCAGGTGTCAGCGCCTCTTCACCCACCACAGCTTTCATCGCCTGCACGTCTTTACCGATGGCGTAGCACGCGTACTGTGGAGATATGACGTGTCAATGGCTAATTAACCCGGCTGAGTTTGTTGTGGGCTCTTCTCAGACCAGTGTGCTTAGCATGCGCACAACGAGATTATCTCATGACGACAGAGAGATTTTGTCGTTTTTGGCATGTTAAGGTTCGTAAGAAATTTTACTTTTGACGAAGCGAGACAAGTAACCATGTTAGCTTCGGTAGACAGATAGGGACATATTTTTACTCGTAGTGCGCATGCTATCCATACAGGGCGCGTTTGGAACCCTCGTAGCTTTTGTTTTAAGATACTGTAACTGATTATCACCATCATATTTTATAAGTAACTGGACGTCAATAAGTGTACAGTGTACCTAAATTGAATGAATATACTCTGACTTGACTATAAAACAGATTGAATGCCTAAATGACTTAGTATTGACGGTTGGTTGCTTTTTTTAAAATATCATAATAATATTATAAATGTCTGTCTGCTACGCTTTCGCGGCGCATCTGTTTAACTGATTTAGATGAAATTTGGTATAGGAATATTCCCGGAGAAGAACATAGGCTACTTTTTATCCCGGAAAATAAAAAGAGTTCCCGCGGGAATAAAAACTTTAGTCCACGCGGACGAAGTCGCTGGAATCATCTAGTGACTAATAATTATAAAACAGTTAAAATGCCTTATTGGTTTAGGTGTCAGTACTAACTAATAACCGTCATTTTAATGGTGCTAGTGGACCCGACGATTGGTAATGAATACCGATCATATAACTGATCTTGATACCAACCGTCAGTAGAGTGGTATCGGTAAAGATATGTTTAATTATTTAAGTATATTTTCCGTCAGTGACCAAAATTCTGAATTGACCTAGTTAAGCCTAGTTTGATATGGGTACTATATAGATACGTTTGCGCACACACTTCTGACTAATCGTAGATATCAGCCGCAGTGGCCGAAATTCGATCAGACGAATATTATTAAGTCTCACGCCGTGTTTGTCTGCAAGTCTGCCTTTTTGTTTTGATATTAGCTTTGCAGAATTGTTTTGGTAGTTCATTTTCAACTTAAGTTATCCGTCATACATACATTTACCGTCCATTAAAAAATTCAACAGCTTGTTACAGATGCCACTCTGGTTTACAGTTCACGCCCTCATAGCAGACAGAAACAGCAGCAAATTACTTATGGGGAGATATTTACACCCCCACATTATTGGTCCTTCGAACCGGATACGATCTTGTATCACCTGACAAACAACTCACCAGCTGGTTAGAGACGTCAGAGTGGTCCTTGCGGGTCATGCCCTCGCCGATAGCGGACTTCATGAGACGGGACAGAGATGGCAGCACGTTGACTGGTGGGTAGATCTGTCTGTTGTGGAGCTGACGGTCTACGTAAATCTATAAAGAGAAGTTTTGTTATTTAAACTATTAACTATCGAACACACAGGTTTAATAAGGTCAAAAGTCTAGTTTTAAGATGCCAAGTGTACTAATAATGTTTTCACCTGTCTTTCATTACTGAAAGACAGGTGAAAACATTATTAGTACACTTGGCATCTCAAAACTAGACTTTTTACAATCGGGGACGGGACAGGTGATGTGTTGGACATAAAATGGTATCTGTGTGGTGGATCCATTGCAATCCTCAACTCACCCAGGGCTTGTAGATAAAAAGATAAATCACCCACCACGCAGGTGTAAGGTCGAAACTCTAGTTTTAAGATGCCAAGTGGGCTGATAGTTTTCTCACCTGTCCCTCAGTAATATAACCAGTCAAATCGGGGATGGGATGGGTGATGTCATCGTTGGGCATAGTCAAGATGGGGATCTGCGTGATGGATCCATTGCGACCCTCCACTCGCCCGGCTCGCTCGTATATCGTGGCCAAATCTGTGTACATGTAACCTGTGGAGGAAAATAAATTTAGGGTTAAAGCTTAAAGTTGAGTTATTACAGTGTTTTTTACCGAAGTAAGGGGAAGGTGTTTAGCAGTTAACGACAGTTGACTTGGCCTCCCTGGCGCAGTGTGTAGCGCTGTTGTCTTAACGTGCGGAGGTGTCGGGTTCGATCCCCGGCAGGGTCAATTTGGGAATTTATAATTTCTGAATTTTCCCTGGTCTGGCCTGGTGGGAGGCTTCGGCCGTGGCTAGTTACCACCCTACCGGCAAAGACGTGCCGCCAAGCGATTTAGCGTCCCGGTACGATGCCGTGTAGAAACCGAATAGGGGTATGGGTTTAATATAACTGCAATGCCCCTAACAGGTTAGCCCGCTACCATCTTAGACTGCATCATCACTTACTATCAGGTGAGATCGCAGTCAAGGGCTAACTTGTAGCAGATAAAAAAAAAAAGTTCATATGGTCTTTCATAGTTACAAAACTACTCAATTTAAGGGCAAAACACACAAGGAACGGGTACGGGCCGGGTCGGGTGCGCGGCGGGTGTAATAGGGATGATGCCGATATCAAAAATAAATTCTTTTTAACTGATTTTAAATAGGGGGTCTTCCAAAAGACCTAAAATTCACATCCTCGGCTAGTTTTAGGCATGATAACCATTTTAAAATATAAATTATAGAAAAAAGTGCGTTGAAATTTTATGACGTCACAATGGTGAATTTCATACAACTTCCACTGGGTGACGCTGTGTGAAGTCGTCCATCTATATATATATATAAATCAATTGCTGTTCGTTTGTCTCGCCAAAACTCAGAAACGGCTTGACCGATTTAGATGAAACTTTTTGTGCGGGTTTTAGTGGGTAAATGGATGGTTTATATTATATATATATAAAAATCAATTGCTGTTCGTTTGTCTCGCTAAAACTCAGAAACGGCTTGACCGATTTAGATGAAATTTTTTGTGCGGGTTTTAGTAGGTCCATGGATGGTTTATATTCCGGGAATCATCTAGTAAAATATAATACAAGGAATTCAACCTGGCACGCGCCTGACATGGCAATCCCTGTGTCTTGTGCTTTAGTAAAGTTCACTGTCTTAGCAGTCAAAGTGTAATAAGTTATTGTAGTGTGTGGAGACTTGAGTGTATAAAGCTATATGACGTCGTGTCTAATTCAATATGGCGGATATGACAAACAAACTATGATAAAAACTTTGTCATAAATCTATCATATGTGCACTATTAAAAAATTCTAGAAGTCCAAATGTATAATTTTTTTTATAAAATATAAACTTTATAGTAAAGATTGGTAGACAGGTTTGGTCTTGTTGTATTTAGGAGTACAGATAAGTTTTATAAATCTGATTGTTCTGTTAATATATGTGTGTGTATTGAATAGAAGCAGGCGTTGCTTTGCGGAAGTCCATGATAGTGATTGAACTAGAAGTTTAATTCGCTATAATCGTCTACAGTGTGTGTCTTTCACCTGCAGCATGCGACACCCACCACCCAGCAATTCACACAGGCACAACATTCGCACAGATTTGTCTACTGTAGCGGATTATAGCGAATTAAACTTCTAGTTCATTCACATGTGTGTGTGTTTGGTTCAGCCTACGCACCGGGGAAACCACGTCGTCCGGGCACCTCCTCACGTGCGGCGGACACCTCACGCAAAGCTTCAGCGTACGAAGACATGTCAGTTAGGATGACCAGCACGTGTTTCTGTTGACAACATTACCATGTTATATTGAATATCTAAGAATAAAATATGATTATTCACGCAGCGTAACTAACAGTTTTTTGGTATGTTTGTATCAAGTACCAACATCAGTACTCAGTCAGTCAAATTAGGATTTAACTATAAAAACAAGTATTTTAACTTAAACTTAACATTATATTGTTATTACTCAGAATATTGGTTCATTGACTTATCTCAGTTTTTGTTGAAGAGTAGATTTAAGATTTGTATTACTGACAAATACTTTTTTCTTTGAGGTAGAAATAAATATTTGAAAAACATTAATTTTTTAAAGTAATATTTTGAAATGTTTAAGAATAGGCACATGTTTGTCCATATAATCATTGTCTTTAAGCACTAAACTTCTAAGGCCTTAAACATCAATTTTGGGCTTAACCTACCTCACACTGGTAGGCCAAGAACTCAGCAGCAGTAAGCGCCAAGCGGGGAGTGATGATCCTCTCAATGGTGGGGTCATTGGCCAAGTTCAAGAAAAGGCACACGTTCTCCATAGAGCCGTTCTCTTCGAAGTCCTGTTTGAAGAATCGGGCAGTTTCCATATTCACGCCCATAGCGGCAAACACGATGGCGAAGTTGTCTTCGTGATCGTCTAGGACCGATTTGCCTGGCACCTGTTAAATAAAAAAAACAGTGCATAGTTATGTTACTTATAACATTTAAATTTAAGATGGCCGCCTCGAAACAGCTGTTCTGTTTGGAAGCTATTTTAAATCGGAAGGAAAAAACACGAATTTTACTATTTGCGTACGTAGTGACCACCACCACTAGAAACCACTTATATTCACTGCCGCAAATCGCGCGTGAATAGAAGTGGTAAGTGTTTTAATTTTAATCCTTCGGTCAAATCACTAAGTTCTCGCAGTCTAGAATTGTCTACTCTTGGTGTTTGTGAGGAAGATATGTTGATGATAAGGTCCACCCTTTGCGTAATTAAATATTTTTGTACTTTACCTTCTTAACTCTGCAATAAAAATGTTTAAATAAAAAAAAACAAATACCTTGACAAGACCAGCTTGCCTGCAGATCTGGGCGGCAATTTCATTGTGGGGTAGACCAGCAGCGGAGAAGATGGGGATTTTCTGACCACGAGCAATCGAGTTCATCACGTCAATGGCGGAAATACCTTTGGGAAGAAATTGAAAAAAATAAGACTTGTGTACACTAGCCTTAAATCATAGAAAAAATATATCAACAACTAGCTGATTCCCGCGACGTCGTCCGCGTGGACAAGTTTTTTCGATTCCCGCAGGAGCTCCTTAATTTTCCGGGACAAAAAGTATGTCCTATGTACCAAATTTCATCAAAATCGGTTGAATAGGTGGGCCGTGAAAGCGTAGCATTTATAATGTGATAGGTACTCAAGTCTGCCAAGACAACATTTACATACTTGAAACCCTGTAGAAACCCAAAGAATCTGTTTTAAAATTATTGGCATCATAATTAATGGTGAATTGTGAGACTTGCCAGTTTGGATCATTTCCTCAGGGTAGATACGGGACCAGGGGTTGATGGGCTGTCCCTGGATGTCGAGGAAGTCCTCTGCCAGGATTGGGGGGCCCTTGTCGATTGGCTTACCGGATCCATTGAATACACGACCTTGTTAACAGAGAAAAAAAAAGATTGAAGAAACTCCAAAAATACATGTAGTTGCAAAATAAATGCTTAATAGTTCAAAGTGAAATCAGTCTAGACAAGTGTAAGTTTTCTTTAATCTCAATATGAAGGGTCAAAGGACAAACTCAAGCTACATCCTGAAGATTCTTCACACTGAAGGACTGAAAGAGAAAAAAAGAACAGTCGGTTTCACTCACCCAACATGTCTTCAGATACGGGAGTTCGCAAGATATCACCTGTGAACTCACAAAGGGTGTTTTTCGCATCAATGCCTGATGTGCCCTCAAACACCTGTACAACAGCCTTGGAGCCGCTGACTTCCAGAACCTAAGGCAAATTGCATAATGATTTTTATTAGTCACTAGATGATAACGCTTTTTGTTCCCACAAGGAGTACAAAAAGCTATCAGCGGGTATCGTCTAGTATTTTAATGAAAACTTATTAGTACTTTATAGTACTTATTGAAATTTTATACTAGCTGATGCCCGTAACATCTGGGTGGTTTAAGTTTTTTTTGTTCGTGCGGGTACTCCTTAATTTTCGGGGATAAAAAGCCAATGTCACTCTCCAGGTCCTCAACTATACCCATGCAAAAAATCATGTGATCTGTTGCTCTGTTGCAGTGTGATTTAAGGATTAACCAACAAACAAACTAACACACACTTTCACATTTATAAATGAATAAAAACTTATTTTTTTTGCATATACTATTGTTATGCGACTATTATGTACAATAAATGCACTTATCCTATGTCTGAGTTAAAACCTGATAATATATTATAGTGTTACTATGATATGATTAATAAACTGCAGAAAATTTACCTGACCAGATCGGAGGGTGCCATCTGCAAGTCTTAGCTGGACAATCTCGGAGAATTTGGGAAACTTTACTTCATCTAAAATGACAAGTGGCCCATTCACACCAGACACTGTCTTGTAAGCTGTTAATAAGAAAAGGATATCAATAAAAATATGTAACATCTAAGTAAAATAAAATATACTTTATTGTACACCATACAAAAAAATTAAATAAAACAGATATAATAATCTAATGGACATGGCACAACAGCCGGCCTTCCAGGCAACCTTAGGTTTCAAACATTGTAGAATCATGCAGCAGTGGTTCACATAAGTTTACTTTTACATATTTATTAAATATATATATTTAGTTAGGTAAATGAGCAGCCAGGTCACCCGATGTTAACTGATTACCGCCGCCCATGAACATTAGCAGCACCAGCAGAGCCGCCAATGCCTTGCCAGCTTTTGAGATATTTGTTTATCCGCCCTTTGAAGAGCCCCATATTATAATCATGAGGGAACACAGAAGATGGAAGCTGGTTCCATACTTAGTGTATCATAATTAGTGTATCTTTTGTAGTGTTACTGTTGCATGAGATTAACATCTATTTATTTACATTCTAGCTAATGCGATGCCTGCGACTTCATCTGGGTGGATCGAGGATTATTGGTTCCCGCGGGATCTCCTTAAATTTCCGAGATAAAAAGTAGCCTATGTGCTATTCCAGACTATAAGCTATGTCTGTGCCAAATTTCAGCCATATACGATCAGCCGTTGGGGCATGATTGAGTAACAAACATCCATACATCCATACATCCATACATCCACACATCCATACATCCATACAACCATCCAAACTTTCGCATTTATAATATAAGTAAGATTTGGCAATATAAGCAAGAAGGCACACAAGACAAAATTTTAAGATCTTTGACAACACTAGCATATTATATTATAAAGCTATCTCATAACATACTGTTTATAGAAAAATACAATTGAACTCTATTATCCAGAGGGAAAAGAATCAAGAGTTTTATGAAAAAGTTCCAGTTCTTATGAGTATTTTATTATTACTTTAAAAAATCCAACTGATTACTTCTTCCAAATTAAGTAGTTTAAATATTTAATGCAATCAGCAGAATAGTTAGTTATTGGAAAATTAAAACAGTTTTTGCTGAAGTTTATAATACAGCCAATATGAAGATGATCACAATAAATTAATTAATTTTATCATCATGTGAAATGTAGACTAACTTAGAATAATCATAAATTGAATTTTAGAAATCAGGATTACTACTCATACTTAATACCTAGGAAAGAAATAGACTGAAAAACATAAGAAAGATTACGTAAAAATGGATAGAAAACCGAATCCATTGTTTTATTAGTTACATACTTTTTAGAACATTTTTTCAAGGCGAAAACAAAAATCTAGGGCGGCGCCTGACCTGTCTTATTTTCCGATACGAGTAAGTATTAAAAAAAACTAGGTATTGATAAACTTGAAATTTTACTATGGTTTTACAATCCGCTAAGAGTAAATCTAATCAGGATCAAATAATTTCAACATTAGAATCGTGATTCGATGGACGGAAATCGTCCTTGATATTATCAATAATATCGGCAATCGGAAGTTACCGATGAAATGGCTTGTCTGTTACAGCATTGACGCAGTTTTCAGCAATGAAAAGGTAGAAAAGGTGAAAATAAAACATTGAAAGGGATTCTAAAGCAAAATCAATAACTTGACATCAGAGATTTGCCAGTTCTAAATATGTACAATCAGATGACGTTATGATATTACAGCGTACTTACTCAGACGGGGCTGGGATATGAAATCCCTGGATACAGCCAGGACATGTTCTTTATTTGCCTGGGTAGCTGACATAGTTTTAGCCATGATTCAGTTTCTTTTGGCAGGCCGCTCAATAGAACACCAAACTGCGCTGCCTTCTCGCCCGAAAACTGGCGAATGGACGTTTTGTCTATGGCACTTCACGTGCTGTCACGTGACCTATCACAAGATAATTGTTGCCAGCTCTTGGTTCGACTTACCTTATTGAATTCAAAAAGTATTTTGTAGAAAAAAAGCGTCCAAGATGTTTAGTTAGCTATCTTATTCTGCAGTATGCAATAAGAAAGAAATAACAATAAATGCAGATTCTACAATCGATGTACAGTCAATGGCACAAAGACAAGCACTATCTTACTGAGATGTCTCATGTCGTGGGGCATTACAGCAACTGTAAGCGCTGCATAAATAACCAATGAGGTGCTTTAAAACGTGCCTGGTTCAATTTTTTTTTTTATTTAAAAATCCTTATATTCATTTTATGTGCATGGTTCTCTGAACCTGCAATAAAAAATAAAACAAGACAAGTTCGAGTCACAATCAGATGGGAGTAATGGGGCTGATTCTGTAATGCACAATCTCTAAATTAAACTAAAATGATAGCATTAAAAATATTGCTAAAACTTTCATATTACTAACTGTCGAAGAGGACGGTAGTTCCATCCTTTTCGATTTAAATCTGTCATTTTAGTTTAGTTTACAGATTGCTACATTGACTATACTGTAATGTAGAGATTATCCCTAAAATATACATTGTTACCTTGTATAGGAAAAGAAAATAATGAATATCTTACATAAGCTCGTATTATTAAATCAACATCAACTATGAATAGCTTCTTTAAAAACTTTGATTTTTAGGGTTCGCCCGTCTGTCTGTCTGTCAACTACCTTTTTCTTGGGAACGCGTGAAGTTGAATAGCAAGTTGAAATTAATATCAAATACTTAGGTCTACAGTCCCTTGAAGCTTTAAAAAAAAACTTTTAAGTCAGGGCAATCAAAAAATACGGATGTTTATGCCGCATATTTTGACACTCGCATATTTTAAAAGATTAAAACATTTAAGGTATTTCCCGTTGATTTTCCCTTTGAATCATGAAAGGCATGTCATTTAATTTTTGGAAGCTGGAGGATTATACTCTTCTAAAGAGATCTTTGGATTTTCTAAGCTGTAAGTTGCTAAAGTTGCCACTGAAATTGGAAAATAAATAATAATGGCAATAAGAAAAATTATAAAATATTGCCTGTGGATTAATTTATTTCCAAATCAAAAACAATTTAAATACTTTCTCAATACCTATTAAATGATGGTATTTATGTTCATTGTTCTTTACAGTCTCTTGTCAATATTAATTTATGGAATTTTAATATGATCTTCGTGATTCATGGGAGTTTTGTTGTTGTTGTTGTTGTTATTGCCTTGGAGTTTTTTTATTTTATCTGTACTTGAAAGTTGAATTGGTCACGTCACTGTCAGCTGTCATATGGCTGTCGCAATTGCCGCCAATATTTGAATTTGATTTTTTATCAAATTCAATACATTATTAATTGTTCAGGACAAAAAAGGTTAATAAAAATAAGGAATGCGTCAAACAAAAGGAAACTAGATCAGTGGCATATATAAATATGTACAACCTAAAAATCAGTGGGTGCAAAGAGTATAATAAATATATATAGAGTATAAAAGTGGGTGTTTATTTCTATGACGTTGTTAGAACCTAAGGATTTTACTTGTGCCACGCTAGGGGCTTGCGCGGGGCGTTCGGATGTTTCGCTTTCGCTGTTCGCAGACCACATAATGTACTCTGTGACTGCGACTTGCGAGTTGCGAGTCTGCGAGTTCGACCGCCAACCGCTCGAAGTTCTGACTGTACCGGCCGCGGGCGTGCTCATTCTACTTCGTAGTCACTAGTCGTTAAATAAATTACTAAATTATTTATATTTTTCAAGTCCGCGTCATCGTCTTGCAAGAACGTTTGTCGTTTTGGTCTCCAACCACATTATACAAGTGATAATTTTTTTTGAAATAAGTAAATACTAAATTATCAGCACAAATATGTCTGTGATGGGGAAATTTGTTGTGCCCAACTTATCGGTGCGGAGTTTCGCAAAAATAGGCGCCTTGCAAGCCGCCAAATCAAATAGAAATTATTTTACGTATACTCAAGAATTATCCCAACCATTGGACCGTAAGCCCGAGTTCCTGACTGCGAAACAGGCGTTCGAAAAATGTTTGAAATCTGGTAAGAATTATTTATATCTTTGTTATTGGTATCTAAATTCTAATTATAGTGTCTGAGAAATAATAACTCATTCTGCTGGGCAGGGAAAGTATGTTAATGTAATTGTGGGGTTATTGTAATTGTGATCCATAGATCAATCCCTGAGCCAAGGGACATTCATACTTCATACTTAACAGATTCAATAAAATAGAGTAGAAATTATAACCAGAATTCAGCCTTCTTAACTCCTCTGAAATTGGATTGGACCTCTGAGCAGTATAGCAATTCTATTCTATGAAGGGACCATAATATACTGGCTAATTAGTAATTCTACATTCAAATAACCATCTAAATTCAAAAAACAAATTATACCTGTTTAGATGTAGATACCTTGTATAATGTGTATCAATTGTTAAAAGCTATCTATCAAATACATATGGTATTTTGCTCAGTAATTCCATCCATTAGAGTAATAGAGGAAATACAATCATAGTTACAGGGTCAAATGCTCTGTACTTTGTACTTTGCTTGTTTATTGATAAATGATCTATCTTCGTGGACAGTAAGACTGGAGGACTGTAGCAATCACTGGCTGTTTTATTCATACAAATTTATTTATAAAATAGTTTTGAACATATTATCACAGAGGTTCAAAAATCTTTTTTTCCTGATTGATGGATGGATTGACTGAAAAGATGGATGGAAAGTGAAAGAGGATATGCGTATAAAAGGGGTGAATGATAGATTGACGGATAACAGAAGTGAATGGAAGAAAAAAATATGTTGTGCCGACCCCACATAGCGTGGTACCATGGTGGTAACATGCTAACCACTAGACCAACTAGGCAGTCAAAATTTGATTTCCAGCATACCAGGCAAGTAGGTAGGTACATTTATATTTATCAAATACCTTACTAACTATCCCTTTCTGAGTGCATATACCTATCCTTTTTATAAGAAAGGATTTTTTAACTTATGCCCCTTAGCTAGTTAGGGGCATAAGTTACAAATGACACTGGTTCCGGATCTTAATATTTCATTGCCCACTTTTATTGGCATAGTTTTGTTGTTAAAATATTTTGATTAAGAAAATTAAAGTTTTAACATGAAATAGTTGAAGGTCGTAGGTAGGAGTAATTTGTAAGGGTTTATACTCAAAAAGGCATTATTTTTGAAAAGAATACTATATTGTAACCATGCAAAAAATGGATTGTCATTTTTTGTGGTATGTAGGTAGTAGGTACCTATAGCTATAACTAATCAAATCAACCACAGTGCAGCAAGAACAAAGTAGGCTACTTACATAAATCATACAATACAACTCATAAAAAAGAATTTTAAAAATGCTCTAAAAAAGTCGATGCCCTGAATACGCAATAAGACGTTACAATTCACAACGAAAGGATAAAGAGCTTTGCATTAATTTTATTGGTGGCTGACGTAATAACACATTGGATGTTGCTTGACCTGCAAATGTTCATGTTTGGCTGGTGCACCACTTTTAGAATTCCTTTTTTTATTAACGAATCGAGAGACTATATATTTTTCCTGTTACACCAAAAAAGTTTTAACTAAAATGAAACATATTTATCACTTATTTTACTCAAACACCACATCGATTATATGTACCTACAATAAATTTTGCTATAAAATATAATATAGGTACTAATCAGCTATGGTATTTACCTATTCATAAATTATATCGGCAACATAATGCTGCT
The DNA here is from genome assembly GCA_964035005.1 of Erebia palarica. Classification (NCBI taxonomy): domain Eukaryota; kingdom Metazoa; phylum Arthropoda; class Insecta; order Lepidoptera; family Nymphalidae; genus Erebia; species Erebia palarica. The sequence continues at coordinate 5,158,513 of OZ035993.1, read as the reverse complement.
TGTACTATATATGGTAAAATCATTCTGATACCACTTCTGATGTTAGTCTTTTTTATAAAAAAAATTAAAGTGGTGTAGCAGTAAGCATACTTCATTAAAATGCAATCAATTAAGTATGTAAAACTTAAATAAACGCCAGTGCTGTTCATTAATAAGTAGGTAATCTATTACATACCTGTCATTAAAATGTTTATTCAGTTAAGTATCAGTTTGATTCCTTTGTGAATTGTTTATACTTATTACATTTTCATATTTGCTAATGATGCTTAATACGCAACAATACAATATACCTATTACAATATATTGCGTAGATGTCGTGACATCATAAATCATTCATCTCGTTTCTAGCTCTACTAAACAATATAACTACATAAAGTAAAATAATAATATTATTTAGCATGGTGGTTTATGCGCCAGTAGTAGACGTAGGTGGTCGGGGGCTCTCGCTCTATCTCTGGGCACGCACCTCTTACATTTTGGAGCTATCATGTGCATTTTATGAAATTAAATAGGTTTGACTTGCTTTAACGGTGAAGCAAAACATCGCGAGGAAATGAAATGCAGTGATGAAAATAATTACTTCCATACCTATTTATACAAGTGTGGGCTCTTCAAATTCATCCTGATACAACCTGGTACCTTAATCTTTTTATGAAGACGACCTCCAATGATGACCTTTCTATATTTCCTAAAAAAGCGAAGAGAATCTGTATAATCCCGAATCTTCCTAATCGCGAATCTAGATCTGCCTAGTCCAGAATCTGGCCAACGAGTAAAGGCCAGTCATAAGCATATATGAGCAGATGTCGGTTTATTAATTATACGAGCTTAATCTCGCACTCTCCACCACTCTTGAGCAAATAGGTACCACTTTGAAATCTCAAAGACGAGAGATGCGTAGCTCAGGACCACCGCGCTAGACACTACAAAAGTTGATTTACATGTACCTAACGAATGTAAATTAATGATACATACCTAGGTACCATTGGAAAACTGCGTAAATAAGGTAACGTAAATAGGTACCTATGTATAACTATAAACTTATCAGTGTTTGTTACTAAAAGGAGGTTAATGTCGTGAGATAAGTAAATGTCGTTATTCTTTACATATTGCAATTTTTATGTGTTACACTTAAGTCATAACTAGTTAACCATACACAGGTTTATCACTTATTATTTATTATGATTAAATAATTTATGGGTGTGGCAAATTATTTACAAACATTTCCTTTTTGTTCAATGTTCAATAATGTCGTTATTATTTTTAGTATTTTTGGATCTCCTGAAAACAACGGAAACTTGGTTATCTTAAAAGCTGACTGACCATCAAGTAGGTATCCAACGTACCTACAGTTCAAACCTCTGGGTTTCTTTATAGGTTTCTAAATAATAAAAAAAACTCCAAGCTAGCTGTCATCAGTAAATCTTTGTTGTCTCATTTTCCTCTTAGTTCCATTTGAAGTTCATCTCTTTAACATTGAAACGAATTGCATCATTAAAAAATTTTCATTGTGCAGTAAAAAGTGGGTTAAGGTTTGAAAGTTGGAACTACTTCATATGCGCGCTATACGTTGTTGTTGAATTCATTTTCCTTAAACGCTCCTTGCTATATCTTCCTTAAATATAAAACACCGAACAGCAGATTACAAGAACCAAAAGTGGTTACTAAAAATAGAAATCTTAAAAATACACTTCACTAGGTATTTAACCTGCCTAATTCCTAATTTGAATTGACCTTTGGTTTCTCTAGATAAAACAAGCAAAGGCTGAAAACAGCAAAGTACTTAATTAATTAGGTCACAATGATAGTTGCCAAATATTTCGATAAGACTCGTTTTACAAACAACAACGAAATCCTGGCATAATGTCATCCTGGATAGGTGATCTTGGTCTTGGTAGATTGAGAGATTGAGAAAAGAAGACAGCTGGCGTTACTTTGCGGAAGTCCATGACAATGAAGGAACTAGAAGTTTAATTTGGTATAATCCACCACAGTCGACAAATCTATGTAGTACAGTGTGTATCTTGCACTTGCAGCTTGCGATATTCACTGCCCAGTAATCCAACAATTCGCACCGGCACCCACCACGTAAATCTTCCAAATTATTCTCAACGTAAGTTTCACTCCGACAGCGCAGCATCTTCAGATGTATTAAGACGTAGGTACTGTGAAAACTAGGAATGTATGTAGCCGCATTTTACGATATTTTATAAGGTCGCACCATAATTCCATAAAATCAACAATAAACTTAACACATGAACGTCATTAGGTATTATACATTAGTCGCAGATTTCTTAAAATAGGTACAGTGTACAGACTCAGAAAAGATGAACTGCAGCATCTGCTCAGCATAAACACAAATCTGCTCCAATGTGCCTCTATTTAGGGCATCCTAAACATATTCCTTACTAACTTTTACCCGTGACTTAGTCCGCGTGGATCGAGGTTTTTTTGATTTTCCGGGATGAAAAGTAGCCTATGTGTGACTATAATCTATTTATGCCAAATTTCATCCGGATCCGTTCAGCCGTTCTGGCGTGATTGAGTAACATACATCCATCTATAATACCATACATCCATCCATCCAAACTTTCGCATTTATTATAAGTGCGAAAGTTTGGATACATACATACCTTTATGATTGATAACATACATACCTACCTTTATGAGCACTTTTGAACCATCAGAATATTTTTCACTTTATAAAACTCATATTACTAGTTAGTTATTTAATGAAATTGTTATTATTTATATTCCAGGTCAAACCGTATATTCTCAAGGGGCCGCGGCCACTCCTGTGCCACTTCTGGACGCCATGACAGATGTCGGGAAAGCAGGCAATCTGCGCGACATCAAAGTGGTACATATGCATACTGAGAAGGAAGCGAAATACGTCGCTCCAGAATACAAGGACATATTCAGGTATGCCACATATTTATAATCTCCAAACCCAGTAAGCTTTTATGACAATTCCCAAACATAAACATCTGCCCCCCGATTGTGTAAGGAAATCGTAATCGTTTGTCAAACGGATAATTCGACCTACACGTCAAAAAGCTTGTACATATGAACTCCCTCAACAGTTCGAGTAATAGGTACGTTTAAGCTGTCCAATGATTTCGATTTGCACAATTGGGCCTCTGATAGGCTACTGACTTCCTGATATAAATTCAACGCATAGTTATAAGGGACTGGCTGTTACCTCAGCTTCAACAAGTAGAACTCAAGCGAATATGGTCAAATTGGATTTGGACAACCAGTTATGTTCTTTTAGTATATATGCTAAAACTCTTCTTGCAGAACCCTCGTATGGTCACATGAGCAATAATGCCTGGCATGCTAAGATTGGGTTATACATATTATATAACATTAGGCAAGTAATAAAAGAGTATTGAAAATTAGTTCAAGTTTTAACTATTACATGTCTAACTTCTACAAATGTCCAAGACATAGCTAAGGTGACAAGTAAGCAGGTAGTAATGCAATCTGATATCTAACCAGCTAGCAAAGCCTCACCTCAACCTTTGAAACCCATTAGCTTGATGCAAAAAAAAAAATAGAAAATGGATAGATTGATAATGAATACTTTATTGTACACATGAAAGGAAACAAAGAGTACAGATATCTAAAAACTACGCATGCAAAGGCCTTATTGCTTACAGGGCAATCTCCTCCAGGCAACCTAATACTTACTTACCTAATTCTAAAATACTTAATTCTGCGATAACGTTAACCTCATGTGAGCCTAGCAAATTCGATCTACAGTCGATTACAAATAAATGAAAATTGTTCTCAAAAGTACTATCAATAAAAGCGGGATACCTACCTAATAAAGTCAAAACATCTAGCAAGTGCAATATCATATTTGATATCATTTTATGTCCATCTTCTCGTATGATAGGATTACATAATTCATCAGTGCAATTCATATGGATAACTCATATCAATGGTTTATCTAAATACGATAACATTTTCGTGCGATATAAATGACGTTATCTAGTAAGGTTGCTTTATTCGATTTTATGAGCCTCGAATTGCCCAGATGTTAACATGGACAGATGACGTTGAATATCTTGTAATTTTATCATTATTTTCGTGTGAGATAGCGAATACTTTTATCGGTTGATTTAAATTGGTCTAAAGAAAGCGCTTTATTAAAAACTAGCAGATGCCTGCGACTTCGTCCGCGTGAAATAAGATTTTTAAATTCCCACGGGAACGGGAAAAACGGTTAATATATGGCTACACTCACAAATAATGTGGCTTTCTATTGGTACCACAATGTACAAAATCGGTTCTGTATATCCACAGATTACCCCCCTACAACCTCACAATCTCACAAACTTTATCTTTATAATATTAGTATAGACGAGATAACTCCCGCGACTTCGTCCGCGTGGACTAAGTTTTTCGATTCCCGCGGGAACTCCTTAATAACAAACCTCAGTTCAACGAATTACTTGATTTAACGAATATTTACTTGCTCCTTTCCGATTTGTTATCACTAGGTTGCACTGTATTCATTTTATCCCGATATAAGAACGGAATTTGGATGTACGCGGTTGACACCGCAGGGCACAGATAGTTTTTAAATATATAAAAGTACTAGCTGATGCCCGCGACTCCGTCCGCGTGGATTGAGGTGTTTTAGGGGTGTGAAAAATAGTTTACGTCCTATTTTCAGACCTACCAAATATACACAAAAAATTTATAAGCCGTTTCGGAGGAGTTTTGTTACAAACACTGTGACACGAGAATTTTATATATATTAGAAGATTAAGTTTCCTTATACACTGATCTACTGACTGACTTGGATGTTTGTAGTCCAAGGACTGATCGCAGATGGAAAAAAGCGAGAAAAAAAAATTTCCTTATTCCACATCTGAAAGCTGCGATAGCCGCTGGTTAAATCCGGTCAGGTTTCCTAATCGGCTGGTCGGGGATTCGATATCCGTGCACGCACCTCAAATTTTTTGAACTTAGAAATTAAATATCACTTCCTTTAACGGCGAAGGAAACATCGTTAGGAAACCGCATGCCCGAGGGTTCTGCATAATGTTCTCACAGGTGTGTGAAGTCTGCCAATCCGCACTTGGCCAGCGTGGTGGAATATGCGCTAACCCTTCTGATTCTGAGAGGAGGATAGTGCTCAGCTGCAGTGGCAAGGAGTTGAAGTAATGATGAAGTTTCCTTATTCCAGGTCTGTATCGCTTTTCATGGCGGCCAACGTACGTAAGTCAGTTGGAGAAGGCCGATCGGACGCCATACCGATCTTCCTACAAGACATACCCAAACTGTTCCACAGGAAGATTATTAGGCCCGACATAGCTCTTATTCAGGTATGAAAAAATTACAAATTCTGGGCTGATTTTTAAAGGTCTATCAAAGAATTAACTTGTGTAGGAAATTTTACCGAAATTTACTCCTAGAGTGTTAGCATTATTACTGTTTGGCATGAAACATATCTCAAGAAACGGGAAGTATAATATCTGTCGTAACTCGTTTCATGTCATTCGATTTAATCTGCGGATACGGACGCCATATTGAAAATTGTTAGTATAAATACGAGTGTTTTGATGATTGTAAAATGTAATTCAGTCTCCTGCCGGCAGACTCAGCGATTATTGAATACTTTTGTTTTTAGATCGCAATTTGGTTTAGAGCCTAACGATAGCAATCGTGGCCGGATCAAATGAATATTGTCTTTAAGTTTAGCGAATTCCCCGAGGAGAGGTTCCCCGAGATATTTAATGTAATAAGATAAACTTATTACATTAAATCTCTCTGGGAACCTCTACACGTATACTCGTGCTAGTTGCAAATGAGAGTAAAAATATATTAAAAGTGTTTTGTAAATACCTACTTCTGGATTGTCCCTTACATGCGATATTATGTCAAAACTAACGATGATCGATGAACGACGATCATAGTTTAAACGACAATTATTGTAATGACAATTATTGTTACACTAAACTAGCGGCACGCTATGATGGCCGGTTTGACGTTTGTCCGCTCATGAAGTTCCGTATTAATTGATAACGACTTTGAAGGAAATAATTGTATTACTTTATTGACGATAGTGATGTGCAGAGATTCATAAATTTTATCGAATGTAGTTTCTCATGAAGTTCCGTATTAATTGATAACGACTTTGAAGGAAATAATTGTATTACTTTATTGACGATAGTGATGTGCAGAGATTCATAAATTTTATCGAATGTAGTTTTAGGTTTAGGACTCAAAATTTATTTATTAAATTGATTTCTTAAATGTATACAAGTGTAGAAAAATCAGTTTGCACCATTTAAGGGGTGAATGTACTTGTGAATATGAACAATTTTCACTATGTGGACAAACCTCTGAAATCGCAAAAAAATATCAATAAATTTTTAAAAATGGAATCTAATACGATCGTCACATAGGATCGCTGGCTAGCACAACTACTACCTCCGGCAAACTCGCGTCAATGCTCAATGCAAAACAAAGCAGTTTCGAATTGACGTTGCTTCGAAAAGTATAAACTGTCAGTGCAATGCGATTGTGATATAGTTTTGACCTGGCTTTGGATTTCAAATATTGATACTGCATTACTGTTGACCCTTGCTCGTTAATTTGGACTCTGTTCAAGCCCTTTGTTGTGGATTTCGTCGATATGACCGAACGTACGCAGAGAACTGTTCTAAATAGTCAGACACGTGAGTTCGTAATACGCCTTCGTAACTATTTCGATCGTGAAGCTCAAAATGGAGGGCCAATTTTACCTATAACGTCAGTGGTTGAACGCGTAGCTGATGCGCTTAATATTGGACAACGAACTGTTAGACGGATAACTAAAAAAAAATATGGCGAGACTGGCACAGAAGAAAATAAACTTCACACACCAAAAAAGAGAAAACGAGCAAAACCAGTCGTAGGCATCGATAGCTTTGATGCCGATGCTATCCGAAGACATGTTTACGGCTACTATTTACAGAAGGAGTATCCAACAAGAAAAAAGTTGGTGCATTCACTGAAGGAAGCTGGATTATTCTTCGGTGGGGAAAGTTCTTTAACGAAGATTTTGAAGACCATTGGATTTCGATACAAAAAATGTAACAAACGCAAAATATTGATGGAAAGATTTGATATAGCGATGGCAAGGTATACTTTTTTACGGCAAGTGAAAGAAATCAAAAATTGGCAAAATGTTGTGTTCTTGGATGAAACATGGCTTAATGCTAACCATACTGTAGGCCGTTCTTGGAACGATGACACAGCAGCATCTACTTCCAAAGTTCCTGTAGGAAAAGGATCGCGACTTATAATTTGTCACGCCGGAACCATCAACGGGTTTGTCGAAGGTTCTCTCATGGCTTTTGCGTCAAAAACCACTGGAGACTATCATGAAGACATGAATGGAGAAAAGTTTACTGAATGGTTTACCTCAATGTTGTGTAGCCTCCCTGAACCATCTATTATAATTATGGACAACGCCCCATACCACTCGATGCAAATTGACAAGCCACCTGCCCAATCCCAAAAGAAAGCTGATATCGTCGCATGGCTTCGTAAAAATGGCGTAGGTGCAAACATGAATATGTTAAAAGCGGAATTAGTACGTCTTTTAAAAGAAAACAAACCAACCAAGATCCGATACGTCATTGACGAAATAGCATTAGAACATGGGCACAGAGTTATACGGTTACCGCCTTACCATTGTGAGTATAATGCGATTGAGTTGGTGTGGGCTCAAATTAAGGGATATGCTGCAAGACACAATACAGAACCCCCATTTACCACAAAAAAAATGCTAAAATTATTAGAAGAAGCTTGTGAACATGTGACTAAAGGAGACTGGGAAAAGGTTGTGAATAGAACTGTTAAATTAATAAGGGAAGATTATGAAAGAGATGTGAAAATAGATAATATTATAGAAAAAGAACATATAATTATTAATGTATGTGATGATAGCAGTGACGACAGTGAAAATAGTAGTATGGACGAATCTGATTAATTATGGCCTTGTGTGGCACCTTTTTTGGTATCTTTTGTATTCATATGTTTCTTGTGTGCATATAAAGTATGTATATTCATTTTCGTTCAAATATTCAGTTCGTTCAAATAAATTAAATAAACATATACATTTTTGTTTTATTAAACCTATTTAATCAGGTACAAAAACAAAACTTAATTGTTTTTTGTTCGAGAATAAATTGACATTCCACATCACTATTGTAATGTGTCAAACCGGCCATCATAGCGTGCCGCTAGTGTAGTAACATCTGACATTTTTTAAACGAGGGATGAGTTTTCAAATTCGAAGATTTAAAAGATTGTCCTTAATGTAGTCACTAACACTCAAATAGTAACTAAGCTTTTGTTATTTGTACCACAGCAATCGTAAAGCCAATTATGAATTTAATTTAATATATTTAATTTCATAGTCATCCTCCTTTAGGTCATCCAATCGGTCCGATGACCTTGCGGCGGTCTTCGCAGTCCGCACATAATCCAATAGATGGCAACTAGTACGATTCACGCGATCACGAAGAGCCCAACTCGCGATTACGAAGCGTTCTCGTACGCTATATATACGAACTCCAAAGATGAACGGTCGGACCAGTGGACCCCGAGCACAACACCCGCTCGGAGGATAATCATCCTTTGTTACGATCTAGCCATATCACCTGCTCCCGTACAACCTAAAGAAGGTGGCGGGAAGCGGGTGGATGGGGAAGGCGGAGGACCGTGTTTGGTGGTGCGCTCTCGAAAAGGCCTATAGTTAAGAAGCCGTGGCGTCACCTGGAGTAGGGCTCCAGCTGAAAATCAGCAGTGCTGCATTCTATATAACAATAGCATTCTGTGCAATATATTTTATTGCAAGGCTTTCTGCATTATGCTGAGCTGATGCCTTCTTTCAGGTTGTGCCACACACGACAAGTGTTGTCAGGGTGCCTCTAGGACTTGGCCATGAGTTTAATGCTCATGTGCTGGAGGCGCCATGGTAGCATTTACCTTAAGGTATTGTAATGTGTGGCACAATGGTGAGAATAAATAGATTTTCTTTCTTTTCTTTCTTCCTATGTCCAGCAGTGGATGCAAACGTGAATTTGACCAGTGTCCTTAACATGCGCACCACGAGATTATCTCGCGACGAGAGAGAGATATGTTGTCGTTATTGGCAATTTTTTTGTGTACCCTAACATGCACATAATGCGGTATATTACATGAAATAAATAGTTGGCATGTAAAGGTTCGTAGAGAAAAATACCACAGATAAGAAATATTACTTTAATCTCTATTTTTGACATAACGACACAAGTAACCATGTAAGCGTCAGTAGACAAATAGAGATAATGGGTAGACATAATTTTACTCGTTGTGCGTATGCTAGCCATACAGGGGTTTTTATCATTTCAGGTCTCACCCCCCGATGAGCACGGTTACTGCAGCTTGGGTACATCAGTGGACTGCGTCAGGGCTGCACTTGTTAACTCGCAGATTATTATCGGTGAGTTTAATGCTGAGTTGCACGTAACAATTTTGAAAATTTAAGTCTTTATTGCGAATCAAATACAATGTAAATCTAATACTTTTTTTAATCTCTTTTTTTGGGGTTTCTATTATACAACGTGTTTATGAGCATTTCCTATAACTCTAGGGTTAGATTCCTTACCGAAAAGTAATCAAAAATGGCTAAGGAACATGTGTTCTAAAATGGATATTTTCGGAGAAAATAATTTTTCTTTTATGAATAGATCCAAAATTGTTTCCCTTAAGCCGCATCCTTGTTTTTGAAACGATAAAACATAAATTTTCCTCAGATTTATCTTTTACAGTTTACAGTTTGGCGATATTGAAAATCTACTACCTGATAATAATAAGACTACACTGCTATTCATCAAAGGTAGGTATTACCTAAGTAAAAACTGATAAAATTATCAGAAGCTTATGTAAATCTTAATGTTTTTGCTGACCGTACAAACACTGCTAAGCATAGATTTTATCAATGAACGTTAAAAACGGACAGCGTCCATTGATTTTTAAAATTAAGACCATTCATAATTTATGTTTTAAAATGCGACGTTGTCGCTTTTTACATAAAGGTGTGTCTAACATAAATAGTCGGAAATATTTGAATTACTTTGTATGAAAACTGTGTTTTTTTTTTTTTTAATATTAAAAAATATTTCTTATGCAGTTCGATTCTTATAAGTGGTCTGCTCAATACCTCGAAGTTATAGGAATTGCTTATAAACACGTTGTATATGTCACCGTAAGATTGCAAAACCCGTTAGATTGTAATCTAACTAGCGAAATTGTAAACTTCGACAGATTACAATTTAACGCATTATTTTTCGGTAGATTGTAATCTGTTAGATATATTAACCCGATTACCTTATTGTTTACCGTACTTCCGTACCTTATTGTTTATGTCGAACCCTAACCTAACCTACGGGAAACAGACAAGAAAACGTAAATATAATGAATATTTCAAAAATTTACACTCAGAACATTGAACGGTTCACAATCTTTCGACAGTTTACAATTTCGCGAGTTAGATTATAATCTAACGGTTTTACAATCTTACGGTGACATATATATTTCATCGTAACATTATTTTAAATACATTTAACAAAAAATTACCTTAACATAACTGAAAAAAAATTTAATACCTAGGGGTAATCTCTTCCAATTAACCTTTGGTAGTGGGGACAGGGTTTAAAGACAGTAAAGGCAAGGGTTAAGTCTTGATTAAACTAATTTAATTGCAAGACTTCATACAACTCTTGCGATTAAATTAGTTACCACTTACATTTTTGAATTTGTTTCGTGCAATACAACATAATAAAACTTTTGGCATATGCCTAACCCGAACAAGATAGAGAGATAGATGTGTCATGTAAACATTCTGTATACAACACTGGAAGATACAATTTTTTTCTTTAGCTTCAGTGTACCTACTATATTTGAAGGAGTTTAGTTATGCTAATCAATAAAACGATGTATCTTTTGATACTTACTAATTACTTACTAATTACTTAATTAAGAATACTAAATAAGAACTAAACAATATAAATTCAAATAATTTATCTTATTTTACTAATATTATGGATGTTTGTTACTCAATCACGCCCCAACGGTTGAACGGATCTGGCTGAAATTTGGCACAGAGATAGAGTATAGTCTGGAATAGCACAGAGGCTACTTTTTATCACGGAAAACTAAGGAGTTCCCGCGGGATCCAAAAAACATCAATCCACGCAGACGAAGTCGCGGGCATTCGCTAGTATTCAAATAAACTTCTACAAGTGATTTTGAATAGTGAAGTAAATCTGCCACTAATAAAGTAATAGTCCCGTTATCAAATCAAATCTAATATCAAATAAATATTATAAATTCAAAAGTTTGGATGGATGTATGGATGTATGATGTATGAAGTATGGATGGATGTTTGTTACTCAATCACGCCCGAACGGCTGAACGGATCTGGATGAAAGGCACTGAGATAGATTATAGTCTGGAATAACACAGGCTATTTTTCCTCACGGAAAGCTAAGGAGTTCCCGCGGGAACCAAAAAACATCAATCCACACGGACGTAGTCGCGGGCATCAGCTAGTATTTTATATTCCAGCCCAAGTAAACGTCAATATGCCCCGTACATTCGGTGACGCGATCATCCACGTGTCGCACGTCGATTATGCGGTAGAAGACAACACCCCCCTCCCTGAACACGGGGGTAAGCCCGCCAGTGCGGAGGAGACCAAGATTGGGCAGCTGATCGGAGAGAACTTAGTAGAAGACGGTGCTACTTTGCAGATGGGTAAGTAAATGTTGCTATATATATCAAAGTTGACGATAAGAGATGTCGCCACTAGTAAATTGTATCGCGGTCATCCACGTGTCTCACGTGGATTACGCGGTAGAAGACAACACCCCCCTCCCTTAACACAGTAAGCCCGCCAGTGCGGAGGAAACCAAGATTGGGCAGCTGATCGGAGAGAACTTAGTAGCCCATTAAGCACATAAGCTGGTTAAGAGAGTCAAGTACCACTAAACTGCTACTAAGCAGTCCTTCAATGGCCAAGTAGCCGTTAATGCCCTGCTTAACAGCAGTTTAGCATTACTTGACCCTCTTAACTTGCTTATGTGCTAGTTGGGAGAGGACGGTGCTACTTTGCAGATGGGTAAGTAAATGTTGCTATATGTAATATCAAAGTGGACGATAAGAGATGTCGCCACTAGTAAATTGTATCGCGGTCATCCACGTGTCTCACGTGGATTACGCGGTAGAAGACAATATCCCCTTCCCTGAACACGGGGTTAGCCTGCCAGTGCGGAGGAGACCCAGATTGGCCATTGTTACTATATGCAACATCAAAGTTGACGATAAGATCATCAATATCCATCACTACTTGCCCGCAAGTCTGCAGTTTATAGATAGACTTTACTTACTAGACGGTGCTTGTCTATACATAAATAAAAAACAGACGGTGCCACTAGTAAATAGTATTGCGTGTTTGCTTTGTTATCCTACCTTTTGATTGTTATCTGATCTATATTCTATTCGGTTGAAGACAACACTTCTGTTATGCAAGCTTGCAGTGGTGTTGGAATAACCTACCTCCACCCATATCATTACCGAAGGTTGTGAAGTGTTTGATTTTAAATTTCAATCTCAGGTATTGGCAGCATCCCAGACGCGGTGTTATCAGCGCTAAAGAACCATAAAGACTTGGGCATTCACTCCGAGATGTTCAGTGTTGGTATCATTGATCTAGTCAGACGAGGATGTGTTACTAACAACAGGTAAGTACATTTATTATCATCATCAAATCATCATCACTAAAGCCCATTAACGTCCCACTGTTGGGCACAGGCCTCCACCCTCATAGGAGAGAGCGGGAATTAGAGCCTAGACCCACCACGTTGCTCAAATGCGGATTGGCCGACTTTAATGATTATTATCATGTTAGTGATAATAACCGGGACCGACGGCTTAACGTGCTCTCCGAGGCACGGGGCTAAAATACCGCCAACTTCCTAACTCTGGGCTAGTACTAAGAATTTCCAGGCGGAAAACCCAATAATTAATTATGGCTCGACCCGGCACTCGAACCCGAGACCTCGTCGGCCGCAGTCGAACATTTATTATACCTTTATTATATTAATAAACATGATGCAAAAACGGTTACAAAACGCTTACAAAAACATATCCAAGGAATATGCTGAATGCATATTTATTTCTTAGTGTATGTTTTTTAAAGATTTTACTGAAAAACTACTGTTCCTATTTTAATGCGGTTTTTGCATTAAGATTATTGTTTTCGCCATAAGTCGCGTCTGGGTTTGGGTAGATGCAAATGAAGCCTGAAGCCTTGTCATATTATTATGACATAATACGTCATATACAGTAAGATATAGGAAGTGCCCCAATAGTCCTTGAACTCTTTTATTTTTAAAAAGCATTATTTAAAACTGTTCGAAAGTTTAAGTTGATAGATAGCATTAATATTTAGATACTTACCTACTGAAATATGAAATAACTAGCTGATACCCGCGACTCCGGCCGCGTGGTTTAAAATTTATTAATTCCCGCGGGAACTCCTTATATTTCCGCGACAAAAAGTAGCCGTCCTCAACTATACCCATGCCAAAAATCACGTCGATCCGTTGCTCCGTTGCGGCGTGATTGAAGGGCAAACCAAGAAACAAACACACTTTCGTATTTATTATATTAGTATGATATACTTACCCTAAAATATGTTTTTCTTTTTCAGAAAGAAGTTCCACAAAGGAAGGATCGTCGGCAGCTTTTTGGTTGGAAACAAGGAATTGTACGACTTCGTAGATAACAACCCATTCATAGGTGAGTAGTAAATAGTGTATTTAAACTACTAATAAACCTGAGGTGTGATTGTGTGAGAATTGCCGATTAAATCATCAAAGTTCGGCGTCAAAGTAAAATAAACCAAAACAGTATTGAAAACGCGCCAAATTGGGTATCTCACAACAGCTGGCCAAACCAGCAACTTTTTTCAAACGTCATAACGCGTGCTTAGTATGTGATTTTGTATGAATGTCTGAATTGTGACGTCATCGAAGTTTGACTCACTTTTTTACTTTGGTCGATAGTTTAAAATGGTCAACATAAAACTAACAGGGGTCGTGGATATTGTGAGTTTTCGGAGATCCTCTATTTAATAACCACAAAAAAATAATTAATTTGATTAGTAGTCAAATACCTAATTTAAAACCTATTTGTTTTTATACGCCACTACAAGTTAGCCCTTCACTGCAATCTCACCCAATAGTAAGTTATGATTCAGTCTAAGACGGTAGTGGGCTAACGTATTAGGGGTATAGTAGTTATATTAAACCCCCTATTGGTTTCTACACGGCATCGTATAAGAACGCTAAATAGCTGGTTGTTATTAGGAAATTGCCTCCACTCTCAGAGAGGGTATTAGAGCTTAGACCCACCACGCTGCTGCAATGCGGGTTGGCGGCTTTGCTTTAACGACTATTATTAAGTGATAATAACCGGGACCGACGGCTTAACGTGCTCTCCGAGGCACGGGGTGAAACACCACCAACTTCCTAACTCCGGGCTGAGAATTTCTAGTTAGAAAAACCCAATACTTAATTGTGAACGCTAAATCGCTGGTTGTTATTTGAAAGTTGGTTAAAAAAATATAGGCTATCACATTTTTCTTCCTCCTTTTCAGAAATGTTGGAGATAGATTACGTGAACAATACGCATGTGGTTTCGCTTCTGCCCAACATGACGGCAATAAACTCCTGCATCGAAGTGGACCTCACTGGTCAAGTGTGCGCGGACTCTATAGGTAAAGTTTGCCTTTCACATTCTATGATCGTGTTACTTATTTTTAGGGTTCCGTACCTCAAAAGGAAAAAACGGAACCCTTATAGGATCACTTTGTTGTCCGTCCGTCTGTGTGTCAAGACCCTTTTTCTCAGGAACGCGTGGAGGTATCAAGCTGAAATTCATATCAAATACTCAGGTCAACTGTCCCTTGGAGCTGTAAAAAAATCAAACTTTAAACCAACGTAATCAAAAGATACAGTCGTTTATGCTGCAAATTTCCGACTCTCGCAAAGGAATCAAAACTTACAAGCTACTTCCCGTGAACTCAGAATCTTGAAATTCGGTACGAAGCAACGTCTTATAGCACAGATAAAGGAACAATTGCGAAAAGCAATAATTTTTTGTTACAACATATAATAAAAATATTTTTAATAATTTTAAACTTACTACAAGTTTGTACGGAACCCTCGGTGCGCGAGTCCGACTCGCACTTGGCCGGTTTTTTTATTTTATTAGTAAAAGTGATACCGGTCAATAGGAGAAAGAGAGACAGCATCAAGAAACCGTATAATGGAGATGGTTATTTTTTTTAATTTATTTATATATCTGTGGACTGTGACCTGTGCGTTTATTTGTGGGATGGATATCATCCCACTGATAGTCTATCTGTTACGTCATGACTCATGACGTCAATTCGATCGATAGATTTTTTATTATGAAATAGATAAGGACTATTATCTATACTTATATAATAAAGAAAAAAGAGGTATATTTTGTAAGGTTTTAGGGGGTAATCTGGATCTGCTGAACCGATTTTAAAAATTCTGGTACCAATAGAAAGCCACATTATTTTTGAGTATCATAATTCATAGGCTATATATTAACCCGAAAAATAAGTAAGTTTCCGTAGTAATTTAAAACACTTATTTCACGCGGACGAAGTCGCGGACATCTGCTAGTTATTTATATAGTGCAATATTATTATGTTTTTTATTATTTGCTAGGAACCAAAATGTTCTCCGGATTCGGTGGTCAAGTGGACTTTATCCGAGGGGCGGCGGAATCTGTGGACGGTCGTGGAAAACCCATCATTGCATTGGTATCCACGACTAAACGCAACGAGTCCAAAATCGTGCCTACGCTGAAAGTTGGTGAGTAACCACACCACACTTAAGGTTATTAGTGAGATGTCTTTACTTCAGAGCAGCAGCAGATAACTATAGTCCGTCAAACTTATCTGACCCGGTGGCCAAAATTGGAACAAAATTTTATGCCTGTTTAGTTTTTATTTCATCTATGCTTTACTATTATGAATGCGAAAGTTTGAATGGATGGATGTGTTGATGGATGGATAGATGTGTGTTACTCAATCACGCCAGAACGGCTGAACGGATCTGGATGAAATTTGGCACAGAGATAGTCCGGAATAACACTATCTACTTTTTATCCCGGAAAATTAAAAAGTTCCCGCGGGAACCAAAAATCCTCAATCCACGCGGACCAAGTCGCACAAGCATCAGCTAGTATTTCATAATTCGTATAATACATAATATATGTTTAATAATTCACACAGGCGCTGGCGTAGTAACGACCCGAGCGCACGTCAACTACGTGGTAACGGAACAGGGTATCGCCAATCTATTCGGTAAGACGCTCCGGCAACGCGCATACGAACTCATCAAGATATCGCACCCCGACCACCGTGAAGCGCTCGAAAAGGCCGCCTTCGAACGTCTCAAGTGTATGCCCGCGCCTTAAGAACCATAGACTATGTAGAGCATTGGTAGCTTTTTGTCACGTTTATTGCCGTCTATAACGCTATATTTAGATTAGATTAGCCTTCGTTCAATACGGTTTTCTAATAGAGTAGTAATAGAGAGAGACTAGCGTGATAGAAAACAATCATTAATTAAGTATAATTAATTATTGTAATTGGGTATTTGACCACTATTCAAATAATCGGCAATTTTTTTCAGACGTCAAAACGCGTACTATGGAATTTGTGTGAAATACTGAATTTTGACGTCATCAAAGGTCAACGCACTTTTTTACTTCAATCGATAGTTTAAAATGGTTATCAAACATAAAACTAACAGGTGACATTATTACAGAAGATATAACGACTTTTGGAAGACCCTATATTTAATAATTACTACGAAATAATTTATTTGACTACTTGTCTAATACCGAATTGTACTGCACATACGGACTCCTTCATATTTGCTCTAAGCAACTTGACATCGGCGAAGTAAATTGTGCACACATTCAATTAATTACAACAAGCGTAGCATTACCTAGGTAAAAAAGGGAAGGAAAGATTAATCACACTTATTTGTCTTATATTAAGGATGTGAAGGCAGTTTTTCTGAACACTTATTCGGTAACTACGTGCTTCGGTTAAACTTGACAATAATTACCATAATATAATTACACAGCGTGAAATACTTTTAACATAATTCATAAGGTATTTTGCTATTAAAAATATGAAATAGAAATAAAATAACCGTGATAAAAAGTTGCTAACGTGGTCTTGGCCTAAGGCCTTGCGTAAGTGTTACCAGTGTAGAAATGTATCTACCATTAATTAGTAGTTTCATTTGTTACTATTAGGAGTAACGATGTTAGAAAACTACGCGCACTGTTTTACTTTTGGAATTCGAATTTAAAGTTGCATTTGACTGTTGCTAGTAAGGTATTTTTTTATAAGATGGATTAGGTAATATCATGGCCTTAATTAACAAATAAATGTTGTTTATCGAAGAAAATAATCGTAAATGATATACATATTGTTGATATATATTACTTTTACACAACTGCATAGAGTTAAGCATTAACATTTTCTTGCGAAGTCTTTTATTTTTAGGAACCCTTGGTCGATATAATTATTGTTTTTATATATTTATGTTTTAGTTTTAATATCTGAATAAAACGTATTATTAACTATTATCATAGTGTTTTTTTCCTATCTATCTCTCCTCCATAAATCACTAAAATAAATTAGTATTCTGAAAAATCTGCGTCCTGAGTGCTGAAAAAGCTTTTAGATACCTATTACAATTTTGATACCTTGGAATTTTTAGAATATTATGTATATGTCACCGTAAGATTTTAAAAACCGTTAGATTATAATCTAACTGGCGAAATTGTAAACTGTCGAAAATGTTCTGTGTAAATTTTTGAAATATTCAATGTATTTGCGTTTTCTTTTCTGTTTCTTGTAGTTTAGGTTAGGTTCTATTGGGTTAATATACTTACCTAACAGATTACAATCTACCGAAAAATAATGCGTCTGCGGCTATAATAATATATGTCTGCGGTACATCTATATATTTAAAACTTTTTGTCTTCGTAACAACGCGAACATGTCGCTGTTCGCGAGCATGTCGGTCTTCGCCAGCATCTTGCTCACGGTTGCTCACGGTCACGAGCCCCTACCAGTGCTCAACGCAGCTAAGAAGTTTTCAATTCAAAAATTCAAAATTCAAATGTTTTTGATACAAATAAACTTTTGCATTGTGCAGTCGTCCTAAGAATCTTTTGAATTGTCAAGTGAATTTACCACTGGTTCGGAAGTATTCCACTATCCAGATAACTTTAAATGCACTTAAATGCCGTGGCTATGCATACAACCTCAGATCCGTAACAGCCATAGAGTATACAACAGCAGAGTGTATAGTATAATATAAAAGTTTTTTGACTGTGAAAAAAAACATTTGTCTATGGTGTGCAAACTGCAAACTTCCAAACTTGTCTCTGCTGGTCTGCTGCAGCCTGCAAAAGCAAGAAAATTGGAACGCACCGTAAGGGCGGAGGCCATTGTTAAAAATCACATTATTTTATTTCTTTCCATTCGAATAATCTTAAAAATTTCATTCAATTCTATAAATAGAAGTGTTGGCGTATCAAAAGTAGTTATTTCAGTTGCAGAGCACTATCATATTGTGTGTTTAGTCCAAATCAAGGGACGAACATCTGTGTACGTGCCAAGTGTCTTTATTCTTCAGCGAATATATTATAATGGTCCTTGGTTCCATTCGAGAGTAGCTCCGTAAAAGTGTTACTGCAGCTGCTATACTTGTGATTTGAGAAAGGAACTACGCAGTCCAACAAGATGTCATCGTTCCAGCAAATACTAGCTTTTCGAAAAGAGATTCTTGTCGCGGAGAAATACAGGATCATACGGAGGATTGGAGGTGGTTCGTTTGGGGACATTTATCTCGGCATCAATATCGTCAATGGCGAGGTAAGTGATAACTTTTCGTATAAATATGTTGTTTACGTTATGTGAGTCACTTCTGAATTCCCATTATATTGCGCGATGATTTGATTTGACTTGACTGATACCAAATAAATCTTTTATTTCATTACAGAACAGAATAACTTTTGATGATATTCAATATAACTTTTTTTTTTTTTTTTGAAAATAATACAATAGAACTTAATGCTAGCTAGCCTAACCTAATTACTATATAAATCATGCCCACAATATAACTACATTTATTTAAATCGCTTACAAACCAAATCATTATAAAAAAGAGCAAAATCATTACACTTATAACCTAATAATAAATACATGATAACCATTAATATCATGGTGATATATGACTTATGATAAGCATTACTTATTATTAATACTTCTAATCCACTTTGGATAAGTAATTAAACTTTGGTAAAATCATGAAAGCGGTCTGCCTAGCTTTGAAAGCTTAAACCATAGCATATTGCATCAGTTTGAGAAATGTTGACAAAATGTTACTGAGATGTGTGACAACCACATAAAAGCTGTTAGAACCTGAATCATAGATCAAATTAACACAGCTGTTTTAGTTACTACAAGCAAACAAAAATGTGCCAACTATTAGTGTTAAGACTTAGTAAAAAAAAATCCATATTAACTGTTTAAGTATCTAAGGCCAACTTGTGAACTTGTCTCTCATATGCTAGCGTTCGCCTGAGTTAGTGGTTAGTTCTACAACAATACAAATAGAAAACATTAAATAAAATAATTATAATACAATAGTTTTTAATATTAATATTATTACTAATAATAATGAACACTTATAAATAATAGTTATTTTATTAAAAATATGTTTTCAGCACATTATATTATATATACAGTGCAGGAAAAGTTAACTAGATCAAACAATTAGACTTTTATTTTGTTATAGTCAATAAATTTACTTAAAAATTTAGAAAAGCGGCCAAAAACAAGAGATAGTAAGGACTTAATGTTAGTAGGACGAGGGAAGTTAGGGCGAAGGCAATCATGCATAGAAATGTTGAGCTTTGGACAGTTAGAAAATATATGGTCTGGAGTACCTAAATTGAGCCGACATTCGCAAATAGAGTTGTACCTGGTCCTCAGCTTAACTAAACGAAATTGAGGTGCAAGAATGACCTAATCTCAGCCGACAAATTACCGAAATAATTTTGCAATGTAGACTTCTATGACAGACAAACCAAGGTTAAAAGGGAACCGTTTCCTGGATGTCTCCATAGTGTTTGCCCTTCAATAATCTTATCATATCAAATGATTGATATGATAATCCTCTCTTTCTGTCAACAGTGATTATCAAATCACTGTTGACAGAAAAAGAGGAATTCATAAGTAATTATTCACATGCTACACAATGTTTAACAGTTCAAGAATACAACAATTCTGGTATTAATACATTAGCAAAGTACTGAACAGGCTCTGTAAAGATCACAATCACCTCTCATCGGTTAGCATTCTTCCACTACAACAATGATTGATGCAGGTTGTACATAATTACATGGGCTACTGACCATTGATTACTTGCTATGACTAAAATGTGAATATTGTGACAATAATTTCCTTCTAGATTAATTTCCAGTATGCTGACTCCTGGCTATTAAATGACTACTCAGCAGGGAAGTTGCGGTTGACGTAAAAATCTCTCTAATGTTTCACTGAGACCTCTTGTAGTACTGCTGTCTCAGTGAAATGTTGTATCTAAAGTAACTAAAGTTTATATTTTTAAATTTTTTACTTGGCCCGATATGTTGGCAAATTCTAACTTGATCCAGCATAAATATTTATAAGAAACAAATTATGATGTCATTTATACACCATAGAAGTAGTTTCAAGGTTTTTTTCCAGTGGATTAACAGTTGAAGATCATAGACAACAGAACAAGATAAGGTAGGTGGTAGTTATGTGTTATAGTTACTTAATGTTTTATCTTATTAGCCTCTAATGCAAACACGTGGGGTACACACAATATATTATAATTTGTTTAACTTGTGTAACTGTTGATCTTAGCACCCAGTGTTATTACCCGTTTGAAAAATCTGTTCAGCCATTGAAGATTTACACTCTTTTCTAGTGTTTTAAAGGTTTTTCATTAAATCCTGTATATAGAGCTAAGAATGGATTTAACAAGTAATCCACACTAATATTATAAATGCGAAAGTAACTTGTCTGTCTGTGTGTTATGCAATCATGCCTAAACTACTGAACCAAATTAAATGAAATTTGGTACAGAGATAGTTTAGAGCCTGAGATACTTACTACTTTAGCTAAAAGCTAAAGCTTATCCATTAGCTAATATTAACGTGCGACTGCACATGGATAATTTGTAATAATTACAAAATTATTTATGAGAGAAAAATATATTATTATAAAACGTGAGCTGTGAGAATTACTGAATTGGCTATATTATTTCATTAAAAGTATTATACTATGTTAATTGATAATATGAAATTCACATCTTGTTTTATACTTTTTGGTATCCAAGCAGTCGGGTTTTTTGTTTTTTAAATTACTTTTTTATTTTCCGACTTAATTCATATCAGGTATTGTAATTTTCGTGAGGATCTCTAGTTTTTGAAAATAAAATATAGTCCATGTTACTTGCTGATAACGTAGCTTTCTAAAGGTGAAAGAATTTTTTAAATCGGTTTAGAAGTTTTGAGTTTTTCCATTAAGTACAAACAGACTTACGTAAAATCAAATCTTTTCTCTTTATACTATTTCTTTAACTTAAGTTATGAATACATATAATGGCCACTGTAACCCACAATCGTGGTATGAACGAATAAGACTAAGTGGTCGTGGTCTGCTCGGATATGTCGCCCACGTAGCTCAACGCTACGCACGCTGTTAGTAACACGGAAGCGTGTGTACTTCAAATATGATTCGTATCCACCCATGTACCCACATCGCTACAAGGCGTATGAAATACTACCATCAGGTGAGATCGTAGTCAAGGAGCGCAGTCTAACTAGTAGCGGAATAAAAACTGGTGTTGCTTTAGTTGTACTGTACTCTGTACTATGGAAACCACCCCCATTCTATCTAACATACGAATTATGAACCCACGCGAATAATAAGATGCACCGTGTGCATCGGCAACAGCGCCTTAAAGTAAAGGCATGCTCAACAGTATTTTCCGACAAAATGTGATGCAAA
Organism: Erebia palarica; assembly: GCA_964035005.1. Classification (NCBI taxonomy): domain Eukaryota; kingdom Metazoa; phylum Arthropoda; class Insecta; order Lepidoptera; family Nymphalidae; genus Erebia; species Erebia palarica. The sequence continues at coordinate 5,136,270 of OZ035993.1, read as the reverse complement.
TTGGCCATAACGCGACGGCAGCGTGGGTATGAGGGGTATTGGGTAAATTATAACGTCACGCCAGTGGCAGTGCTTATTTGCGTGTTTTTGTCCTCCTTCCTCGAAACTGTTAAATTATAGTGCATGTTCGTTATTTTAAAGGTTTTGAATTGCATGTCTGCAATTGATGTGCAGAAAAGCTGGGCTTCACTAACACCTACATTAGTGTTAGTGAAGCTCATGAATTTAATAGCAAAGTTCATATAAGTAACTAAATAAAATTACTGGTGTAGGTAATATGGTTGTGAATTGTGACAAAGCCCAAAGGCAAAATTATTCGTATGGAACACAGATGTGGGCTTAGCATAGCACCAGGTGACATCCCAAAACCTAAGAGTATCTTTGTATCATACAATTAAAAAGTGTAGATTTTGTATGGTGAACTAGCTGATGCCCGCGACTTAGTCTGCGTGGATTGAGGTTTTTAGGTTCCCGCAGGAACTCTTTAATTTTCCGGGATAAAAATAGCCTAAGTATTATTATTATTATTATTACACTTTATTTGTACACCACAGCACAAAAAAATAAAAAAATAATAAGGAACACAAATAAACAGCTTAAGGATGTACAAAAAGGCGGCCTTATCGCTTAGCAGCGATCTCTGCCAGGCAACCCTATGATAGGAAAAGTTAAGAAGATTAACTTGCGGGTGGTGTATTAATATAAACATACAAACAAATACCTACATACTAATACATAAACAATTTACACAAACAATACTCATAATAAGTATATGAAAATAAACTAATAACTCTAAATATTATATAATTTAGGTATGTGCTATTCCAGACTATAATCTGTCTCTGTATTTATAATATTATTATAGATTATGGTAAAAAGCTAAGAAAAGCATATTATCTTCCATATTTTTGTCACCCTGAAAGAAAAATCTAAAATTCACGCACAGTGCAACGCGATAAAGTAACTACATGTTTTAATTCTGTTATTTCCATGCAACAAAACCGCCCGGATGCGGAACGTCCAACTTCCATAGATATTACACAGTCTATTGTATTTTATCTATCGCATTTCGCAGTTATTATTCTTCGTCTGTGGTCGGCGTATTTTTGTAAAATGTAGCCGCAGATTTTAATAATTTTCATTCGTGTGTGCATTTTTGTATGAATTTTTGTGAGTTTTAATTGAATTTGACTATCAGTGCGTAAATCTAACAATCATGTCGACCTTTCGGCTTTCTCGAAAGGTGGAACTATTGATTACGGGCAAATACAAGATCGTGAGAAAAATCGGAGGCGGCTCGTTCGGTGACATATATTTGGCGATCAATATAGCTTGTGGCGAGGTAAATACACTTCCTAATTATATGTTTATATTTATTCCAAGGACGTACGTAAGTACGGAAAGATATTTTGTTGAAAGAGATTTCATACATTAGATAACTATGTATTCCACTGCGTATATTTGAGGATAGGCTAAGTGGAACATGATTTTATAATTCATGCAAGAATTATTTATGCATCGTTAAATAGTTACTAAATAGAGGTCTTAGATAATGAAAGTATCAAGCTGTACAATGCAATCTTTATGAATAACTAGCTGATGCCTGCGACTTCGTCCACGTGCATTGGCGATTTTGGTTTCCGCGGGAATTCCTTATTTTTTTGGGGTAAAAAGTAGCCTATGTGTTATTCCAGGCTATAATCTATCTCTGTGCCAAATTTCATCCAGATCCGTTCTGATGTGATTGATTAAGAAACATCTAGCCATACATCCATCCATCCATCTAAACTTTCGCATTTATAATATTTGTATTGAAGTTGAAATTAATTCACCTTTGAACACAGATTGGAAAATAATAGCTTTTAAGAAAATAATATAAATAGGCATATTTGGGTGTAATCTCTGGATCTACTGAACCAATTTTGAAAATTGTGGTACCAACAGAATGCGACATTATTTGTGAGTATGCTAGGCTATATATTAACCCGAAAAATTAGAGAGTTCCTGTGGGAATTTAAAAAACTTGTCACACAGACAAAGGTCGCATCTGTTAGTCTTTGATAAAATAACTTGCCTCCGCTTTTAAATTGCTAGTATTCTATTGCAGAAGCAGGCATGTTTTAGAGTAGTATAACTTAATTATCACATAACACCAAGGTTGTCAGATGGGCAGGACTTGGCTGGATTCTCCAGCTATTTCATATTACGTTCAGTGCTCAATTTTAGGTAGATAATGGGGCTGATTCTGTAGAGAACAATCTCTAAACTAAAATTAGAGCATTATAAATATTGCTAACCCTTTCATAATACTCCCTACGGAAAGGGACAGAACTAGATTGAAAGCTGCCATTTTAGTTTAGTTTAGATGTTACATTATAGAATCGGCACCAATATCCTGCTAAATGTGAAGGCAAACAAAATGTCTTTGTTAATTTAATAAGCTACCGCTTTAAACCATAGTTACTTGAGTTATTACATAGACAATCTAAAATATGTACATTTTCAACAAATGTACTTACTTTAATATTGTCATTTTGAAATAGAAACATTTCTTCCCAGAAAATAAAACAATCACCATCACTATTACAAAAAAACCTAAATAGTTTATACAGTCATAGGCTAGCTCTCTATTGACAGGATTATATATAAGCTACTCTACCTCAATGTACCAAAATTGAGAATCCATATTGTACTTAAATTGAGAATCCTCAATGTATGTTTAAGGTACGTTTAGATATGTTGTACACACTCCATATACATATCTAAATTGTAATATTTTTAGACTGGTCAATTTAATTTTAAGATTGTGTACCACAGAAATGAACACCATCGAATAGGAATGCGGTCCTGAGTCGGTCGTAAAATTCGTGTCGGATCCGATATCGGATCGGAGATGCACTGGTAACTGCTGTAAACTGTTTATTCAGTGTTTTAATATTTTTTCCCAACAATTCATTTATAAATTAATAACTACCATGTTTTCTATATTTTATTTTTGTGGGATTTTGTAATTCCTAAAAACTACCATACAGTAGTAGGATTTTAATTAAATAGTAGAAATCGGCGCGTCGCAGTTGGCATCACCGCCATTGTGACGTCACTGAGTGGAAGCTGACGAAGACCACTTCGTATTTTAAAATGATTTTACGTAGATTTACGTAGCATTACTGTGAAGTGTAGTGTTTTATAATAAGTGTAAACACAAAATTATGAACGTGTCGTGTTTGTTACGCTCAGTGCAATGGTCAATATTTAGCTTTAGTGACAGCAAGTGATGAAGGCAAAAGAAAATGGCTTCCTTCGAGCGCATGTTAGCAAGGAAACAAAATATCTACCTAAATGAGACTTACAAACTCGTCCGCAAAATAGGCGGTGGGAGTTTCGGCGATATCTATTTAGCTGTGACACATAACTTGCAGGTGAATACATACGATTCCAATTTACAAAAAGTGATGTTGAAAGACGATCTCGCCACAGTGTTACTGAGTATTTTTTGTCTAAAATGGCGTTCATTGTGCATTCTTTATTGTATTCACGACATTTCGCGTCTTCAGAGTAAACTTGTAGAGTAATACAGTGTATTCGTACACTATCACTCAGAAATAAGAGTTGGCTTTACGTAATTTAATAATCGAAGTCCTAGGCCCTTTGTGTTTTACGCACCTACATACACTGTAGAGACTTGTCACTTGGTTTAGCTGTAGATATTTCGTAATGAATATCTTTTCTGTCTAGTCTTCATTATTTTTATGTAGATTTGTAGGTTATTAAGAGTTCTTATTACAATTTAGTAGTAGGTATCTATATGTACAAAACTTTGTTGTCTAAGTAATTTATAGCTATGTTTATTATGCCAGTTTGCATTTGGGAGCAGTGACTCATTGTTGATCTATTTATTCGAATCTACATAAATGCAAGAAGGTCTCCCGAAATTACATTGAAGTTAAGTTGTATTTCCAGTGTTATTCTTATTATTACAACGGAGAGCTTGCTCACTTGTTGGACATTGATAGATTTACTTATGTGTTATTTAAAAAAGATTGCATCAAAGTAGGTATGTAAGCAGTTACTAGAAACCATCATACAGTCCCTTTGGTAAAATTTAAAACTTGTCCTAACATGTTCAGCAAATGTGTGCAGGGCCAATTGGCAAATATCAGTCGCCAATGCAGATTTAACATCAACATGTAAATAGTGTCCTTATTTTCCATGGTAGATTACACAGATTTGTTCGATTTATATTAAGCCCTCTTAGCACTAAAGTACTGATTCCATCCAATGACAACATTACAAATCACAGTAATGTGTAATAAATGCCTACAAGAAACTCAGAAGTTGCTCTATTCAAAAACGAGATAATACAAAAGTAGGTATATATAATATACAGTAGTGTAAGTTATTATACTATTCTGTGGGGCACTGGACCCAAAGTTGATTGCTTCTTTACAACTTTGTAATTAAAAAACTTAAATTGCAGACAGTGGTTACATAGATCATGTTATCATAAGTCAAGTAATTAAAGATAAAAGTTATTATTTAATATGTTATTAAGTAAAGAAAGAAGGCCAAAACACAAAGCAATCATAGTTATTGCTGATAATAGAGATTGTACCTTAGTAGGTACAATTAATCATGTAAATCCTACACTGCTTGCAGAACAGTTGATCTGAGCCTGATAGTCAAATAAACTTGTAGCCTATCTTGGACTGAGAAAACATCAGACTGGTTAAATACTAAAATTAAAATAAAATAAAAAAGCCTTTTATTTCTACTATAGTACATATTCTTAAGTTATATTAATTACATATTCTTAATATTTTTATTCTTGTGAGATAGGCTTGTGCTTGACGACAATCATGGGTAGTGCAAAGCTATGATGAGGTCTAGGTTGGAGCGTGCTTGCCTACAAGATGCCTATTCACTCTTGCTCTATTCTAGTTCTTTTGAAGGTTAATGTGTGTATGTAATGAAGTCGCCTCCTTGGCGTAGGCCTGCCCCAGTTGTCTCCAGGCGTCCTTATCTCTTGCCATGTCATTCAGTTTGTACCGACTATTTGATTGAAAATATCTTTCCCTCTTTTTCTTTTTTTTCATTCTCTGTTTCTTGGGATCCATTTAGTGAGACATTTAACCCATCCTACATTAATTCCCTGCCCATTTCCATTTTATCAGTTAAATTCTATAGGTCACTATACTACATTTCTAACATGCTAAATCAAAACTGTAATAAAACACAACTTAACGTTAACTTTGTATCTTAACAGAGAGTAGGAGCCTAGCTGGATAGATTTTGGCTCATATCATCATATTGAATGCAAAAAAAAGATATACAATTTCACTGCAATTAATTGTCCTTTCTTGTGTTTCTTATTTTTGATCTAAATAGCTTCAGTGTAGGAAGGCAGCCGTTATTCTTGTAACACTGGTAGTTTTAGTAACTTATAAAAAGTAAAGCTGTGGGGATAAGGACAGGCTTATACAAGTGTGGAGCACGCTCTACAAATCGGACGCCCAACTTTTTTCTATGAAAGGGCCCATCTAGTATCTCATAAGTAATAATGTGTACTTACAAAAATTCTGATTCCAGAGTGCCAATGCTGAACAAAAATTTTGCTTGTTCCAGGAGGTAGCCGTAAAAGTAGAATCTATAAAAGCGCGACATCCACAACTTCTCTATGAGAGCAGAGTGTATAAAATGCTCCAAGGGGGCATCGGAATACCACACATAAGGTAAGAGCTTTTTGATGTTTATTCTGATTTCTGAAACTAACAGCCTATTTTCACTTGCCTACCACTTCATCACCACACTGCTTGTGAAATATATGTCACCGTAAGATTGTAAAAACCGTTAGATTATAATCTAACTAGCGAAATTATAAACTGTCGAAAGATTTTGAACCGTTCAATGTTCTGAGTGTCAATTTTTGAAATATGCATTGTATTTACGTTTTCTTGTATGTTTCTTGTAGGTTAGGTTAGGGTTCGACGTAAATAATTAGGTTATATTGGGTTAATATACATAACAGATTACAATGTACCGAAAAATAATGCGTTAAATTATAATCTTTCGACAGTTTGCAATGTCGCGAGTTTGATTATAATCTAACGGTTTTTACAATCTTACGGTGACATATATGGATAATCCATGCTAATGCTAATATTATAAACCGTAGTGTCTGTCTGTTTGCTATGTATATTTTATGGCAAGTTGGCCATATCAAATGGTTGTAATGAAATTTGGTACAGATAAATGTTGCATCCCAGTGAAAGACATATTCTATCCTGCAAAATCAAAGAGTTCCCATAGGATTTTTCAACACCTAATTCCATGCAAACAATGTTACAGGCGACATCATCAGCGAATTTTCATATTATTTTACCCTGGCCATTAGTTTTTATTAAGCATCCAGAAGTAGGTCAGGCATTTCAAGTAAGCTATAAGCTGAAAGAAAATTATTTTCAGCAATTCCAGCGTGTTACATTTTGAATCCATAAATAATATCTTGCATGTGAGAGCATGGTATATGTTCATGCACCAAGCTCTTGTCAGCTCGTCTTTCAAATCTCAACACATCTTGATTCTTGATAATATTCACGATCTGTGATCACAGAGATAGCATTGTAGGAAGTATGATAAAAAAAATTGAGTTAAAACAGTTGCGGGGATAAAATGATAGTCTTTTAGTTAGTTTAGTTATTCAAGTCTAAGCAGCTTTTGAATATCGCTATTGTTTTACATCCAACTGTTTTCTAATATTACAGTTTCTTTCTGCCAATCATAACTTATCACTTCTCACATGATTCAAAGTTGAAACAGAATTTAAAATTACTACTTACTTAAATACAAATGAAGACGAGGCATCTTCAAGTTATATGTAGAACAAAGCCAAAACAAAAGCCTTGAATGGAAGAGATTTTCACAACCATATTATGTAAATCGCCAAGCGGCCTTACTACACATTTAGCAAGTGTTTCAAGGTCGGGTCTAATTAGCTACGCCTGCATTAACTTTATCCGAATATTAATTATGGGTCAATCATAAAATGCACGTCATCTTTTGAATCCTTATTATCCTATTTGAACAGTGTTTTCATTGAAGTCATTTGACAGATTAGCTCAAAAAGTGACTTTTAACGTATTCCAATTATTCCCACTATTATAAATGAGAAAGCGTGTTCCTTAGTCGATTTGTCATTCATCAACGGTGCAACGACGTGATTGTTTGCATGGGTCTATAAAGTGTCTTTCTATTTCGGAAAATGAAAGAAGGGACGAAGACGCGGTTATCATTAGTACTGATACATGCATCATATTACTAGTATACTAGATGATGCCCGCGACTTCGTTTCCGGGGAAGGAAACAGGCTACTTTTTATCCCGTAGAATTATAGACACGTATTCCAACGCGCGTTCCCACGGGAATTTCAAAACTTAAGTCCAGGCGTACTTAGTAGCAGGTATGGGTTTACAGTACAATATAAGTAATTGTTATGAAAGTTCAAGATTTCTCCTAAAATAATTTAACAGAAATCTTAAAAATCAATGAGGATTAAAAAAATACATGTGTCTTTTTGGTGTTAACAACATCGGAATGATTTTATTGTAACCAATTAATACACCAAAATCAGTCAGACTTGATTGGATTAGGACTATAGCCGTTTTATCTAGCTAGGAACAATCCTGACATCAAACATTAAACCATAACGACCATATGATAAAGTAATTCATCAGTTATTGCTAGCATGCGTATGCGTTCACGGTACCTACATCAGTCTCGAATCTTGATGCATGTTCAGTGTTAAAGGGTGTACAGCGAAAAGTCACTCGTCAACTCTGTTCTCCTGTAGTCGACTAGTCGAAAGCGATAAACGAATACGTGTCGCGTGGATTTAGTATCATGCAGTCTTAGAGCAGCCAATATTTTTAATTCTGTTAGAAAAAGTACGTACAGAAGCTACCCTTGCAACAAGCTGCATTTTAAATTAATCTTGAAGTTGAATCTTTCTGAATTTATATTATCGTTACATCGGTACAGTTGGGATTGAGACCTTTTGCGCATTATAAGAATATTTCTTCCGTCTTATGAGTAATGTGTTATATTTTGTATGCGCGTGTCTGATCTGACACAAGAAAAAATATCTTGTAATATGTATGGTCTCATCAACAACCATTTGCGACTGAATTTCTTATAAGAAATTACTCATAAGATATAAGGAGTTTTCTTATAATGCGTAAAAGGCCAAAGGCTGGCTGCATATAATTAATTAATTGAAAAATTGTCTGTCAGAAAATTTATGTCGCACTCAGTGAACCTCAGAAGCGTTCCCGATTCGGCAAAGTGTATGTGTATTGTGTATTCTGTGGTGTGGCACATCTCAGAGTCCGATGCGCGTCAGATTTTTGTTCAAATAATATGCGGTCAGTCATAAATGACTATAGTACGAATGTGTAGTGGATCTGTCTGCGCATAGTAATGTCCTGAAACTCCGCGGCGCCATTGCCCTTTACTTCGCAACGCCACATTGATCAATAAATCATCCGTTGTGGCTAATTCTATTATACACGATCTCTACACTAAATTAATTTGGCAGTTCTCAATCTAATGTGCTCTTTTTCTGCAGGGAGCATTATGGAATGGATAACATTACAATAATTTATAATTAGACATTTTAGTTTAGAGAAAAACAGAATTTGCCTATGTATAGCGACAACGCACTCCGAGCCAGTGGTAGATTCATTCGACTAGTCATTTGTAAAAAAGTATTTGAATAAAAACTTTTGAATTTTGAACTTTTTCGAATAGATCAGGGGCTATACTGCCAACGCTAAATGCCGTATTGTTTCAATATTGTTGACTATCGTGTTTTAGTATTATAGTCTTTATTTTAGGAATATCAAGGTATGTGACATCAAATTGTCATGAGTAATATTGCCCGGACGGCCAAGTGCTGATTGGCAGACTTCACATACCTTCCAGAACATTATGAAGGTTCTCGGGCCTACAGGTTTCCTCACGATGTTTTCCTTCACCATTTGAAGGAAGTTATATTTAATTTTTAACACATTACTTCGAAATGTTGGAGGTGTGTGCCCGGGGATCAAACTGGCAACCTCGTACCTCGTACAGGAATTCGGGTGTCTTGACCGCCAGGCTATCAGCGCTTCATATCTTATAAGACTGTGCTTATAATTATGTTGACTGCATTGTTGGTCTAGTGGTTAGCATGTTCGACTGCGGCCGACGAGGTCCCGGGTTCGAGTCTCGGGTCGTGCCATAACAAGTATGAGTGAGTTTTTCTGAGAATAAATTCTCAGTACTAGCCCGGAGTTAGGAAGTTGGCAGTGCGCCTCTCTCACCTCTGCGCCTCGGAGAGCACGTTAAGCCGTTGGTCCTGCGCCTGATCTCTCTCCGGCCGTGTCGGATTTTCCGTCTCATCGGGCTATGAGAGTTACGAAACAGAGCGCACACACTTGTGCACTATAATATCTCCCGCGCAGATGGCCAATCTCTTAGGACCGTGGTGGCCGAAATTCGGGAGGACATTATTATAACTATGTGATTGTTGTAGATGGTACGGCTACGAAAAGGACCACAACATCCTCGTGATGGACCTGCTGGGCCCATCGCTGGAGGACCTGTTCAACTTCTGCTCGCGCCAGTTCACCATCAAGACTGTGCTCATGCTTGCAGGTCCGTGGACTATTGACTCTGATTCTGACTTTCCACTATACAAACGCATTTACGTACACTACAACAGTTTTTCTTGAGGGGCTTTTTTTGTGGAACATAATATAATATACAGCCCGACAAACTTATGTGACCCGGTGACAGCGTAACTAGTGTCTATGAAGAATAAAATAAAAACAAAAACTAAACATGCATAAAAATAAGTTCCAATTATGGCCACTGCTTGGTGGGGGACTATACCAATTGGGTATTTGACAGCTAGTCAACTCAGTAACTTTTTTTTCAAACGTCAAAACGCGCGCATAGAATAGGATTTCGTATGAAATACTGTAATGGGACGTCATCAAAGTCGTCTTTTTTTTACTTTAATCGATAGTTTAAAATGGTTATTCAAATAAAAATGTTGTGGGTGCTCAAATCTCTTAACAATATTGAACGGTGTTGCTATTTTAATATTTGTCAATTTAATTATGGGACGAAACTAAATTGACAGCTCTAAAAGTTAAGTATAACCCGCATAAGGCACCCTGTAGAAAACACGCGCAAAACAATTCAGCAATTCAGCTTGTACTAATTTCTGTTGTATAAAATCTCTAAGACAGGCATTAAATTCATTCCGTTTTCCGTAGGGATGAAAGTGATTGGTAACATTGATTTTTGACCTGTAATATTATGTAGGTACAAGGGAATTATTCACTATAACAGTCAAATCAGCACCAATGACACATGTATGGTTTTCTTATCCTATTTTAGTTATATCATTCAGGTCAATAGGATTTCAGAATTATTTCTACAACATCCATTTTATGCAAAGAAAAGTTATATTGCGATACACGAACTTTAGAGACACGAGGCAGCGGCTGAGGGCTCTCGTTTCCTTACCGTTGTTTCGAAACTTATTATACTTCATTGAGGTAAAACTTGAAATGAAGGCCCTACTAATATTATAAATGTGAAAGTTTGGTTGTTTGTTACTAATTCTCGCCACAATGAGACTGATTCACAACACAATTGTGTATAACATTTGTTGTACACAATCTCTAAACTAAAATAAAATGACAGCATTAAAAATATTGCTAGCCCTTTCTGTTTGCAGAAAGGGACAGAACTAGATTTAGTCGTGTTATACAGGAATAGCCACAATGTCTTGAACTGATTTTTAATAGAAATTGCTTATAACCTGAAGGAAAATTAAAGAGCTCCCGCAGGAATCAACGCGGGCGAAGTCGCGAGCATCATCTAGTCTAGTACTCTATAAAAAGTACTAATACATGTATTTGGGAAGAAGCGCCCGACTGTTGTGCGTGTTTTATTATTTGCTTTGTGATTCCCGAAGCATCGCGAATTCTATCGCTTGAGGCTAGCTCACCGTGAGCGAATGACGCAGATCAAATGATGGGGCGAGTGGAGTTCATCCACTGCAAATGCTTCATACACCGAGACATCAAGCCGGACAACTTCCTCATGGGCATCGGCCGCCACTGCAACAAGCTCTACATGATCGACTTCGGCCTGGCCAAGAAGTTCCGCGACATCCGCACGCGCGCGCACATCGGCTACCGCGAGGACAAGAACCTGACTGGTAAGCGTGTCTGCTTCCTCATGGGCAGATTGGTTGAATAGCGAGTGTGTTCCCCATCGAGATATACTGGCCAACTTCCTCATGGGCATCGGCCGCCACTGCAACAAGCTCTACATGATCGACTTCGGCCTGGCCAAGAAGTTCCGCGACATCCGCACGCGCGCGCACATCGGCTACCGCGAGGACAAGAACCTGACTGGTAAGCGTGTCTGCTTCCTCATGGGCAGATTGGTTGAATAGCGAGTGTGTTCCCCATCGAGATATACTGGCCAACTTCCTCATGGGCATCGGCCGCCACTGCAACAAGCTCTACATGATCGACTTCGGCCTGGCCAAGAAGTTCCGCGACATCCGCACGCGCGCGCACATCGGCTACCGCGAGGACAAGAACCTGACTGGTAAGCGTATCTACTTCCTCATGGGCAGATTGGTTGGATCGTATGTGCTTCCGACCGGACACCTTCCTTATGGACCACCATTGCAACAAGCTGTTTTTATCTCTGTGTCAAATATTCCTCATTATTGTGGGTCGTGACTTGTGACCCCTTTTCATTAATCACATAGCGGTAAAAGTTTTCTTGGGATAATAATGCAGTGGGTTCCCAGGTCTTTCCGCATGGAAGACATTGCAAGTGAGTATTAGACATAAGGGTATTACATCTCTTACGTTGTAACTGTTACTATCGGTATGAAAATAACCGGGACCGCCGGCTCTCCGAGGGACGGAGGAAACGAAAAGGTCTGACTATAAGATCTGTCCCAACAAACTTCTCGTTTTTCAAGTGTCTAATAACCTTTTTCGTCGCAGGCACTGCCCGCTACGCGTCTATCAACGCGCACCTCGGCATCGAGCAGTCTCGGCGAGATGACATGGAATCACTTGGCTACGTACTTATGTATTTCAATAGGTATGTATTGAAATAAAAAACCGGCGAAATATTTGCTGACCTTGCTGGAATGCTATTCTCCCCTTGCTGCCCGCGCCTCACCTCGTGCTCGCCTATTTAGTTCCTTTGTCTGATTATCCAGATTGTACGACGTCACACACACACAGACACACACACACAACTAGCTTGTTCTCAGTATTTGCTCAGGCCTAAGTCTCCTCTCAGAATCAAAAGGGTTTTACCATAGTTGACTACTGAATATGCTGGCAAATTGTGGAATGGCTGATGTCTCACACACCTTTGAGAACATTATAAAGATATCCCGGGCAGGTTCCTCACAATGTCCTGAATAAGCAAATGTTATTTCATTTCTTAAAACACAAGGTTTTAGAGGTGTGTGCCCGGGGTTGAACCCATGACTACCCGAATCGGAGGCAGGGCTACTATTAGGCTTTTACCGCTTTTATTACCACTTAATGTGTTCTACATTTGCAGAGGATCGCTGCCATGGCAAGGACTGAAAGCAATCACTAAGAAACAAAAGTATGAGCGCATTAGCGAGAAGAAGATGTCAACTCCAGTTGAAGTGCTTTGCAAGGTAAATATACGCATAATTATTATTTGAGTGAAATTTATATTGTATGGAATTGGACAGAAGCAGGCGTTATTTTGCGGAAGTCCATGATAATGGAGGGACTAGAAGTTTAATTCGCTATAATCTGAATTAAAAAACTACATGATGCCCGCGACTTCGTCCGCGTGGATTAAGATTTTTGATTCCCGCGGGAACTATTTAATTTTCTGGGATAAAATAGTTTTAATCCCTTAACGGGATACAACTTACCCCTGTACAAAATTTCATCAAAATTGGTTGAACAGATGGACCGTGAAAGCGTAGCAGACAGACACACACAGACACACTTTCGCATTTATAATATTAGTATGGATTAAACTTCTAGTCCCTTCATCATATTTTAAATATGTAATGTAAAAAATACTATACCTATAGGCCTCAAGGGCAAAAGGTGGAATCCAACAAACAGTGATAAAACCCATAGTGACTGAGACAGAGCTTATCTTCTATCCAGGAACAGGTCCACCAGTCCACAGTCCAAGCCATACAATTTGCACTGTCATTGTTAAAGTACATTTCATTATGAATTTATTTTTCTCATTTAATTTAATTAATTTAGTTAACTTATGTTTTAGATTGCTAAAATTGTGCAATAGAAAGACTGATTTGCCTCAATTGATTTTTTTTGAAAAATTTCTGGTTAATAATTATTGATTTTATAAATCAATAATTATAAATCATCATCAATAATTTGGTCACAGAGATAATTAAAATTAGAAAATTTTGGAGCATATTGCATATAGGATTTATTAAATGGACATTGAAACAAACATTTTGTTTTCTTTGCAGGGATTCCCGGCTGAGTTTGCGATGTACCTAAATTACTGCCGTGGTCTTAGCTTCGACGAACCCCCAGATTACATGTATCTCAGACAGGTAAGTCATGGACTTTATTTTTGGTTCTGGTTTTCACAAATGTTTCATTGTAATGAAAAACTATTTGACTCCTTCGGAAACTGACGAGCGAGGCGAAGTCGAGTTTCTCGTTATAGACTAAGAGATAGCTGCACTTTTGATAACTTTCGCGAGGAAGGCTGATTCAGTATTAGATGGGTTGCTAACATATCTTTGAGCGTCCATATCTAGTGAACGCCCCGATGTATAGCGTCAGTTTTTATACTGTTCACAAAGGTACTGCGCATAATATTTGAATACTATTCAAGAATCAGCCTTCCTACTTATTGTTCATTTTTGGTAACCATAACACGTCTTTGAGCGGCGATAAGTATTCAGAGCCCGATCCGCAAGCGGGCAAACCTTCACTATCGTCATCAGAGGAGCCTTACACCCACCTAATACTGAATCAGCCTTCCTGGCGATAGTTACCAAAAGTGCAGCTATCTTCTATAATTATTAGGGATTATGCCTGTCTGAGGTGCTAAATGCCTTGCGTCGTCGGGTTCCGTAATGCCATGCGTAGATGTGTGTGTGCGTCATCCATTTTGATTCCAATGCGAATATGTTTTGTTGCAGCTGTTCCGCATCCTGTTCCGCACGATGAACTACCAGTACGACTACACGTTCGACTGGACGATCCTGCGCCAGCGCAAGCAGCAGTCGATGGAGGCCGGCGCCGCGCCCGCCGACCGCCGCTCGCCCTCCGTGCAGCGCCGCGCCGCGCAGCAGCCGGCGCAGCCGCCGCCCAACAACGAGGTACGAACCGTGCCGCGCCGCAACCGACCGCGTACCTTCTGCATCAATCATTGTTACAGTATCAATAGGCATGATGACAGTAACCAAGAATCGATTAAATTATTAATTTATCTAATGAAATAGGCTTCATGGATTATAAAAAACGTATTTATTTTTCTATTTCGAGTGAGATTGCTATTTATTTTGATAAAATAAAACTAAAATACAGAAATCCGCCATATTGGATTAAACACCAAGAAGCGAATGACGTCACAATTGTTTGTTTTCGAGCTTTGACAAGCATACTATTGGTTACTGCACACTGCACAGAGTACTGTGTTGTACATTGGCAAAAACGTCACTACGTCACAAACGGCGCCAGTACACCGGTGAGCGTGTTTTGGCGTGAATTTTAAAATTTAAATTTCAAATGCCAATTTTATCCAACAAACCTATTTTTTCTGCTGAAATAATGTATTTTTGCGAAATAGTAGATACTTCCGAACATAATCTGACCATTTTTCAAAATCAGTCATCATGCCTATTGTTGTGATTGGCTGAATCTATGGTATTCTTGCTGCGTCAATGGATTTTGTCCAATAGTGGAGTGTTATCCAATCAGAGGTGATTGCGATCGTTACACTGTAGCTGTCAGAGATACGCGGTCGCCTAGCTGGTCTCTTGATCCGCGATCTCTGTGACGTTTGTAACTTTATAGCGGTCTGACTGACTGCAGTGTAAGTACCCCGCGCAGAGCGGCAACCCACAAGTACGAACTGAGTAGTTGTATACACGCACTGACGCGCACCGCAACGAACATCTTCAGGAGATCACTCACTTTACAATCGTGTATTGTCAGGTCAACATCTCCTGAAGATGCTCCCGCGTCGGAGTGAAATGTACATTGAGAATAATTTGGAAGATATCGCAAGCTACGAGTGCAAGATACACACTGTACCACATGTATTTACTCACTGGTGGATTATAGCGAATTAAAGTTCTAGTTCTTTCATTACTGCGCGATAGTCAACATTACCACCAGCACGAACAGCGCACATGCGTGGCAAGAGATCTCTTATTATTATTATATAATTGGCCGCAGCACACACGTCTACGCACGTTCTGCAATGCTCGTCATTTTAGATGATAGGAATATCATAATCTTCACCACTCACAACAATCTTTTTCCTGTTAGGAATTATGGTATTTAATACATAATAAATAATCCACATCCTGAAGTTTCCTTTCTCAAATCCCGTAGGTAAAGTCGGTCAACGCAACTGCCGACGCCGCCACAAGACAAGCTGTCAAAGGACACCAGTCTGTCAGTCAGTTGAAGCAAAAGGTTATCCAACCTTAACGTGTCCCGTCCAGTCCTGTCCTTAATTCCATGACAATATTTAAGAAAAAATTTTGTTAGAACTTTTAAAACAGTTTGGTTTAAATTTCGTATTTTGCTGTGACAATTTGTATTAACCTTGCCAGGCGAGAACCTAATCGAAAATGGCGACGTTAATGGTGCCGATTCTGTAATGTAACACCTCTAAACTAAACTAAAATGGCAGCTTTAAATCTAGTTCTGTCCCTTTCCGTAGGGAGTATTATGAAAGGGTAGCAATATTTATAATGCTCTAATTTTAGTTTAGTTTAGAGATAGTGCACTACAGAATCAGCCCCAATATCTCTCACTGTCGCGCTATAAATCGTGTGTGATATTTACATTTATTGGCACGCGTTTTATTGCCCCACACTGGCTAACAGGCATAGTTTGACACCTCACAATATGTTGGTAACGACTTTAAACCAAATATGGCAATTAAAATTGCAATTATGGCAGTGTTCGTCGGGTAAAGCCAATTCGGGTATATTCATTTTCCAACATAAATTTGTAGGCTAATTATTTTTATGAAATTATATGATGTCATATCAGCAAATGCAAATGTGTTTGTTGGTAACAACTTTGGACCCTGTAGGGCTAGCAATAGCACGATTTTCATTTAAACATTTTTTTTATGTGCCAAGTCATTTTCATTTACTAGCTAGCTATAGTCCATTCAAAATTTCAATAAAAAACTGTCATTTTGTCATAATTAAAAAAAAATACAAAACAAAGCTTTGCGGTAAGTTAGCAGGAGGCGTTAAAATAAACCTGTTAGCATTTAAATATTCGTATTATATGTCTTTTTTATGGAATGCGATGATATTCAATTTAGTCTGCGTTAGAGTTTTTGTGAAAATTTGCTTTCTTCATAATTTGATAACACATATTAATGAATTCCTGATGGCTATTCTCCTGTGTTAGAATACACATAGATAGATGTGCTACATATTTACTCAAAACAACAGCTGATAGCCTAATCATTCTGTAATCCACAGAATGAACAAAAAAACAGGTTTTAACTCTAAAATGTATTCCAATCCCTTTTATAATGGTCAGTGCAGAATAGGATAGCACTTGATTTTAGACCTGTCAATTTATTGGCAGCAGAATTACCCATAATTTAAAAAATAAAAGTTTATGCATAAATTTGAAGTAAATTTAAAATTATTAATTATTGGGTTAGCATAATATTTGTGTTGGTTGAATGTCGTGTGATTTTATGTAAATTTTTATTAAATAATAAGGTATAAAAGCAATGAATTTATGAAAGTAATGTTTTATTTAATTGGTAATGTTATATTCTAGACTTAAAAAAAATCTTATTTGTGACTAGTTGATATTAGGTGGAAAGTTGTTAAAAATTGCACAAATTATGAAAATGGATGGAGATGATATTTTCTTTAAAAGCAAATTGTATGAAGGCGACTTCTCTTAGCTAGATTATTGTGTAATTTTGTATATATTGAATAAATACTTCAAGTAATGAATGACTTTTAATGAATAAGATGGATATATAAAATTAACCATGGACCTCTGATCATTGGGGTTAAAAAGTAATATATTAAAGAAAATCTCATAAATTAACATTTACATCAAACTTGGCACAACCATCAGAATTTAGGTACTGTGAAAAACCCATGATCGTACCGAAAAGCAAATTATGAAGTAGTACCCTTAAACGAAATAATGGTAATAATAATTATTTAATTTTGAATTTATAATTTTTAGATTAATTCATTTGTTGTTCATGATTCATTTGTTGGTCAAGTGTGTCGTATGACCAAAATTTACCCGTGGCCCCACTCGTTTTTTACATTGACTGGACCATGGGTAATTTATTTAACCAGACCCATTAGTCTTACATCCTTTACACAAATCGAAGTAGTACTAGCCGTTTTGAAAGTAATGATTAAATATTCGTTTGATTTTAGTAGTAGTTAAATATGTTTAGTTGTAGTTAGAACTGAATTAGAATTTAGAGCATATTTTGTTAAAAGTCACCCCATTTTATTGTATACTGCTGAGCTATCAATTATCATGAAAATATTATAAATGTGAAAGTGTGTTTGTTTGTTAGTTTGTCCTTCAATCACGCCCAACAGATTGACGTGATTTTTTGCATGGGTATACTTGAGAGTGGCATAATATACAACTTTTTATCCCGGAAAATTGAGTAGTTCCTGTGGGAGTTAAAAATAACTTAATCCACGCAGACAAAGTCGCGGGCATCAGCTAGTCAGAAATAAAATGTTGTTTTTTAACTGATAGTTTTTTATTCAAGCTTCTCTCTCATTCATTCATTTCCTTTTTAAACCAAATATTTCGTTAGTTTTGGCAGTGTGTGTATATTTTTTGGTTTCAGTGTTGCCATAGTAAAATTAACATGTTTTATTTTTATTTTCCAGTGAAAGAGACATCGATCGGCAGCCACGGGCGCACCGGCGAAGAAGCGAGCGCGATAACGTTGTGTGTGTGAGTGTGCGTGTGTAGAGTGGACCCTGGTGCGAGTGTGTGTGCGTCGGACGCTCGTTCCCATCACCGCTGCCGACGTTGACTCGTGACGTCACACGACCGGAAACACGCATCCGACGATTTGTACCGTTTAATGACTAGTTCACAACAGTGACAACTAGTAGACCAAAGTGGTTTCTGTTTCAATAAAATTATTAAATACAAAACATGCAAACGAAAATTAAATCGAAGCACTGAATAAACAATAATTTTTACATGACTATATAGCCTGTATGATCATAGATCTTTGCCTGACCAGTGGAGGAACTAATTAACAAGAACAAGAAATCTATACCTATTGTCATTACATCACCTGTATAACATTGTATTGTAATAAGGCCAAAAAGCCGACTGTGCCTAAATGAAATAAACGTAATTATTTCGTCGGATGCTCACATTAGTGTCAAGTGACGATACGGGTCAATTCTCTTCGCGGCGTCGTACGCGAATTGTATAGACATTCTTTTTTCTATAACAGAGGCCTTTTAAGTTAACGTCAGAGTAATGCATTGCGGCCGATTGGTTGCCCCCCTTTAAGTATGTGTAAAATAAAACTTCGGTAAAATAACTTTCTGGTTAATCTTTTGTGGTTATTTTGTGAAAAGAATTCAATATTTATGAAATATTATATAATTTCTTTGTATGATACAGTTTGGTTCTGCCGTTATGCATGCAAGAATGATAATATTATTTTGAATGTATAAGCAAAAAAAGGAAGAAATAATTATTGTAATAATATTACATAATATTTAATGTGGGACTACATTGCTGGATGATAATATTATAATCATTGAATTTTAGTTGTTACTACACTCGATATTTACTTAGTTTGTCAATGTTAGTTCTTCCTAATTAGCGTTAATGAATTTAATTAGTTATATGTTATAAATAGTTTTTCTGGTGTGCACACCACGCATATGAACCTAAAGTGTGCACATTTCTTTTATAAAGACGAGTATAAAAGTTTCTGAGTTCACTTTCTTTTTTAAAACAGATAACTATTAATTCAAATGCTAGAACAACAAAAATATTGGTTAAAATCTTAAATTTATCGATTACTAATAAAATAGGTTTCTCTGTACGGAAAAGCATAAAAATGTAAAAAAAAGATGAAAAATTATAGGTTATTGAAAAAATTTAATCCGTTCTTTTAGGACGGGTCGGACGCATCCGCCTTCATAGATGTAAGTTCTTTGTTTTACCTATATTTTTAACGTTTGTGAATCATACCTACTCTAAAGTTGTAAATAGTTTGGTGCGCGCGAACCGTTCTAAAGGAATAAGGTACATGAATATGTATCGTATATTTTAAGTACTACAAGAAAAAAAAATGTAAATATATGAGACAGTGTTCATTTCTGTTATTTTTTTTAAGAACACGCTATTTTCGGTTTGTCATTTACGGCGAGTCGTGATCCTAGTCTTTAATATGACATAACTGCCCCCTGCCGTCGGGATATTTTTATATAATAAACTAAGTATAGCTACATTTACTAATGCTTCTATAGCAAGTTCACAATTCACACGACTGTAATCACGAATCGCGGTAACCATTTAGATATAAAAGTGTATGTACGACTGAGAAGAGTGTTTGATTGAATGGGGACAAAAGCAACGTGTTTATGCCCGTGGAACAGTGACTGGAATATATTATGGATCGTAACTTTTTTTTACCTTGTGATAACATGGATCTCAATATTCCTCTTCGAAATGGCGGTGACTCTGTTCTCCGCGACGCAGTCGACAGCGGTTATTTTGTCTCCATAGGAACATGTTCATTATAACGCACTTAACTCTAAATTAATAAATAATAATAAACGTGTTTTGTTGTTTCATTTTCGTCACTTTCGATATTCTCGATTTTAACTCCGTCAGTGTGGGTAATTCTTGCCCCACAAACTTAACTCGCCCGGTGACAGCGTCGCTAGTAGTCTATATGAAAAACAAGTCATAATTAAAAAAACTAAAAAACACGACTGCTCTGCCAAAAACAGAAAAAGTTAAAAATCTAAATTTATTTATTCTACTCAAATTAGAATCTTATTCGCATTTTTATTAAATGATATGCTTTTGTGAATCAATGATATTGAACTATAGTGTTATATATTTTTGGAATCTACTCATTATTTTCTAGATGATGATTATAAGGTTAATCATTTTTTCGAATATTTTTTTCAACTTTAGTCTTTAATGCGGGACCAAGGTCACCCCATAATTTTTTTTTTAATTTTACTAGCCTATGTCACCCGGAATAAGCTAGGGATTCTAACGACACCTCATTTATCAAAATCGGCCCAGGAGTATAGCAGTTATGGTGGAATATACAAACTCACATACATACAAACATACATAAACCCTGAAAACAATATACTCCTTTTTTCAGGCAGTCTTTTATTGAAATAAAAACCAACATGACAGGCATAAAAATTAGTTTCAAAACCCTTTCAGAACTCCCTGCGCAAAGGGACAGAACTAGAAATTTAAAGCTAATAATTTCAGAGGTTGTGTTTGTACTGAATTGACCACAATGAGTGCTTTAGACGGTGTAATATCTGTCACCGTAAGCTTGTAAAAGTCGTCAGATTATAATCAAACTCGCGAAATTGCTAACTGTCGACAGATTACAATTTAATGCATTATTTTTCGGTAGATTGTAATCTGTTAGGTATATTAACGCAATAGAACCTAAGTGCCCGGCCTGCGGTCGGGCACTGCCTGATTATATGTATATGTCGAACCCTAACGTAACCTACAAGAAAGACACAAGAAAACGTAAATATAATTAATATTTCAAAAATTTACACTCGAACATTGAACGGTTCACAATCTGTCGTACAATCTTACGGTGACATATAGATGTCACCGTAAGATTGTAAAAACCGTTAATTATAATCTAACTCGCGAAATTCTAAACTGTCGCAAGATTGTAAACTGTTCAATGTTCTGAGTTTCAATTTTTGAAATATTCATTTTATTTACGTTTTCTTGTCTGTTTCTTGTAGGTTAGGTTAGGGTTCGACATAAATAATCAAGTAGTGCCCGGCCGCAGGCCGGGCACTTAGGTTTTATCGGGTTTAGTTACCTATCAGATTACAATCTACCGGAAAATAATGAAATAAATAAAATAAATTCTAAACTGTCGGAAGATTACAATGTAACGACATTGTAATCTTTCGACAGTTTAGAATTTCGCGAGTTAGATTATAATCTAACGGTTTTTACAATCTTACGGTGACATATATAAATAAAACAGTCGGGTTAGTAACACCATTTATAACTCAAGAACGGCTGAATCTTTGGCTGGACCGATTCCAATTATCTCTGATTTGTTGGATACGTCTCTGCCCGAATAGCAGAATAACGTAAAATATCGGAAAGATTCGTAAAAAAGAAATCTAGAAAGATATCCAAATATTCTCTTAAAGGAACTTACGACCCCCGGTTGGAGTTCGGGTGGTCGGCGGTGCGATCCCTATCCGTTTTGAGGTCGTGATGGATCACGTCGTTCTCCACGTACCACGGAGCTCCCACGATTAAACGCAGGCAATTATTCTTCCTGACTTAAGTCGGTCCCGGGATTCTTTACTCGTATATTCACAACTTGGGCACCGCGGCTTCATCCGCGTGGATTGAGGTTTTTGGTTTCTGCGGGAACTCTTTAATTTTCCGGGATAAAAAGTAGCATTATGTGCCATGCGAGACTATAATCTATCTCTGTGCCGAATTCAATCCACATCCGTACAGCCGTTCTAGCGTGATTGAGTAACAAACATCCATCCATACATCCATCCATCCAAACTTTTACATTTATAATATTAGTAGGTATAGATGGCCGCGTATTCGCCCGGGTAGATTTAGCAACATTTAACAAGCGAACAAAATTGAAAATAAAAATTAAAATTCAATGATTGCTTTCACGTCCTTGTGCCACTTATGTTAAGTAGTAAGAATCTACCACCGGTTCGGAAAGGTGATTCTACTGAGAAGAACCGGCAAGAAACTCAGCAGTTGCTCTTTTCATTCAATTATAAATTAAATAACGCGACTGCCCAGCCATGTTGAATTACTTCAAAAAATTATAGGCAGTGCGATTCGGGCGGATGTAAGGATTCTGACCATACCATCCGTCTAAATCTGTTCAGCCATTTAAAAGTTATGGCGGAATAAAGAAACTCAGACTCAGAACAAGAAGCAGTCGTGTAAAACTACGGTACTTTACGGTACGAGGGCTAATAAGTAGATTAATCAGGCTGTACAACCCAAGGTATCTTCTTATCACATCATCTAACACACTTCTGCAGAACATACATTATTAAGTACGAGAAACCTACTGTTCTATGATAAAATTGTAAAAGCATTTACATGTAACTAAGTATGTATAGATTTTTTTTTATCCACTACAAGTTAGCCCTTGACTTCGATCTCACATGATGGTAAGTGATGATGCAGTCTAAGATGGTAGCGGACTAACCTGTTAGGGGCGTGGCAGTTGCATTAAACCCATACCCCTATTCGGTTTCTACACGTCATCGTACCGGAACGCTAAATCGCTTGGCGGCACGTCTTTGCCGGTAGGGTAGGGTGGTAAATAGCCACGGCCGAATCTCCCGCCAGGCCAGATGTATATAAAATAGGACATTCTTAATAATTTTTTTATTTAAGAGGATATCAACACAAGTCGGAAGTGGGTCATGACACTGAATAAGACCCTGGTAAAATGCATCCCTGTTAAATACTGGGCATGTTAAAAATATATGGTTCAAATCACGTGAATAAATCGTATCGTAAGGCCGCGGTTACACTTGTAAGTTTTAACGTAAGTAGCATAATACATATTACGTAAGTTACTGAGATACAGCTACTTAGGCTCTTAGTAGACTGTTTACACTCTTAAGCGCAAAACACACAGGGAGCGGGTGCGCGGCTGGTTAAATTCCTTGTATTTATATGGACGACATTACATAGAACGCGGCCGCGGGTAGTTGGCGTGGCGGGTGACGCTGTGTGATGTCGTTTTGCCCTTTAGCTCTTGCTGGCCCAATCGGAGAAGACCCGCACTATATAATAAGTTGGTACCTATTCTTTCATACTTAAAAATAAAAAACATTTATGTAACGAATGACTTTTTATTGTTTTTAAAAATAATACATAGTTATTGCACACAAATATATCTACTTAATTAGATAAGTAACAAATTCAGAGCTACTTAACTAATATAAAAGTATGTACTTAATACATGACGGAGAATCTAAATTGGACATATGCAAGATGAGAAATAAAGGAAACAGTTGTCTGCGAAGTTTATACAATTAAAGTAGAATACAAGAGGGTATTTCTTAGTTGTTAACACCTGCTTTTTTTAAAAAAACATTATTACATATCCGCATGTGAAATATGAGAACGTATGAGTTTCTAATTAATTATCTTGATCTGCCCTCGACCAAAGAATACATAAAGTACCTACTACCTTGACTTTAACAACATAATATAAGTACCGAACGCAATATTTTTTATTAGTAAAAAAGTATTCGCACATTACGAGACAAGCCGCAAATCATTTTTCGCAGGTTCACATCATTTTGTGAATCAAAACTTCGAATATGTATTCGAATAATTAAAAAAATAATTTACGATTTTCCTGCTTATTTTAAGTAAATTACAAAATTAGTTCTTTGTTGCTTAGATCGGTTGTAATTTGTACGATCATTATAAGATAGATTCTTTAGATTTAAAATGGATTGTGAATTAAAAGGTAAGTAGGTACTAAAATAAAGTCTACGGCCGTTACCTTCGAGCATTTTGCTCGAAGAAAGGTACAGAAAAGGAGTGGTTTTTAATTTTTTTAAAGTAGGTATTTTGCTTAGATAAGTATAGGCATTGTGTATTACGTACTTTCATTCGCACTTTTTTGGGTAATTAATTTGAAAGTTTAAGGACGCTATGTAGCTAAATATAATATGAAGGTAGGTATACCAACAATACACATATTAAAATTAACACCTAATAATACTAGACAAACATTCATAATTGTACTTTTAAATAATAAATATAATATTTCATTCACGGTACTACAATAATAAATAACAATCACATTAATGTCTCATGAACTTACTTAATATTTAATATAGGAATTTAAGGTTTTAAAATAATAACTTAATTAAGATATGATAAATAAGTATTGTACACTTATGGAGTAAGGACCAATTTATTAAAATGATGCGGGTAGGATGCAAAAATATATCACACACTATGCGCGACACTATGTGTATACTATAAAGTAGATCGCATACCAATAAGCACGTACCGCACTGTTAATTAGTAAAATAGTATTTTATCAAACAATGACTAAACAGCACTATATAATATGTTCTATAAAATTAGCTGTTGTCCATGGTCACCGTCAAGTCATCAGCCAGAACTCTGTTTTTTACCCAGCTACATGTTGCTGGAGTGCGTACCTACATGTGATTTATTGATCTTTTCCTATTTTTATGGATAATTAATCAATTAAAGTCAAAGTTTTAGTGCTTTTATTTAAAAAGACTATCGATAGTTTATTTTCTCTGGACAAAGTAACGCATGAAAGATGCAATGGTTACAAAGACTACATTTTGATATCAAATTAA
The DNA here is from genome assembly GCA_964035005.1 of Erebia palarica. Taxonomy (NCBI): domain Eukaryota; kingdom Metazoa; phylum Arthropoda; class Insecta; order Lepidoptera; family Nymphalidae; genus Erebia; species Erebia palarica. The sequence goes on along the minus strand of OZ035993.1, from coordinate 5,111,330 downwards.
TTACTGAAGAACCTGTGAAGTCTCAATAAAAGCTGAAAGTCTGTAATATGCATCGAACGTGCTAGGTCCTCGAAATTTAACATCTGATCTGGTTTGAATGACTAGAATAAAGAATCATATTTATCGTTTTTTTTTTCTTTTTAAAATATTGGTCGTCTTAATTAAATATATTATAATATTAGTATTATTCCAAATTTATAATTAACATAGGTAGATACGATTTTTGTTTCAAGTAAGGTATAAATTATTAAGAATGTCCTATTTTATCTCCATTTATACATACATAATTACATGTAAATGCTTTGTCAATTTTATCATAGAACAGTAGGTTTGTCGTACCTAATAATATGTTCTATAGTGTGTTAGATTATGTGGAGATACCTTGGGTTGTACAGCCTGATTCATAGTCAACTAAATGTAGGCACTGAGAATTTTTTGTTACAAGAAAGTCAGCGATTGAGGTATTGTTGTATGTCGTTCATCGATAACTAAACGGTACTTGAACGTAGAATCTATCACCTACTTTTTCTAAATAATTATAAAATTTCATTAAATATAAATAGTGATAGGTACTTTCGCATCTATGTATTTTACCAGAGCCCAGTGTTCAATAATGTTTGTATATGTATACCTAAGTATTTAAGTAAGTACTATTACAAAATAGGACACCCTTAATAAAACGAACTATTTACTTAAAAATAAATCGCCTGTATATTAATGAGTTTGTGCGCAAAATAAATCAATAATTATGTACTTAAAGTACATATATAATAAAGAGGTCATTGGAAAGGTTCATAGGTATTTGAAGTTAGCACAGACCATAGGGGTTAGGTATCAAAATATTTAGCAACTTTTAACTTAAATATAAAAATAAAGTGGCGTGCTTTAACGGTGAATTTAAGTAAATATAAATAGTTTATTTACAAAAATAAAATCATCCATTTATCTACAAGGGTTATAATAACGAATAAAATCTTAAGTTAAAAAAATATTGGAAATCACAGAAAAGTCTACTCTTATTAATACGTTTTACTATGTACTCGTAAATAAGCTACAATCGATGTTTGATTCAATCATAAGATTGTGGCATTTATATTTTAGCTCTATAGGCGATATAAACAGTTTATGTTCTACTAAAATTTTCTTAATTTAGTATTATTTATTTACGAAAAGCGTTAAGTTTGCTTTCAGACTGCCATGTGACTAATTTTGTTAATATTAATATGTTAGGATTTTTATTTATTCGTGTGCACTTTATATAAAGGTTTTTGTATTGTATAATTTTTTGTTTTTTTTCAATATAGTATAGGCTAGCGCTTGGCTGCAATCAGACTTGCTAGCAAGTGGTGATGCAGCCTAAGGTGGAGCGCACTTGCCTAGAAGATGCTCATTCACTCTTGATTTGAAGGAACCTATATTAAAAAAGGACGGGAAAACGGAAGCCGGAAGGGCATTCCATATCCTAGAGGTTCGATTCAGAAACGAGGAAGCAAATCGCTTCGTACGAGCCCGCGGAATTTTGACTGCATATGGGTGCAGACCTTGTCGATGCCGTGCGGTTCGATAATAAAAAGGTGACGGAGGAACCAGATTGAATAGTTCTTGAGCACACTCTCAGAAATATATCCTGTAGAATACCGACAGACAGGCAACTTTGCGCCGATGTTCCAAGCTTTGCATCTTCGAACTGACCAGCGCTTTGTTACCGATAAGTCTCCTGGCGCGACGATTCACCGAATCCAATGCATCAAGCTGGATCTTGGCAGAGCCATCCCATAAATGGCTGCAGTAGTCCATGCACGATCGAACTTGTGCTTGGTACAGAATAAGAAGCTGTTCCGCTTGACTTTGTTGGTGCCTAGTTTCTTATTGTACATAAACAAAAATATGGCTAGGCTCATTCAAATTTTTATGATCTGACAACTCACAGAGATGACTTGCTTACAATGGGGCCATAGGGATGTAGGTATTCGCTTTTCTACTCCAAGTTTCTAAATAAAAGGGTACTCAGACCACAGGTGACATGTTTGTTTTGTCTAAACAAGGCTTTATAATATAGCGTAACACCTAAGAACACTTAAATAAATATTTGCAACCAAAGAGTTGTATATCTATTAGGTATCGTACTTGTACGCATGTAAACCCCACGCTTCGTCGATGCGTACGAGCTTATTCGATTATTAGGCATTAATCTAGGTGAAATGTAAATAGTAGACTAGGGTACGCGGTAGCTAGGACATTTAAATAAAAAATGGAGATAATTTTACAACTTCTTAAGTACAAAATCAGTCTCATGTTAGTCTGAATGCGAAACTAAAAATATAATTTAATTACTCGTACTTAAGTAGAAAGGCCTAAATACTGAGTATTAATTTATTGTTACTACACTTTTTTCCAAATATACAATCATCAAGTTTTAAAGCTGTACATCCACTATATTCGCGCAGAAGTTGTGCTACTCGTAGCTGCCACTCAGCACAGACAAATTTCATAACTAAATGCATGCGTGCAACGAGATCTCACGACGAGAGGGAGAGAGAGATGTTGTCGATGCCGGCTAATTTCTCGTTTGCACAACAATCCACCACATGCACAAAATATAATATAATATAATATATAAAAATGGCATGTAATGGTTCGTAAAGAAAAATACCGCTGATTAGAAATACAACTTTTTACTGTACTTTTGACATAACAAGACATGTCATAATATGTGTAACCAATGTTAGCTTCGGTAGACGATAACGCGAGAAAATGGACATAATGTTACTCGTTGTGCGCATGCTAGCCCTGCAGGGGTGGATACATGTCTGTATTTTGGGAAGAGAAGTCTTGCACTCTGATTTGATTGAGACTTCTATTAGTTTCTTTAGAAAACGCACGCATCTTCTGCTCAAGCGTCTGTAGCAGATGTCAGTAACACGTTTGGTGCGCATAGTAAAGTGGGTGCACAGCTTAACTAACGTTCACACAATAACGAGAGAGCACAAAATCTAAACTAGTGAGTAAGTGACTCGTCAACAGTTGTAAATATACTTAACGGGTGAATAAGAATTCTATATCAACTCGGTATTATGTGGTAAAGAAACTTTGCTTCGTTAGAATTACTGTTATTATCTGCCTATTCATAAGATTTTTAAATTCAGATTATAATTTTTGACGTCCTTAACTCTGGCTAAATAAATAGTTTTTATTTTTTATTTATAGATTATCATTCAAAGCAAAGTCCCTTCCCCACGCACAAAATAAAAACCATCTAATAGCTAGACTCAGCGCGAGGAAGAACTTTGGTTGGGGCAAACTATCAACGGGGCCTATACATGTAAAATCGTTCAGCTGCGCGAAGCGTATTGGCACGCGATGTGTTAGTTTCATTTCCTCAAAATCAGTAAAAGTACTCATTATCTTTTTTCACATTATAGCGAGTAAACGAGCAGACGGGTCACCTGATATTATGTGATTACCGCCGCCCATGAACATTTGCAGCACCAGAGGAACCGCTAATGCGTTGCCGGCTTTTGAGATAGTTGTTTATCCGCCCTTTGAAGAGCCCCATATTATGATGACGAGGAAACACATAATATGGAAGCTGGTTCCATATTTGCAAGTAGGTAGGAATAACGGGAAGTGGAAGAAGACTAGGCATCCAGCAAAGATGCTTTCTCACGCACAAAATAAAAGCAATCTAATAGCTAGACTCGTAGTTGGGCGGGTGGACGTTCCCGAAGACGTTGAGCTCATAGAGTCTGGCCAGCGGGAGGAAGAGCAGCGTTGTCTATGGTTGGAACGAATGCAAGTGTCACCATACATCAACTGTCAAGGGCTTATTCGGGAAAAACCGTACTATTTCGCAATGTATTTACGCGCGATGTGTTCGATTCGTTTCCTCGAGATCGGTTACAGTTGATCACGCAGGACACAATATGGTGGGTTCGAAGAGCCGAGAATTATTATTTAGTTCTTTGAAAGGCACTAATGAGATAAATTATAATTTTTGACGTCTTTAACTCTGGCTGAATTAGATTTCTTCGCGCGTGATGTGTTAGTTTAATTTCAAGATCGGTTACGGCAAAAGGTTCTTGGTTACGGTATAGATTATTTTTCAAAGCAAAGTCCCTTCCCCACGCGCAAAATAAAAGCCATCTAATAGCTAGACTCAGCGTGAGGAAGAGCAGCTTTGTCTTTGGTTGGAGCCTTTCAACGACCTACTCGTGGAAAATCCTGCGGTTGCGGGTGCGCGCACAAAGTTTCGTTTCCTCAAGATCGGTAACAGTGGATAATCTTTCCAAGCAATTAAAGTCCCTTCCCCACGCGGAAAATAAAAGCCATCTAATAGATAGACTCAGCATGAGGAAGAGCAGCTTTGTCTTTGGTTGGAGCACACGAAGATCGGTAACAGTGGATAATCTTTCAAAGCAAAGTCCCTTCCCCACGCGGAAAGTAAGAGCCATCTAATAGCTAGACTCAGCATGAGGAAGAGCAGCTTTGTCTTTGGTTGGAGCCTTTCAACGACCTACTCGTGGAAAATCCTGCGGTTGCGGGTGCGCGCACAAAGTTTCGTTTCCTCAAGATCGGTAACAGTGGATAATCTTTCCAAGCAATTAAAGTCCCTTCCCCACGCGGAAAATAAAAGCCATCTAATAGATAGACTCAGCATGAGGAAGAGCAGCTTTGTCTTTGGTTGGAGCACACGAAGATCGGTAACAGTGGATAATCTTTCAAAGCAAAGTCCCTTCCCCGCGCGCCAAATAAAAGCCACCTAATAGGTGGAGTAGCAGTCTGGCGGATGGATGTTCCCGAACACGTTGAGCTCGTAGAGGCTGGCCAGCGTGATGAAGAGCAGGTACCATACCATCAGCACAGCGCCGTACTTGCGGTCCAGCTTCCAGCCGTTAGCGTGTGTGGCCACCACCAGGAACACCACCGTGGAGAACAGCGACAGCGTCGAGTAGATTAGACCTACGACAATAACAAGCTTGTTTATGTATTTTAATAAATGTTATTTTAACCTTTTTTTTTAATATCTGTAATATATGTATATTTAATTAGATTAAAATGATGACTCTTAACAAATTAAAATCTAAATAAAACTAAATTAAAAACTAATCATTAAAAATATCATCTATGCCACTGCAATAAGGCAATGTGCCCAGAACACTGGCTGCTATTTTATCCTATATTTATATTTTATCTTGATTTTAATATATTTTTTCCTCCGCTTTTGACCATCTGAGATGTCCTAGGACTATAAAAAGATCTGTGGTCTTTATGTAGTTAGAAGTTTAGGCTTGCACGTCCAATGATGTTACATCCCTTCAAAGGTACCAGTACAACTTATATGATTTATATTGTTAATATATTTCTTGATTTTAATGTGAAACGCAAAAGTTTAAGTACGGGCTAAGTAACTATCCACAACCGAAGTCTCCAACCAGACCAGCACCCCGATTGTGTATGAAAATCGTTTGTCAAACGTATAACCCGAACTGTTTAAGGAGTTCATAGATGCCTACTTGTCAAAAAGCATGTTTAAACTCTTTCATAAGTTCCAGTGATAAGTTTTAAGCTTTCAAAATTATACGATTTGTGATTTCAACCCTGTCCCCACTAACAAAGGTTAACTGGAAGAGAATAACTCTAGGTATTAAGTTCGCCTTTGTGCATTGTAATTTTCTTATGTGCAATAAAGGATTTAAAACAAACAAACAAAAACAAACGATTTTCTTAGATAATTGGGCCTCTAATATGAAGGTCAATGCTATGCATTATGCACTGGAGCAGTATTTGTCACCCACCTTTGCTGATGACATTGACGTGGCTGCCGGGCTGGATGATGGCGGTCTGTATGAACCAGGGCAGGCCCAGGCAGACCAGGATATCGAACACGTTGGACCCAACCGCGTTGGACACCGCCATGTCTCCGTACCTGAATGAATGAAAGAACATATTAGGGCCTGTTACACTAACAATACGATTGATTGATTGACGATATCGCAGCTATATTAACATAATAAATAATTATATCCTGAAGAATACTACGATGCTAGAATCGCGTCACAGTATCGTAAGTGTAACACCCCCATTGGCTAGAAGCTTATTATCACTTTTCTTATTAAGAAAAATGATAATATCATCTAAATTATTTCCCGATGCAATTATATAATTACGATTATCTATACTAATATTATAAATGCGAAAGTTTGGATGGATAAATAGATGGACGTTTGTTACTCAATTTCCAAAACGGCTGTACGGATTTAAATGTGGCACAGACATAGATTATATAGTCTGGAATAACACATAGGCTACTTTTTATCAGTGTAAATTAAAGAGTTCCTGCGGGCACCCAAAAACGGAAAATCTCAATCCACCCGGTCGAAGTCGCGGGCATAAGCTAGTTAAAAAACCGGACAAGGCAAAACGCGAAACGTCCGCATCGAACGTGAAACACATTCTGTACTGTCGCACTATGCAGCTCCATTTAAAAATCAATTACGTAGACTTTTTTTCGTTCAGACAAAAGATTTGGCCGTAGGGCTTTTCGTCTTGGAATTTATATCATGTTTATTCAATAGGTACTACGTGAAGTACATAGTAAATGCTTGTTTATACAACAAAGTACTACGCGTAGTTATTATTAATTTCATGTTCATTTAATACTAGATGATGCCCGCGACTTCGTTAACGTGGAATAAGTATTTTTTTCAATTCCCGCGGGAACTTAATTTTCCGAGATAAAAAGTTTTGATACTTTTGCATTTGTAATATTAGTATGAAGTGCTACGCGTAGTTCATAATAAAATAAAATAAACTAGTAAAATCTTTATTTGGGATAACACAAAAACAAACAAAAATTTCCAAAACATAAAATTAAAACTAGAACTAAACTAACTTCTTATTCATTCCATATTCTTATTTAAATGCTACGCATTAATTCCACATTTATGTCAAAAGTTTAGTTTTTTTGTCCACTACAAGTTAGCCTTGACTGCAATCTTACCCTAAGGTAAGTGATGATGTCTAAGATGGTAGTGGGCTAACCTGTTAGGGGCATGGCAGTTATACCCACACCCCTATTCGGTTTCTACACGGCATCGTATCGGAACGCTAAATCTCTTGGCGGTACGTCTTTGCCGGTAGGGTGATAACTAGCCACGGCCGATGCCTCCCACTAGGCCAGACCAGGGAAAATTCAGAAATTATAAATTCCCAAATTGACCCTGCCGGGGATCGAACCCGGGACCTCCGTATGTTAAGACAACGCTAAAGTAGTACTTATAATTCTATGGTTTTCGCTTTTAGTCTTACCCTTCCTTGATGACTGCAAGAGAGGATAGCGCGTCAGGCACCGAGACTCCGGCCGCGACAAATGTGAGCCCCATCACGGTGTCGGGGATTCCCAGGGTGTAGCCTGGAAAAGGAAATAATAACATTATGGGCCTGTTTCACAACCGCCTAGAAAACCTTAATTTTGACAGAACTATTTATTTATGCACAATCTGAAAACATCAAATTTCCGAGTCAGTTAATTTGAGTTAATGATAAGCTAAATCAGCAGTGCGATTGCGTAACTTCTGCATCAATCATTGTTACAGTAGCAATTGTTGTGATTGGCTGAATTGTGCTGCGTAAATGGATTTTTTCCAATAATGGAAGAGTACTATGCAATCAGAGGTGATTGCGATCGTTATACTCTAGCTGTCATTTTTAGCCGGTCGCCCTGCTGTTGATTTCAATATCAAAACCAAACTAATATGACAGCTGAAAATAATTCGCTATCCCTTTCTTAGTAGTCCCTGTCCGCAGGGAAGTAAATCTAGTGTTGCCACTTTCTGAAGGGACATCACTAGATATATAGTCCTGTCAATTTAGTTTGGTTTAGAGTGTGTTTGTAAGGATGAGAAAACATTACGGACAGGACGAGACAAAATATCCGAGTGAAGTGTCCGCGTCGTATGGGAAACACGTATTGTCGTGTCGTAGTAGTAGTTCCATATAAAAATGCGCATGTGGAATTTTAGTGTCCGTAGAGCTACGAAGCTACGACATCTAGCTACGGTCGCGTGTTGCGTGAGCTACTATGCTACGGACGTAACATGTAGCACTTAGACAATGCCGTTTAGAAATTAGATTCTAGCTCCCCGTATACGTGGACCGGGCATGTGTAAAGCAACCTGATACGATTTTTAATGATAGAATAGTGGGAATTTCGAAAAATTGGGCCTAGATCCTTGTTCCTTTTTCGAAACTGTATCTTCCTCAAGTCCCTAAGTAAAGAAGATACGGCTTAAATAATGTTACCGGAGTTCTTCCTCACGCCACACACATACTCTTAGATCAACAACGGAAAACCTCTGGTGTTATCTGGTGGGCAAATTACCACCCAACCGGCTATAAGACGTGCCACCAAGCGACTTACACATAGGTACAATGATCGATTGCAACCTATTAATTATTTTTATTACGGATTTCATACATAAAAAAACCGGCCAAGTGCGAGTCGGACTCGCGCACCGAGGGTTCCGTACAAACCTGTAATAAGTATAAAATTAATAAAAATATTTTTATTATTTGATGTAACTAAAAATTTATGTTTTCGCAATTTTTCCTTTATAAGACGTTGCTTCGTACAAAATTTCAAGATTCTGAGTTCAGGAGGTTCCCTTGCGAGTGTCAAAAATTTGGAGCATAAACGGCTGTATCTTTTGATTGCGTTGGCTTAGAAGATGCATTTTTTCACAGCTCCAATCTACTATAGATTTGAGTACTTGATATGAATTCTAGCTTAATACCTCCATGCATTCACGAGAAGAAGGGTCGTGACAGACAGACGGACGGACAACAGAGTGATCCTATAAGGGTTCCGTTTTTTCCTCTTGAGGTACGGAACAGTAAAAAAATAACTGCCATACCTCTAAAAGTTAGCCCGCTACGATAGTAGCCGATGATGACTTCACTCGTCATCATCATTATCATCGTTTCAAACCATCTCTCTCAGAATGAAAAGGGTTCCCCCGACTAGAATGCCAAATTCGTAACCTGCTAATAATGTATTAGAAAAAAATTGCTTTCACTGCTAATATAGCAGGTGGTGGTGTCGCACTCACCAATAATGGTGATCATCCAAACCATGAAGTAGGAGTAGAAGGAGATCCAGAGCATGGAGATGATGAAGGCGACGGGGTACCAGCGGCCGCGGCAGTCGGGCATCGTGTGGCGGCATGACCAGTGCACCGGGTACGCGACGTACCAGCACGCCAGTTGGAGGTAGTCTGAAAATATTTGTGAACAATTCATAATTAAAAAAAATAATAAACACGACTGCCCTGCCAAATAACGAACTGAACGAAAAGTTAAAAATCTAAATTAATCTAGTAAAATATATTTATATTTAACTAGATTAATTTATATATATAAATATATTTTTCACATTTTTATTAAATGATATTTTTTTGTGAATCACTGGATATTGAACAATAGTGTTATATATTTTTGGAATCTACTCATCATTTTCTAGATGATGATTATATAGATAATCTAATTTTTTTTTTTAATTTTACTAGCCTATGTCACCCGGAATAAGCTAGGGATTCTAACGATACCTCATTTATCAAAATCGGTTCAGGCGTATAGAAGTTATGGTGGAATATACAAACTCACATACATACATACATACATACATACATACATGAACCCTGAAAACAATATACTCCTTTTTTTAGGTAGTCAAATAAAAATCCGGCTGAGTTGGTTGTGGGCTCTTCTCAGACTAGGGCGCGTTTGGAACCCTCGTAGCATTAGTTTTAAGATACCGTAACTGATTATCACCACCATATTTTTATACGACTGCCTGAAAAAAGGAATATATTGTTTTCAGGGTTCATGTATGTATGTATGTATGTATGTATGTATGTATGTATGTATGTATGTATGTATGTATGTATGTATGTATGTGAGTTTGTATATTCCACCATAATTTCTATACGCCTGAACCGATTTTGATAAATGAGGCATCGTTAGAATTCGTAGCTTATTCCGGGTGACATAGGCTAGTAAATTTTTTTTAAAAATTATGGGGTAACCATGGTCCCGCATTAAAGACAAAAATTGAAAAAAAAAACGAATATAAGATTAACTATATAATCATCATCTAGAAAATGATGAGTAGATTTCAAAAATATATAACACTATAGTTCAATATTTAGTGATTCACAAAAAATATAATTTAATAAAAAATGTGAATAAGATTCCAAAGGCTATATATGCAAATCGCTTCTTATGGAGGTAAACTCCAAAAATAATATGGCAGGGCAGTCGTATTTTTTAATTCGTTAAATTAATATAAAACTCGTTTGCGTGGATTTAGTTTTTCGTATTTCGGCCTCCATAAAGTATTTATATAAGTAACTGGACGTCAATAAGTGTAGTGTGCCTAAATCGAATTTTACTATGACTTTGAATTTAGTTCATTAATTTTTGTGTGGAACTGCAGTTATTATTATTATTATAGCTTTATTTCCGACAACCACCACTATAGACCATCAACGTCCCACCGCTGGGCACAGGCCTCCACTCTCATCGGAGAGAGGTAATTAGAGCTTAGACTCACCACGCTGCTCCAATGCGGGCTGGCGGGCTATTTGCCTCACATTACAACTTTATTACCGTGTTTATGAAATGGCTTGATTTATTTTAATGCATGGTCCCCTGCGGGTAAAAGCCTCCTCCATCCTTTACAATTTTGTCTATTTTCTTCTCAAAAGTGCAACCGCCGAGCACACCGAACCAGTGGTAGATAAATTTGACGTTTCTAAATTCCACATTTATACATAAAAATTTTGAATTGAGCTTGAATTTTGAATTTTGAGCTAAGTATACCTAACAACTTAAGCGAAGTCAAGGAATGTGAAGCTGAAGTGGCAATGGGTGGGGCACCTGATTCGAAAAAAATAGCTGGAATAGCGACTTCGCACTAGAAAGCGCAGCTTTGGCTGCCCCTCACATCTATGACGGACAGAAGACAGGTCTTTTCTTTTCCAGCTGTGGACGTCTGTCTGTTGATAAGGATGGCCACTACGACATATAGTATAGTATAATGGCAACTTACTTGCTCCGATTGGCTTGACGAGAGGGTCGATTGCGGTCTCTGGGTTGTATTCTTTGGCTTTGTAATAGGCCTGTTGTAGGGGAAGCTGGAAAAATTATACTGTTTTACTTACTGCCAAATATACCTGACAAATTTAGTACACATAATATACCATTTGAAGCCACTGGCTTCAAATGGTATATTTATTCTATTAATATATTCTACTAATATTTAAAATAATTTTACAACGCAAAAAGAAGATTGGTAAAAGTTTGACTGATTTGGGTAAGACTGCTGTCTAGAGCTCAAAAAAAGATAGGAGAAAAGTATATGTAATAATACTTAATAGGCCTATTACACTGCACTTTCCACAGGGTAATAGGCCTTAACACTTTACACCAGGAAGAAAGGGTCCCTAAATCGGTCCTTATTGCTGTGTAATAAGCGACGTTCTAACTAGCGCCCACCCTTACCACAAGGCCCTGTAAAAAGTGCAGTGTAATAGGCCTATTATAGCCCTTGACTGCGATCTCAACTGCCACCTGGGTGGTAATTAAGATATACGTCGGTGTTGAGTTTCAAGTACTTACGCCCTGTGCTGTGTCCAGAGTCCAGACTTCGCCCATCCTTACCACAGGGCCCTGTAAATAGTGCAGTGTAATAGGCAATGTAATATTGTTTGCATGAAAAATATATCACCTTAGGCACGGGCGGGGCCTGTCCCTCTTGCTTGGTCTCGGTCTGGTTCGGGGTCTGCACCTGCTGTGTTGTGTCCGAGTCGCCCCAGCTCTGTGCAGGCGCTGCATGCGGTTGTTGCTAGAAAATTACGAGTTGGTATATTTACTTATGAAAGTCCCAGGGTTTCGAGTCAAGTCAAATATTTTTTCCTCCTACTTGTTCGGAAATTGCTTCATTATTTAAAAAAAAACAATAAGTAAGCCTAAAAGACTAACAAACAATCTATATTTAATCTGAGTTCGACATTTCTTTAATCTGGGCAAACATCTGCAGATATTGCTAATTCGTGGGTAGTGAGTTTTAAAAGTAGTTTAGTTTAGAGTTTAGGGAGTCACGACTCACTTTTTTTGCTGCTCACCGCAGTCGCTGAACACTGTGGTCTAATTTAAGATTAAAAAGACATAGCCTGGCGCCTCGTCCTTTTAAAATCACTTGGAAAGTCTTCGGCTTCACCTCGTCGTTCGAATACTACTCAACCGTAAATTGCTTTATTTCTGGCTTGGGCAGTAATGTACTATTATTCAAAGTAAGCATAGATTTTACACTTTTTAATGCTTGTTGATGGATTTCTTAGAAAAATTGCAGTACTGGCAGGGTTCCAACCACAGACCATAAAACTTTACTGCTCGGTGGTTCCAACCTTCCATTTCTTTGGGATTGGAAAATCACTCCTTGATTTTGAGTCAAGTATAATAATAATAAAGATAGACTAACATTAAATTATAATATCAGTCTTTCTGCAAGACTTTTTAATAAGCGTTATAAGTTTTGAACTTCCATCTATCAACGTCAAGAAGCACAATGGCAGAGACAATGGTGACACAAAGGCAGAGCTTACCAAAGAGGTTTCGTCCCAAGCGTTTATCGGGTCCCAGGTCTGGTTGGGATTCCAAGCAGTCTCAGCATTGTACGCCGCGTTCACGTAGGCTCCGTCAGGGTTGTATTCTGAAATAGTTTATACTTATTCTGTGATAGTACCATTTTTGGAGTACTAAACTATTTTTAAACTAATTTTCAGAGCCACTGTTCAAAATCGCCGAATTGGGAACCTCATCTTCCTTGGTTTGGAGTTGGATGTAGGTTTAAAACTATTACAGTTTCAGTGATATTACTACCCATTGTAGTTACAGTTATAAAAACGTAACGACGTATGATAGTCACGTGCATTAGGTAAATTAATAACAAGCCGTGTGGTGTCGATGGATATCCTGTAGGAACATAGATACTTATTATATTCTATTTAAAACAAAAAAATACAAATATCTACTATACTAGAGAGAGATTAAGTTGTAAAGTGTACCGGCAGCCTTCTGTGGCATATCGTTGTCCTGTCCCTCCATTTGTGTGTACTGCCCCTCCGCGGCCGGCGCCGTAGCTGGTTGACCTCCACCGCTTCTGCGAAAAGTATAACAAAATAAACTTAGTAAAATATAAGAAGTAAGCGTTAACATTAGAGATTTATTTTCGAAAAAGAACAAAAGTTCACTTACAATATGAGAAACTTAAAATACTCGTAAGAATATAATTTAATTTTTAAATGTATAATTAAATATAATTTTTCCATACCACGTTCATATTTATTATCTTATTAATAATAATAATGCCTTCATTTAAGATAAAAAATCCACTGTTAATATACCGCTACAGCCATTAACGTCCCACTGCTGGGCACAGGCCTCCACTCTCATAGGAGAGAGGGAATTAGAGCTTAGACCCACCACGCTGCTCCAATGCGGGTTGGCGGGCTTTAACGACTATTATCATGTTAGTGATAATAACCGGGACCGACAGCTTAAAGAGCTCTCCGAGGCGCGGGGGTGAAACACCGCCAACTTCCTAACTCCGGGCTAGTACTGGGAATTTCTAATCAGAAAAATCCGATACTTAATTATGGTCCGACCCGGGACTCGAACCCGGGACCTCGTCAGCCGCAGTCAAACATGCTAACCACTAGACCTACGAGGCAGGTCTGTTAATATACATAAAAACAAAATAATATATCCACGAAACTGGGTTAACTTAACATAGAAAACCTACGCGCGAGCATGTCTCATAGACTATGTATGTACTAATCTTAACTATGTAAAGATTGGCCGCCGTGTCCGAAATTCGGTCGGGAGGACATTATTATTATGTAGACTGTCGCCACAGTCGGTTTATGAATACGGGGACAGATCTGGGTTTGTTTCTATTACTTGTAAGTGACGAGCGCAGCTTGTTCCTCTCTCGACGGCAGTTTGAACGGCAGAGGAATTGTCAAGGCCCATCGCTCCAGCGTGGAGTTGAAGCGCAGCGCCACGCAGTATACTCCGTACATGAACAGCATGAATAACGCTTCTGGCCTGTGAGGGGAAAAGGGAAAATTATACACCAGGAAGTCTTTTAATAAGGCAAACTTACCGAAAGCGGTGATGGCCTAGTGGTTTATTGATAGATGGATATTGTCCAATAGGAGCAGGCGTTACTTTGCGGAAGACCATGATAATTAATGAACTAGAAGTTTAATTCGCTATGATCCGCCACAGTAGACAAATTTCTGTGGTATGTGTGTGTCTTGCATTTGCAGCTCGCGGCATTCACCATCCAGCAAGCCAGCAATTCGCACCGGCACCGGCAATTATATATTGATAGGAACTATTTGTATAAAATAACAGTTGCTGTTGCACCCACAATTTGGCAAAATAAAAATTATCATTATCATTTAAACGATGGCCTCGTATTTGGATGATACATTTTGGCGAATTCTGTATAATACAATCTGTTAACAAGTAACTAAAGTAATATGACTAGTGCTGCCGCTTTCCGCAGGGGATTATTATGAAAGGGTTGGCAATATAAATAGAGCTGGCATTTTAGTTTAGAGATGATGTACAATAGAATAGTTTCATTGTCATTCGATCCTCCCGCACGCACTTCCAACATTAGCTAAGCAATTTAATATGCATCTCTTCCTCGACCGTTATGGTGGAGGAAAACATCTTGAGGAAACCTGAAAGTTCTTGATGTCCTCAAACGTGTGTGAAGTCTGCCAATCCGCTCTCGCCCAGCGTGGTGAATTGTATGGCTAAACTGTTGTCATTCTGAGAGCAGACTCGTGCTCAGTACAAAACCTTCTCTATGATCCATGATACCCATGCATCCTTGGATGAAATAAACACGGGATAGCAAACGTAAGAAACTTGTATGAAATCAATTAATAGATTATTGTAACGATTTTTATTTTGGTAATAAAAAAAAAATAGAGATATATTGCGGGGCGAGGGGAGAGTGCTTTGTTATTTTTCTGCCCAATAATTGGGCAGAAAAATAACAAGTGCATCGAATTAATGGCGAAACTGCTCAGTTCGTGGCCAGACGGGTACTAAAGGCGAATATGGTCGATATCACGCGTCCCGTGGCTAACTGGCTAACTCGTCCAAGGCCATATGGCCTAATTTGACCTATGCCTAAAGCCTGCACTTATGTCCGACAGTGAGCTTTTGTCTTTTGTAACTTGTAACGGCGACGGTGCGATGGCTTACTCGGTAGACGGACGACATCAGACGAGTCGCAGGGAACCGATGGATCCAGGCGGAGCAAAATCGCGGCGTGTGGAAGTCCATGCAGGAGAGCTATGTCAAGTAGTGGACGTCTATCGGTTGATGACGATGATGAACAGCGACGATTTGGGTATAAATTAGTTTTTTTTAATAATCAAAATAGAAGTTACCAGGACACGTATCCATTGGCGATGGTACACAGCATAACGAGTATAGAGATGGCGTAGAAGAAGCAGTCGCGACACAGCGGCCACCAGTTGAGGTGCGACACAGTTCCGGCGCACAGAGCGCACACCGATATCACGAACATTATGTTGAACACCGCCGAGCCGATCACGCCTGACACACCTGGGAGATAGCACTTTTGTTAACTATCGCTAGGAAGCCTGATTCAGTTCGTGTGTGTGCGAGTTTGGTGCGTGTAGGGTGCCTCTGAAGGAATTAGTGACAGTCTGCCTGCATGCGGCTGAGCAACTGACTACTTATCGCCGCTCAAAGACGAATTGTTGTTACCAAAACTGAACAATTACTAGGAAGGCTGATACTAGTATGGCATTATGATATGAGTAGTACCTGTGTGAACAGTATAAAAACTGACGATATTCATTGGTCCGTTCACTAGATATCGCCTCTCAAAGACGTGATATAAACTTACAAACAATTAAAAGCTCAAGTGTCCTGGCGTTGATGTCCTAATAAAATATTATGAAGGCGTAAAATTAATTGCTATCCTATTCTTATTACACTTGTTTATGCCAAATTTAGTTCAGCTATTTTATGTTAGTGTTTGTGTGAAGTATTTAAATATCTCCTTACTATTAGTTTTCCTGTTTCAAATTGTATTTACAATTTTAGTATTATCGTCTAAAAAATTTTGTATCTTATTTTGAATACTTATATCGTAAATACAATCTAGAAAAGGAAAATTAATCGTAGCCTCTAATCTACTTGGAAAGCTCAGCAGAAACTACTCCGAACTAAAAAAGTAACAGAATACTGACCAATATCGTCTTGTGCACAGAAAACGCCGATGACTACAGTTGCAAGCTCTGGGGCTGAACTGCCTGCCGCCATGAAGGTTGCGCCTGCTACATCTGGCGCCAGTTTTAGTTCTAAAAATAAAATAAACATTTAACTATGTAGTCTTACTAGTTCTTTTTAACTGTATATTGTATATGGTTATTGTGAAACAACCTTAAAAGGTAGATATATGCTAACGCGGACTTTTTTTTAGAACTTCTTGAGAGGAACAATTCCACCACCGCCCGCCGTGTAAGATCTCAAATGAGTCAATTTTTTCCGACTTTATTGACATTATGGTAATTTTCGTAGGATCTCTAATTTTTTCGAAAATAAAATCTAGCCTATGTTACTTGCTGATAAAGTAGCTTTCTTGTTGCTATAAGTGAATGAATTTTTAAAATCGGTTGAGTAGTTTTTCATTACAAACAAATCTTTCCTCTTTATAATATTAGTTTAGATTTTGTGTGTGCAATAAAGATATCAAAATAAATAAACCATAAATAAATATTTAGTCCCGTTCATCTGGTTGACTAGTCAAGTGGCACTTTAACATAGAACTTTGGAAGAGTCGGTAAGAGTTAGCAGTTAACCGTTTCAATCTCACCTTCACAGATCCTGTCCAAGCTGGAGACAAAATATTCATCGCACACGATCGCCAGACCAATGAAGGTGAATACAGCCACCAAGATGTGGATGATCAAGCCTCCATGTTTCCTCGCATTTTGGCCCATCAGTGGACGCGGGAACTGAAAATAAAATTGAGTTAGTGTAGCGGTTACCACAGTGTAAACTAGATGGTGCTAATTGTATCTAAATTAATTCTAATTGATTTAATATACTTACTTATAAGTACTTATTTATAAATAGGTACATACAACAAAACCAAATACAATAAAGTATTATTGTTCTATTGCTATTTTTATTTCTGATTTCTTGTTAATGACCCTCAAGAGTATGGATATGTCACCGTAAAATTGCAAAAACCGTCAGATTGCAATCTAACGCCGTTTATCTTGGGTCTTATGTATCTTTCGATTCTAAGGTTGTAATCTTTCGACAGTTTACAATCTCGCTAGATACATTACAATCTAATGGTTTTCACAATCTTACGGTGACATATATAAGGATGGATGGACTATGTATATTTTGTGTGTGCAAAAAGATATCTTTAATTAATCTAAATAAATAATAACATAAACAGTATTATTATAATAGTAGAGTAAGTAGGTATATAAAAGCTTGATACAAAAATCGTGTACGTACCTATAGCTTGGTACATTAAAATTGAAATAGTTTACCTGTTCAATGGCCGGTGGTGTACAGTTCCGGAGAGGATGTACGGTAGGAATAGCATCTTCTTCTTCCTCTATTTTCTCATTTTCACGGATAACTACTGTTTCTTCTCCCTATAAAACAAACGTTTGATATTAACCTTAAATTGATCCTGGATGGTCTGGCCTGGTGTGAGGGCTTCGGCCATGGCTAGTTACCATTCTACCAGCAAAAATGCACCGTACCGCCAAGCGATTTAACGTTCCGGTACGATGCCGTGTAGAAACCGATATGGGTTTAATATAACTGCCATGCCCCTACTAACAGGTTAGCTCACTACTATCTTAGATTGCAGCCTCACTTACCATCAGGTGAGATCGCAGTGCAGGGCTTACTTGTATCGGATACAAAAAAAATGAACTGAAAAAGCAAACTTGTCACAAAAATACCATTAACATATTTTGTATTAGTCTTTTATTGAAATTACTGTAAAATGTAGGTATGTGGTCGAAGCTCTGATATTAGATCAAGATATTTTTGATGTAGCATTTGACTGCATCGGTCATCGTGCGTTGTTTAATAAAGATTCCAATTACAAAAGCTTTAGGATCAGATGTGTACTATTTTGATAATTATTACCTCTTCATATCCGGCATCCTTTTGTTTCTTTTTTTCTCCCTCTTCTGGTTCTATTTCGATTCCTTTCATAGCTTTCTTGCCTCCTGCTTCGGGCGCGCTTTCTTCTTTGGGGCCAATTGGGACGACATCCGGTTCTGGGAAAATGGAAGCATTTTATGACGTTGAGTGTCATAAGGTATAATTGAACGAGTCTGAGAAGTACCATAACAGTGAAGCTCAGTCAATCCATGACTGCTTCGAGCTGCAACTGCTTACAGAACACAAACACCTAGTTGTAATCTTCATTTCATTTTCATACTTGAAATTGCATGAGCAGTCACGGCCGTTCCGACCGGTCTACTGATACATATGGAAAGTCCAATTACAGAGGACGTCCAAAGACTGGCGATTATGATAAAGAAAAGAGTCCGATAATGCATATGTAGGGCAGTAGATATGTATTTATGTAGAGTAATACATATGTGGAACAAACTGCCCGAGGATGTGGTGATGTCAACCTCTATAAATAAGTTCAAGAACAGACTGGATAAGCACTTAAAGCTAAAGCACAAGATTGGTACAGGTGCATCAGCGAGAGCTAGCCTTATAGCTAGACTTCGTCCGCGTGAATTAAGGTTTTTTGTCCCTGGGACACAACCTATCCCTGTACCAAATTTCTTCAAAATCGGTTGAACAGATGGGCCGTGAAAGCGTAGCAGACAGACAGAGAGACAGACACACTTTAGCATTTATAATATTGGTATCTTACTAATATTATAAATGCGAAAGTTTGGATGGATGTATGGATATATATGGATGTATGGATGTTTGTTACTCAATCACCCCACAACGGCTGAACGGATCTGGCTGAAATTTGGTACAGAGTTATATTATAGTCTGGAATAGCACATAGGCTACTTTTTATCCCAGAAAATTAAAGAGTTCTCGCGGGAACCAAAAAACCTCAAACCACGCAGACGAAGTCGCGGGCATTCGCTAGTGGATAATAATAATAATAATGCTTACCTTTAATAGGGTTGGTATCTTTGGGCTGTTCGGGCACTTCCGGTTTAGGCTCGGGCACCTTGTCCGGGTTCTCTGCCGGCTCTGAGGGGTTGCTCATCACGGCTTGGAATATAGAATAGGCGATCATGATAATGGACACAGTCAGCCAGCGGTGCCGACGAGGCTTGCGCATTATCTGCAACAGTAAACGAATAGGTAATTGAAATAACTATGTGTGATAAATCCAAACTTATATTGTAACTAGCTGATGCCTGCGAGTTTTTGGTTCCCGTGGGAACTCTTTACTTTTCCGGGATAAAAAGAAGCCTATGTGTTATTCCAGACTATTATTATTATTACTCTTTATTTTGTACACCACAACACACATAAAAAGGACACAAAAAAATCCATAGAAAACAAAGAACGAAGTAGTATACAAAAAGGCGGCCTTATCGCTTAGTAGCGATCTCTGCCAGGCAACCTTAGGAATAGGAGAAGTTAGGAGATTAACTCGCGGGTGGTGTATTAATATAAACATACAAACAAATACCTACATACTAATACATAAACAGTTACACAAATAATATAATACTTATAATAAAAATTTTAGAAAATAAACTAATATATATTTAGTATTTTTACTTTAAGTAATATCATACTAAATAAAAGTTAAAACTAGTCGTCTGTATTATGGTGATAAATAGAAATTCTTAACAGATTTTTTAAATATTTCCAGTGACTTTGATTGTCGTATGGTCAATGGGAGAGCATTCCATAATAAAACAGCTTGCACTGTGAAAGACTGCGTATAAAACTTGGTCTTATGCGATGGTATGCATAAAGTTAATTGTCGGGTTGTTCGTATTTCGGACTGATCTCCCAGAAATTTAAACTTCTCCTTCAGGTAAGAGGGAGTTTTTGGGTCAAATAGCACACGGTACAGAAGTCAGAGAACATGAAGATCCCGGCGACGGCGAATAGGAAGCCACTCGAGCATTTGACGAAATTCAGATACGTGGTCATATTACGACTATAATCTATTCCTATGCCAAATTTCATCCAGAGAGTCGTTCTCGCGTGAAAGAGTAACGAAATATACGAAATATGAATATATGAAATGGGGTATACGTGAGTTTGTGTATTTGCTACGCTTTCATGGGCCATACGTTTAATCACTACAGCCCATTAACGTCCCACTGATGGGCACAGGCCTCCACTCTCATAGGAGAGAGGGAATTAGAGATTAGACCCACCACGCTGCTCCAATGCGGGTTGGCGGACTTTTAGAACGACTATTAGAATGTTAGTGATAACAACCGGGACCGACGGCTTAACGTGCTCTCCGAGGCACGGGTGAAACACCGCCATCATCCTAGCTCCAGGCAAGTACTGAGTAAGAGAGTACCCTATACGTAATTATAGTCCGACCCGGGACTCGAACCCGGGAACTCGTCGGCCGCAGTCGAACATGGTACCACTAGACTAACGAAGCAGTATGTGTAACGAATTACACTTAAAACTGGAGATATACTAATAGGTCTTTACCTATGAAATTGCCGTTTTGTATGGAATATTAGTGAAAGTACTTATTTTATCAAATTTTAAAAGTTTTTTAATTCCTGTTTACTGTGATTTTGGCGGTAGAACCAGGGGAGATTTAATCTTACCCGAATAACCTTGCAGCCAGTTTAGAAAGTATCAATACCAAAAACATTACATTCAATGGCTTAACGAATGATACTATACGTAGATATGTATGTATACGTACGTTAAAAGATTTATTTGGTTCCTACTTGCTTAATTGGAAATTATCATCATACCCACATACACATTACACAACTGAGCCTCATTATTTTGTAAACATACTTTGACAGGTAAATTGACAGTATTGCACATGGACATATTTTGAAAAGCAACGTTTTGCATGGAGGTAGGAAATTACTACCTCCTCTATCTCATTCCTCATTGCTAAAGTGTCTAACTAACTAATTCTATTTGCGGTCCCAATTACTTGGCCCCAGAGACAGTTCGAGTTGAAGAGCTTTCTAGTCCCGCTGCCTGTTTATTTTCGTTGTACAACCTTTACCGTGGCAAATTACGTGTAGCCTACCGAAAATACGATAGAATTAACACAATTTACTGTGGCTTTGCCTCTTTCACCCTCTCTCTTTGTCTGTATCTAGGTCATACGTTGTACATACATCAATCTACTATAAGTTTTCCATTAGAGTGCACTCCTGTGGTGTACTCAGTTTCATTGTTTGTAAATCTATGGTCCTATGAGTCATTCATGGCGCGTCTTATCAATGAAAATTAATTTGTTAACGCAGTAAAGGTAGTTTCAATAAAATACAAAAGTAAATAATATGGTAAAGTACCTAAAATAAACATACCTTAGTAATTTGCGTCACTAAAATTAGCTAGTACTAAATTTAGAAACACATTTTCAGAGGTGCTCACATAAGTCTGTTTATATTCGTGGTCGCTTGGATCCCGGTCTGAATATTTGAATAACCTTAGAAATTAGTCTCTGTTCAGACGGGCCACACACCAACCAGACAGCGACAAAAAATCGTGCGGCCAAGCAAATCGTTACGTGTCTTGTTGCAGCTGTCTGAAGTTGTGTTGTCGAAGCCACAAACGATTATGACACCACTTCATTATACCAACTCAGATCAGAAACTTTGAAATGACGCGCTAAATTGAGGACTTCCTTTTTTAAAATATATAGCGAGCAAACGAGCAGGCGGGTCACTTGATATTAAGTGATTACCGCCCGCCGCCCGCAGCACCAGAGAAACCGCCAATGCGTTGCCGGCTTTTGAGATTTTAGTTTATTCTCCCTTTGAAGAGAGCTTTTATATACTTATATTCTTGTTTGCAAGTCGTGTCGCAGCTCACATTAAAAGTACGTGTGTAGCAATACCCATTTTACGGTCAGAGGCTATTTCGAGATGAATTCTACAGCCGCCATGCAAATGACGCGAATGTTTAGATAAGACAACCCTTTTGTATCCTCTTGTGATTTAATACACAACGACATTTTTGTCGCTGAGGTGGGTGTGTGTGGATCACCTGGAGGTGGGATGTCTGAAAGGACCCTTACTGTAGCCCCGGGGCGCGAGTTAACGCTAACATGCCCCGCGGGACTGAAATCAGGGTTCGAGGTCCCTACAGTTATAAATAAACACGTCAACTTTATGTACGTGGAAAATTATGTTAATGTAGGTAGATTTATTGATTGTGAATGAACTAGAAGTTTAATTCGCTATAATCCGCTACAGTAGACAAATCTGTGTGGTACAGTGCGTGTCTTTCACCTGCTGCAGCATGCGACACCCACCACCCAGCAATTCGCACAGGCACAACACCACACCACACAAATCCTCCAAATCACTCTCAACGTACGTTTCACTCCGACACCGGAGCATCTTCAGGAGACGTGGACTCGACAATGCACGATTGTGAATTGCTGGGTGAAAGACACGCACTGTACCACACAGATTTGTCTACTGTAGCGGATTATAGCGAATTAAACTTCTAGTTCATTCACTATCATGGACTTCCGCAAAGTAACGCCTGCTTCTATTCAAGATTTATTGATTTATCTTTACAGGTCCATGTCTATAGGTAGATTTTTTTACGCACGACGAACGGAGACGGTATATGTGTTTTATTTGATTTTGTATATTTATTTTTATCTCGGAAATCACACAGGATTTTTAAAAACCTAGTCATCATCTATAATAATAGTCCTTACTTCCATTCTAATATTATAAATGCGAAAGTATATCAATCTGTTACGCTTTAATGGCTCACCTTTTTATCCGATTTTCATGTAATTTGGTATTAAAATAGGTTGTATCTCGGAGAAGGACTTAGCCTATCACGGAAAGTGATAATAATATGACTAATATTATAAACTAGATGATGCCCGCTACTTCGTCCGCGTGGTTTACGGTTTTTTGATTCCCTTAAACTCGGAACTCTTTAATTTTCCGGGATAAATGTATCACGGGGAAGTTCCCGCGGGAATTAAAAAAATCTTAAACCACGCGGACGAAGTCGCTGACATCATCTAGTATTATATAAAAACAAAACATGTAGAGCCTATTATATGAGACGGTCTAAGCAATTAAGTAAAGGATGCTTAATTTTCATCATGACATTCGCATTCACTGAAGCCCTGAAAGTGTTCCGTTTGACTGTAGGTTGACTCTAGCGCGGCCTTCTGTTACAGGGGCGAGGGCAACTATTACCTACGACTTACTTGCGTGAGGCATATAACTACCATAATTTACCTGTTTGATGATGATAATTCAATTGTACGAGATTTGTTTGTGATTTGAAAATGGGATGAAACGAAAAGGCGACACCAAAAAGAGACATAATAGGATAGGACATAATAGGATTTAGCCTGCGAGAGAGTGATATAGAATACAAGTTATTTTTTAAATCGACTACAAGTTAGCCCTTGACTGCGATCTCACCTGATGGAAAGTTATGATGCAGTCTACGATGGTAGCGGGCGGGTAACCTGTTAGGGGCATGGCAGTTATATTTAACCCATACCCCTAATCGGTTTCTACGCGGCATTTTATGGGAACGATAAATCGCTTTGCCGGCAGGGTGGTAACTAGCCACGGCCGAAGCCTTAAAGCAAAAGGCAAAGCTTTAGGTATCTGTTTTACATAGTCCACAAAACTGGTCTATCGCTTTATAAATCAATATTGAGTAAAATATAATATTGAAGGAGTAACGAATATCCAAATCCATAGCCCCCAGCTATAAAAAATATAATATTATGTGGAATATCTCACCGCGATATTTCACCGCGATTAAATGAAATATCCTCTCATCTGGTGACAGAAGGGCTGGCTTATTTTTTGCGCAAAGAATTAGCCTGGCTGTCCAGTTCAAAAGTGCAGCTAGCATTCTTGATGTATATTGAGCGTAGATACACGCCATACATACACAGGTAACACTACCTATCTTCAGTAGTCATAAAGGTATCTCTCACATTCAGGAAAGTGCCACTCTTTTCAACACATCGTGTCTTTGTATACTTGAGTTTATTTTTAGAAGGTACACTACGACAAAAATAAAAACCGGCCAAGTGCGTGTCGGGCCACGCGCTGTTTAGGGTTCCGTAGTTGTCCCTGGTAAAATTATGCGTAACTTACTATTTTATAAGTTGGTCGACTATTACTCGTTAACTTGTAAAGCCTAATTAGCTGTGATAGTATTCCTCTTAACTTCGTTATAACTACTGCCATGAATTTTGTCACATATTCTAAAACAAATGTTTAGCTGGCTTTAGACACTTGACTCTAACAAAAGCACTTTAAAGCTCAATATTTCGCAAGCGAATCCTGATGTGGTTTTCCCATACCCGCATTTTTTTTGGGACTGGAGGTTTAAGTGGACAAAACTGCCCAGTAGGAATAAAGAAGACCCGCAATATTTTTGAACAACCTATCCAACGACGTCTCACACCATGGGATAGACGAGAAAAAAAACCCTGTAGCACACAATCTAAGAAGTTTGAAGTTGACCCAAATTGACCCTGCCGGGGATCGAACCCGGGACCTCCGCACGTTAAGACAACAGCGCTCCACTGAGGTCGTCAAAGTCTCATGTTAGCCGGGTTGGTTATTGACCCATTGAACAATTTACGCTGTGCTGTAGAGTTTTAAATTGTAATTGTTTTCAGCTGTAACAATAAAATTGTACGCTCGCTAACCATTTCATTTGATGTCATACATGTTCAATGATAACATTCAGAAATATCTACAATACCCGTTACTGTACTGTGCAAATTATTTTATACCTTAAAATGTACGTATTAAAGTTTATATTACAATATTGATGGGCAGCTCTGTATTGTATAGAAAACTCAGAACGGATCAATACCTTAGAGGTATCTATTTCACTCTGTTCCACGCTGCTTGTTGATAATAATGTTTCTGATCTGTTTTATGATCGACCAACTTTTGAACGTGGTTTTGCTTGCATGAAATTATAAAACTGTGGCTTATGAGTTCATAATTTCTTACTTATGTGAAAGTGTATTTGTCCATTGCGTATACTTTATGCCAAACAAGATAATGCCCGCTTTTTATACGACTGCCTGAAAAAAGGAGTATATTGTTTTCAGGGTTCATGTATGTATGTATGTATGTATGTGAGTTTGTATATTCCACCATAACTTCTATACACCTGAACCGATTTCGATAGATGAGGTATTGTTAGAATTCCTAACTTATTCCGGGTGACATAGGCTAGTAAATTTTTAAAAAAAAATTGATGGGGTGACCATGGCCCCCCTTAAAGACTAAAGTTGAAAAAAAAAACGAAAATAAGATTAACTATATAATCATCATCTAGAAAATGATGAGTAGATTGCAAAAATATATAACACTGTTCAATATCCAGTGATTCACAAAAAAATATCATTTAATAAAAATGTGAATAAGATTCCAAAGGCTATATATGCAAATCGCTTCGGAGGTAAACTCCAAAAATATTATGGCAGGGCAGTCGTATTATTTAATTCGTTAAATTATTTTTATTTCTTTTTTTTTATTGAGAGATAGGATTGCGCTTGACGACAATCATGTTTCGTGCAAAGCAATGATGAGGTTGGAATGCGATTGCTTAGAAGATGCCTATTCACTCTTGCCTTGAAGGGAAATAAGTTGTATGTTGCAGGAAACGCGTGCGCTGGGAGGGTGTTCCACGCCCTAGCGGTTCGGATCAGAAACGTGGAGCAAATACGTTTCGTGCGAGCAGATTGGACGTCAACAACATAAGGATGCCAACGCTGACGGTTTCTCGCTGTTCTGTGGTAGAACGGAGAAGGAGGAACAAGGTTGTGAAGTTCCTGAGCACACTCTGCATTGTATATCTGATAAAAAACCGATAACCAGGCGACACTGGCCTGCGTCGGTGTTGTAGACTTCGTCCGTGTTTTTTTAAAATGAAAATCCCGTAGGAAAACTTTATTAATCCGGAGTAAAGAAATAAGTAACCTATGTTTGTCACCGGGCGTAAATTAATTCACAAAATTTTGAGAAAATTGCTGCGGATGGACCGTTAAAAAGTAACAGAAAAACAGACAGACACAATTTCACTTTTATAATATTAGTAAGGATGCGTACAAGGCGTAGCGCCCGGGTACGCGCCAAGCTCACAAGCTCTACCAAGCTCATTACTGAGCACGAATCTCTTCTCTGCAGAGTGTCCCTAGGGTTTGGCTATAGTCCACCACGCCGGCCAAGGGTGGATTAGCAGCTTCACACACCTTCCGAGAGTTCTATCATTATGAAGTACTCTCAGGCATGCGAGTTCTTCACGATGTTTTCCTTCACCGTTTAAGTCTCTAAATAAGGCCACCAATCGTACTGTTATATTTTGGGTTTCTGATTATTTGTGTTATGTTTTGGTGTACAAAAAATTCATTCAGTCATTCATTAATTGCTTAGTAAATACCAGTAAAAGCTAAAAAGCTAGAAGAAGTAAAAATATCTGCAGGCAAAATGTCGTGGCGGAAAAGCGCTCTTCCCTTTATTAGAAGGATCGAATGACGTATCGAGTGCCCTCGGACGTCACTCGGCGTCCGCCCACAATGCTTTCATTAACCGTCTGCGGCTTTTAGCGACGGGGCTGCTACTATCGCTTAAAGCAGTATTATAAATAAATCATACTAATATTATAAATGCTGAAGTGTGTTTGCTTGTTGGTTTTTCCTTCAACCAAGCCGCAACGGAGCAACGCATCGACGTGATTTTTGGCATGGGTATACTTTAGGACCGAGAGAAACAGGGGCTATTTTCTATCCCGGAAAATGAAGGAGTCCCCATGGAAATAAAAAAAAACTTGAACCACGCGGACAAGGTCGCGGGCATCAGCTGGTCTATACTAATATTATAAATGCGAAAGTTTGGATGGATGGATGTTTGTTACTCAATCACGCCAGAACGGCTGAACGGATTTGGATGAAATTTGGCACAGAGATAGATTATAGTCTGGAATAACACATATACTTTTTATCCCGGAAAATTATAGTTCCCGCGGCAACCAAAAACCTCGATCGATGCGCATGAAGTCGCGGGCATCAGCTAGTAATAAATAAATACTCTTTATTTAAAGCAACTAAGGCTCAATTGGTTAGTAGAATAACATACAATTATTTAAAACTTTAAAAATTTATGTTAGTAGCCACACAATAAAAAAAAATATTAACATTACAATTACAATAGGGATGATGACAACTCAATCAAATCAGCAACTTTTTATCAAACTTAAAAACGCACTTCACGTATGGAAGTTGCATGAAATTCACCATTGTGACGTCATCAAATTTCAAGTACTTTTTTTCTTTAATCTATATTTTAAAATGGTTATCATACCTAAAACTAACCGAGGATGTGAATTTTAGGTCTTTTGGAAAACCCAAACCAATACTTGAATGTGTCCAAGCCTTGGTGAGTCGACCTTACTCGCAAACATATTCAACATGCGGTTGGTACTTGAGCGCAGTCTTGTCAGCAGTGATGATGACGTCTTCTGTATTAAGGCAAAGAATTCATCAGTTGGCTCATTTGCGAACATAGTTGACGCTGAACAAATCCGCAGCAAGCCCAACATCGTCCTGTAACCATTAATATATTGCACCCTCAGAGTGTCTATGACCTTTTTCGAATAATTGACTCAAAAGCTTCCCGAGTAGAAGTTTTGGCGGTTTTGTTCCAAAACAATGGGTGCCTTAGGGGGCGGCAAGCAGGGCAATCGCCCGGGGCCTCGCTCTTGCAGGGGCCTCGTGCCCTCGCACTACAGCCCACTTAGATCACTTAGACAATCCACTATCAATGAAACTTAATATTATTTAAAGTCTTAAAAATATAATATAATAACTAAAAAATATTATTAAAAGGAGTCCCTTTAGGCAAGGTTCCGAAGATACTGGCAGCGTTCCCCCTTTGAATAGCTAGGCTAATTCTTTGTCCGTGGTAGCTGCCAGCTCATCGGTCTCCTGTGATGTCGACAAATGATGACAATGATGTCACTATCAATTATATTTATTGATCTGAGATGCCAGTACTGTAAACTGTGAAAGGTAAAAATACGGGAATGGACTATACTCCACAAAGCTTAAGGGCCTCGTAAATATCTATCGCCCAGAGCCTCGCAATCGGTAAAGACGCCCCTGTATCAAAATAACAGCTTTATGTCACGTACGTCTTGACGTTCTTTGTTTTTCCTCTACAATTTAGCCTTTGACTGCGATCTCACCTGATGTTAAGTTATGATGCAGTCTAAGATGGTAGTAGCGAGCTAACCTGTTTGGGGTATGGCAGTTATATTAAACCCATACCTCTAATTGGCTTCTACACCAGAACTCTAAACCCGTAGGCGGCACGACTTTATCGGTAAGGTGTTAACTAGTCATGGCCGAAGCCTTCTACCAAGCCAGACTAGAGAAAATTCAGAAATTAAAAATTTCCATATTGACCCTGCCGGGGATCAAATCCGGAACCTCCCACGTTAAGACAAAAGCGCTCAACTCCGCCAAAGAGGTCGTCAAAAATAAGGATTAAGTATAATTCTAAAACACGAACATTATCAATATTAAAATAACACGGCTTTAAGCGATGGTAGTATGTCCCCAGTATGACTTCTCGAGGACTTCGAGCAATATGATCCTATTATGCACTCTGCGTCTACAGCAGTAATTGTGATGGAGGATTTTTCTTATTCCAATTTTATTTTAAGGACTTTTTCTTCTTTACAAAAAGAACTTTAGCTAACCCCCTACGAAGGGTATTATTATTGTATTCTGTCAATGATGTATAATTTTAGTAGTACTCATTATATTTCGATGTGTTCTACCATCTAAGAATGCATCATTTTAAGACACGATTTTGTCCGTTTATATTAATAATGTATAAAATACAAGTGAAATAAATTTAACGAATTAAAAAATACGACTACCCTGCCATATTATTCTTGGAGTTTACCTCCATAAGAAGCGATTTGCATATATAGCCTTTGGAATCTTGTTCACATTTTTTATTAAATGATATTTTTTCTGGTGACGGACGGACGAACAGACAAGTGCAAACTCACTCAAGTAGACTCAGAGACCTTCGCTTCGCTCGGTCAAATATTTTTACGTCGTAGAACAAAATTTTTTCACAAAAAACATAAAAGAAGCAGCTAGTACTCTTAAGAGGGTAAGTATCTTTGAATTAACCCTTTGTAGTGTTTAATTATTCTCGTGACCTACTGGCTTCAAACTGTCAAAATCTGGACAAGAAATAATAGCAAGCTTAGACGAGAGTGTTCGTCGCGTAATTACTTCTTCAACTCCATTTGAAAGTCTTTATATCAGCGGAGGTATTTGCCGCATCACGTATCACCTGAGACGGTCATGGCTGTGAAATGGGTAGTAATAATTATTAACAGAAATAAGCGGTTTTTTAATGATAATTTTATTTAAATACAACTGTGTATGTGCAATTCACACACGGCAGAAGTGAAACTTCAGAAAAGTAGCCTATGAGAGAATGAAATAAATATAACTCGTATTCTAACTCATTCTCAGGCTTTAGCCTGCGAGAGAATGACATAAATATGTCTTGTATTCTATCTCATTCTCTCGCAGGATTAATCCTATTATGAATATGTTTTTCTCTTTTTGGTGTCGCTTTTTCGTTTCATCGGATTTTCAGATCGCAACGATTTTAAAGAAGTTTCACTTCAAAACCGTTTTAATTTCAACGGCCACCCTGGCCAAATTTTACCAGCTAATCGCATTTTCTTACGTATCAATGATACTATCTAGTCGCTTCATCTTATGCTATTAAATATTAGTTTGATATCCACCATATTCCCGAACTGGTTTAGTTTTCATAGGTTGGACTCTGATGGGCCGGAGTCTGGACTGTTTCAGACTGCAGATAACCGGTACGCGTTCTCCAATCAATAACGCATGTGCCCCAGGAGTCATCAGCTATGACCTGTCCACTGACCTGACGATCTCTCAGGCGCAGTGTTGAGCACTGTTGTCTTAACGTGGGAGGTCCCGGGTTAAATCGTCGGCAGGGTCATCATTTACCATCAAGTGAGATTGCAGTCAATGCTTACTTAATGTAGTGAATTAAAAAAAAACATTCTGTTTAGATTTGATACTGAATACCTAATAGCTAGCTTTACTCTGAATGTAGCGTGTCATATTTCAGGAACCTTTGGCTTATACAGATCGTTCATACACGTACCTATCTACAGTTTTACAATTATCATACCGTGACACAAAAATGTGTTTAATTCAAAACATTAATTTAACAAATGTGAGACCCTTGGGCCGTGGAGTCTTAGTGGAAAAATTTTTTGCGAGATATTTCACCGCGGTTAATTGCCTCATCTGGTGACAGAAGGGCTGGCTCATTTTTTGCGCAAAGGATCAGCCTGGCTGTCCAGCGCGGAAATGCGGCCAGCATTCTTGCCACCATTCCACGTGGGCATGATTTATATAGTAATTAGGTTAGGCTAGCTAGCATTAAGTTCTATTGTATTATTTTCAATAAAAAAAATAAAAAAATTCAAAACATTGAAAAGAAATTGTGAACAAACGCGGAATAAACATGTACATTTTGTACAAAGGACAACACGTTATTTAACATAATTGACTTATTTATGTGTGTAGACTCCACAAAGAAGACACCAACAAGCAAAACGAAGTGAACCGAAATTGAATGAAACACAGAACATGAAACATTGTAATTTAGGTGTAAAGGCGACGCGGCGTGCTCCGAGTCGTAATGAGATGAGACAATTTATTTTTCTTTATTTGTTCGGAATTGCTTTTGCTTTCCACTTTAAGATGGAGCTTTTAGGCTGGGAACATAATTATTACACGCCACTCCAGTGGAACTATGCTACTTTTTAAGTGAATTTACGAAGCATTAAAAATATAAGAAACTAAGCTTTTGTAATGAAACTATAATTATAAAAGCTTAGTTTATATTTATAATGAAACTATAACTGGATAATAACTGTAATTATTTATAATGAAACTATAACTGGATAATATCTGTAATTTCTACTTTAATAATAATCTATACTTTACTAATATTGTAAAGAGGTAAAGTTTGTGACGTTGTAGGGGTAATCTCTGGATCTACTGAACCGATTTTAGAAATACTGGTACCAATAGAAAGCCACATTATTTGTGAGTGTCATAGGCTATATATTATCCCAAAAACTTAGAGAGTTCCCGTGGGAATTCAAAAAACTTATTTCCCGCGGACGAAGTCGCGGGCAAGTCTGCTAGTAAGTAATATTTAAAAAAATATCTTTGGGGTAAGCTTAATGTAATCGTCCCAGAGTGCTATTTTATTTTTTACCTGACGGTTAGTTTGCCTCCTACCTAATAAATTAACTTTTTAAATCCATACTAATATTATAAATGCGAAAGGGTGTCTATCTGTCTGCTAAGCTTTCTCAGCCCATCTGTTCAACCGCTTTTGATGAAATTTGGTACAGGGATAGGTTATATCTCAGGGAAAGAGAGAGAGAAGAAGAGGCTGGGACACAGAAAGGGCTTTTTAGCCCGGAAAATTAAAGAGCGGGAATGAAAAATCCTGAAACCACGCGGACGAAATCACCGGCATCATCTCGTTTGTATATGCATGATGTATTTATAAGTGTGTTTCCAGCTTTGCTTTGTTGGAAATTGCTTTTGGTTTTCGTTTTTTGCGTCAGACAGGTAGTCACAATTGTCGTAGAAAAATACTGGTGAAGAAAATCTCATTATTTCACACACTTTGGAAAAACTTAATTGACCGGATTTTTTAAGAGGTTGTAAGTAAGGAGGTGTAGTAAGGAGTGGTTAAATGACAAGAAAGCTTAAGTATGAGTTTCACCCTTTGCATCTAATACCTTTACGAGCAATTCTTGTATATGTCACCGTAAGATTGTAAAAACCGTTAGATAATAATCTAACTCGCGTAATTGCAAACTGTCGAAAGATTACAATTTAACGAATTATTTTCCGGTAGATTGTAATCTGATAGTTATTTAAACCTGACAACTACTACTTGATTATTTCTGTCAAACCCTAACCTAATCTACATGAAACAGACAAGAAAACGTAAATACAATGAATATTTCCAAAATTTACACTCAGAACATTGAACGATTCGCAATCTATCGACAGTTTATAATTTCGCGAGTTAGATTATAATCTAACGGTTTTTACAATCTTACGGTGTAATATATATATACCTATACATATAATCGGAATCTCGGAAACGGCTCGAACGATTTTCATAAAATTTAGTATGTGTGAGGTTTCGGGGGCGATAAATCGATCTAGCTAAGATTTATTTTTAGAAAATGCCGTTTTATCCGTGTTTTCAGACAATGAAAAAAAAAACACTAGAATACGAAGGTAAATTTCGCCACGATCTACAAGTGGACTTTTTGTGGACAACAGAGGACTTTTTGTCCCCCAAACATATTGTTTTGTCCGTATGTATGTATGTATGTTGTCGTGTGTTTTCGTTCTTAGGTCTATAAGACCCAATAGATTTCAATCCAATCTTGAGAGTGCTTCTTCTTGGGAATAGAATTTAATACAAAAAAATACGAATAATGTGTGTCGCTATTAGAATTCTGTGCCGCTATACTTATTGTCATTGAGAAGTCCTTGTAATAATATAGATGGGTTTTTCACTAAGCCTTTATAAATACTAACAGTCGGTTGAAGGAGAAGGATAGACCGAATAATCTTGCGCGGTTACAAGCACGAGACGGGGGCGGTGGGAGGCTTTACCGATTGATTATTGGCAGAACATCCTCAAAATATTATTTCGTTCGGATAGATGCTAAACTGCTGATGACACTAGGTCTAGGGGCTCAAGTGGTTGATGTACAAAACAAAAAACAAAAACTTCAGATTCAAATAGCCTGCGAGATAATGGGATAAAGGAGGATGGCGAAAATGCATGTATTTTGGAACCCACTGAAAAGGGTAGCGTTCATCATGGAAACTTAGTAATACTTGTAGAACGTAACAAAACTAAGAAAAAAGCAAATAGTAAGTAAGTCTAAAAATGTGGGAGAAAAAAGATACACCTAAAAGTAGAATATAACCTAAAAATTATTAATCAAAAACTATTTCTATCAATAATTTGTATCAGTATTAGTATGAATGAGTAGGTAGGTACTTATGCCTAGTAATAATTAGGTAGGTACTTATGTCTGCGAGAATTCCGCAATAATTCTACTCACACCATATTTCAAAATAACTCTTATCTGCTTAGATCTTTCTTATCTTTTAACAAATTAAGTAACAATAATATCAAAATAGATCTCTTTTGCACCACTCGTACCTCTATGCGGATTCTGGCCAATGAATTCTTCGACACCTATAGCCCAAGTTGAAGTGATTCGCTGACCAATAATTCAGATTGTTTTCCCATTCTATAGCTTGATCTTCCTTACATTAAGCGTTTTATTCCTCTATATACTTTGATTAACACTTGCATTAAGTACTTATTTACTTTTCCTATGAGAGCTTTTTTCTTTCTCTTATAACCAAATCCATGAGAAGAAAGTCGCGGGCATCAGCTAGTGTCATATATGTAGTGATGAATTTAAAAGTATCGATACGATTAGGTATCGATACTTTTAAGTACTCGTGTTAGTATCACAAGACGATAATAATATTAAGAATACTCATTTCAGTAGGTATCGATGATACTTCGATGGTGTCGGAACATACCTACAAAAATAAATAATAATGACAAGTATTGTCATGTCAACAAAATGTCTATCTATGTCAATTGCGTTCCATTAGTGCAAGATGACTTATTATTTAATAAATTATAATAATTTATTTCTTTTGAATCCCGTATCTCAGAGTCTCAATTTTTTTTTATATAAACATCATATAAACATATGATTATAAATAATATAAGCTTGTACTTGAACGATGCCTCCTTAATTTTTAAATTATGTGGGTCCAATTTCGCCATTGTTCTTTAATTTGTATTCTATCATTCATTCTCTCGCAGGCTAAATCCTATTATGAATAATGAATATGCTTGTATTGTATTGGTGTCGCTTTTTCGTTTCATTGAATTTACATATATATATATATATATATATATATATATATATATATGTAAATTCATAGTAGTATAGTAGTATTTTGTAGTATAGTATATATATATATATATAGATATACTACAAAATAGATCCCGGAAGAAAATTTGTAGTTATTACGATCGAAAGCTGCTCTTCTCAAATATATCTTACTGTGTGTATTTAAGCTGTGGTATACTACTAACCTTTATGTGCTGGGCCCTACCAATCTAATGTAATATACACACGACTACATTACACTGATAGGTAGCTTGAACAGCGAAACTATTCAAGGGCGTAGTTAAGCCGGATTACACACGGAACCGCTTACCGCGTTTATGCGGAGGGGTCAGGCGGATTAGCGGATACAGCTTAACCGCGCGGTCAATAACTGCTCTACGTAAAGACACACTGCTCGTAGTGACACAATGCTCTACATTGTGTCACTAAACTAGCAGTGGAACTAGCGGTCTTCAGACCTTTCTTCCAATTGTGTAAGTAACGTAATCGTAATCGTTTGTCAAACAGATAAGTCGAAGTGTGACAGTGCCTATATCTTTATAGGCACTCGTCTCATTGAGTTTTCAACAATGACCTGTCATTCTGCTTAGCGAATACGAAAGTATAGTTGTCGATACGAGAATATATGGCAAAATGCGTTTCCAGTCGCCATCCCAACACTATGCGTGGCCATCTCACTAAAGATGTACTTTTGACGTCATTTCGATTATCAACCTCTTGTCAACTGGGTTACAGAATACAAAATTTGATTTTGACAATTTTAGATTCTAACAGACAAGCCGGTGCCCATCAAATTTTGAAAGCCACTGAGATACAGAATAGGCCGGCTGGAGTTCATAGGTGCCCGCACGTCAAAAAGGATGTATGAACACCTTAATCGAATAAAGATTCATTTTTATGTGCCGGAAAATTAAAGAGCTCGCACGGGATAAAAAAAATCGAAATACACGCAGACGAAGTCACGGGCATTTGACAAGAAAACTTTAGTTGGCTTTTACCTAATTAAAAAAACTCAAGCTTCAAGGTTTAGTAGGTGGGATAAAGTTGAGCATCATAAAACGACCTAAATACGGATTGTCGAATTAGGTTCACATATGAACTAAGTGGGTACATGTTTACGTCTCTCGGAAACGAGGTCGTTTGCTCAGTAAATGTGAAGGCGACTTTGTGGCGAGATTTTCCGCCATGTTTAATGTAAAGTTTATACAGATAATAAATATATGATGGAGCTTCTTTTGGCTTTTGTTAGGTTAAATATTATTTGCCCGATTCCGATCCGGTCCGGTCGAGTAAGACAGCTTTAGGGCAGCTTCTGTACATAGCACCAAACAACTTTTTTCAACTTTTTATTCTACGTATTTTAAAAATTCTGATATTTTTAACATATCTGCTCTAAAATGCCAGTACTCTACGCGGAACGCAGGCGCCGACAAGTCGTCGATCGACCACATGTCTCCTGGTAACATAGAGCTGAATAGTGTCTGGAGTGTACATCAAAAACTCAAAATTTGTTTTTGGTAAATATATTAAGTCTTTTGAAAAGCTGTGAAACTCCTGCATTGTGTAGAGGAGTTTCCCATAAAAGGGTACCTATTTAATATTTTTAAATTGACCTTTATGTAAGAGCAAGAAAAAAATTATGTAAAGTTCCTATTGTTTGCTTCCAAAAGCGTCTTCTTTTAAAAGCTACAATTTTCCCACAGGGTTTTGTTAGGAATTTCGTAATTTTCGATCTGGTGGTACAGGAAAAACTGTCCATTTTGGAAGGAAACGCTTATAAAAAACAAAAAAAAACACAGAGAACGCAAAGAAATGTCGCTCAAGAAAATGGAAGGTAATAAATAAGGCAAACTAACTATTAGAAATAAAATAACCATCAAGATTCAAAACCAAGCAAGAAACTGCGATTTTTGTTTCTTGGGAAGATATGGCCCTTTCCTTAGAATTATTTTCCTTATTATTATTTGTCTGGTGGTAGTGTCACCCTGTCGGCAAAGACGTACCGCCAAGCGATTTAGCGTTCCGGTACGATGCTGTGTATAAACTGACTAGAGTATGGGTTTTACTGCCATACCCCTAACAGATTCTACTACCATCTTATACTGCATCATCGCAGTCAAGGGCTAACTTGTAGTGGAATAAAAAAATCTTACAATTACTTTTCAATGACTCACATTGTCGATTAAGGTCGATTTTAGATCTTTATCATATAAATGAAGTAAAATTAGGACCAATCCAAAATTATTCTGGCTCGTATTAAATTATTCAGGGTCTACGAAAATGTTATGTACCTACGCTTTTTTTTATTCACTATAGGCCTACGCTCGACCACAATCACACCTGATGGGAAGGGATAATGCGGCCTAAGATGGGACGCACTTGCCTAGAAGATGCCTATTCACTCTACCCTGATTGTAATTGGTGGGAAACACAGTTTTTGATAGAGTATTCCAGACCCTACCCATGCGAATAAGGAATGAAGACGCGAAGCGCTTCGTACGTGTGGGTGGAACGTTGACGACATAGGGGTGGAAACTCGCACGGCGTCTTGCGGTACGATGGTAGACAGGTGAAGCAGGTACAAGCTTGGAAAGGAACAGCTTCAAATTGGAGAACTATTAGCAAAACACAGTACTCAGGCATTTTTCATTAATATTTATGGTATCTTTTGCTATATAAGTTTTTGTCGAATGTTTAAGAACAAGATTGAGATGCAATAAAGTTCATAATAATCATAAGTACTTAAACACGTCTTATTTACTTAAATAATTATTATTTATGTTTAATACACGTTTAAAACCATAACTAAATTAAGCACATGCGACAGTATAGCCGCATGTCTGTTACCTTTTCACGGCCCATTTATTCAACCGATTTTGAAAACATTTGGTACAGGGTTGGTACGCATAGGTTTTTTTAAAACCTACATCTACGCTGACGAAGTCGCGGGTATTAACTAGTATTATTTTATATGTGCTATCATATTTAACTATATACTCAAGGTATTTTTGAAGGCTGAAAAATATAATTTTCTATGCTATAGAAGCCCATACAAATCACATAAAAGGAAATTATATGATTTAAGGGCCTCTTCAAAATCGATGGGATAAATTCAACGTTCAAATAGGATGAATCTCGTCGTTTCAGAAGTGCATATAAAAGGAGGAAAGCGCTTGAATAAATCTCATTTTCAGGCTGCGTTCGAAGGCTTCTTTTGTAATCCTGTCGACGTGAAAGCCTTTTGATAACAATATCGTCCTCTTAAATGGAATTTTCAATTGATTTTCATTAAAAGCTTTTTTTAACCGACTTCCAAAAAAGGAGGAGGTTCTCAATTCGACGCGTATTTTTTTTTAATGTACGTCGGTGCATATCTCTGTCGTTTCTGAACCGATTTGAAAATATTTTTTTTCAGTCGTTAGAGGAAGCTCTCGAGGTGGTCTCATAAAAAATTATGACTCCAAATCCCTGACACTAAAAAGTTCAAAATAAAAATTATTTCCAAAAACCGACTTCCAAAGCCACTATGAAGTAAAAAATAATTTTTGGAAAGAATTTTTAGTGTCACATCGTCTGCGTGGATTACGTTTTATAGATTTTCCTGCATTAAAAAAATACATATTATAAATACGCGAATTTCGATATTCGATAAGTTGCTGAATTGACTAGATGTCAAAAATCCGAAAGTGAAAAGTATTCGTGATTGATTTAAAATAATTCGATAACTATAAAAGTTGGAATATTATACCCTTTCACTACAAGAGTTCAAGGCAATATTCATTGTGGATAATTTATTACGATGACTGTCTTAATTCAGGGTCAAAAGTACAAATTGACAGAAGTAAGCAGCTGGCAATGACATCATTCATATCAACAACGGAAGATATTATGTTATTGATTCTTTTCAGTGTATAAAGGATAGACGTGAGAAGAAAAAAGATTGTATGTTTTCCTTTTTGCGGTTCATCCGTCTAACTGATCTGTTTGGTACTGAGATCGCTTCCTGGAGACGGACTGGGCTACATTTTATCATAAACTTCTTCCGCGTTGATTAGGTATTTTTCTCTTCCCGCAGGAAGTCTTTAATTTTCCGGGATAAAAAGTAGCCCATGTCATTCTCCGGAAAGCAACCTATCCCTTTATTAAATTTCATCAAAATCGATTGAAAAGGTGGGTCGATAAAGCATAGCAAGCATAGACAGACACACAGACACACTTTCGTATTAAAATATTAAAGTACGGATATAGGTAACTTAAATTCACGAGGACGAAGTCGCTTCATCTAGTAGCTGAGGAACAAACGATATATACAACGATTGATTCAAATTAGTCCAACGTATGACGTCATATTATTTTATTGAACGGTTATGTATAAAAGAGGTTAGAAAGATAAATTAGTGCTAACTAATTTATCTTTACGTACGTTTACAAAAACGATGATAAATGTTAGATGAAATCCATTTTCTTTTTATATTTTTACTGTGTTCATCTTTCTATTTATTCTATTTATAGTATTCCAGCTACCCCTTCCGCTTACCTACCTAAGGCTGCCTAAAAGATTTGTTTAGTGATAAGCCCGAATATTGTACCATAGTTTACTATTTACTGTTTAAGTGTACCGAAAAACAATATTATACTTTTTGAAAAAAGAAAAAGATATCTACAACCTTTGACCTTTAGCTCTAAAAGTTTCAACAAAAACTCCAACTTACCGTGGGCTGCATCATGGCTGGCTGCCGGCCAGCTGTTTCCAACCCTAGGTCGCTATTTACGCCCAGCTATCGATTTTCCCCGGAACCGTTACGTAACTTACACACACCGAAGGTTTGGCGCCCCTGACGCTGCCGGTTTTCATAAGATCTTGCACATTTCGATATTTGTCAAACTCTATATTATCTACTTAATGTGAATCTAATCTCAACAATACTCGTATTAATATCTAGTTATTAAGGGATTATGGAAGCTACAGTTCTAAGTGGAAGGCGAAAATTGACTGGGTAGTTTTTATGCACAATTGACGGGAATCACGGGAAATGCCTTAACATTAAATATCGCTAAACACAACCGTGCTCAGTGGCGCCACGGAGCCGACTGACGGTGGAAATCGGGCGACTGCGCGGCTTTTCACGTCCACGCACAAACAAACCCGCATTCGATTAGGAACTTTATTGAATAAACATACATCCGAAATTCAATTATTACTAAATATCGGTCACTAACAATAATATGCTGCAGTTTCAGTAAACCTTAAGTCTGAAATGTAGGGGGTATATTTGTGTAAAATATAAAGTTTAATACTGTGGTTAGGTTTAATAATTAGATACTACCATTGTCCTAGAATTGACGGAACAGACAAGTTGGCGTCGGCATACTTGTGACAAATATAGTGATTAATTGTGTGCTCTTTTATTTTAATATGAATTCCCTATAAGTGGAGACAGGGTTTAGTTTCACGCCGTGCTCAATCCTTGCCGAGCCGTGGCCATTTTCAATAAAAAAATTACGTCAAGCCTTGGAACGGGCCAACCAAGGGGTCTAGAGCACGAACTACCTAGTTTATCCAACGTCACAGTAAAATTCTAACCGTGCTGATTCATGTATTTAATTGCTGCACCTGGGGGTTACTGCCACTGCTTAAAACAATATTATTTTGATATTGTTTCGACAAATCCTACCATGACGTCCCTAAAGTAAGCTTATTAGAACATTGTTTTCCTGTGCAGTTTTGTGACGTCGTTATGCAAATCATTCACTCAATTCGTACCATCAAGTGTACCCTGTGTAACCTATCCTTGTACCAAATTTCATCAAAACCGGTTGAACAGATGGGCCGTGAAAGCGTAGCAGACAGACAGACAGATGCACTTTCGCATTTATAATATTATGATGGACTTATAACCGAAATGCCGATTTTCATGTCTCTAACTTCACAAAAATAGGACTTTCATACAAACTTCCAATCCCCGTTTCATCCCCTTAGGGGTGAATTTCCTCAAAACCGATTCTTAGCTGATGTGAGAAGGAACCTACCTTTAAATTCCAATGATGTATGTCATAGAGTTCCTGAGATATCATGATTAGTCAGTGAGTGGTATTTCGCTTTTACATAGTTAGATTACCTAGTCGACAGTCGTCTCAAGTAATGGCGGGTGTGCAATGTTTAAAAATAAAATCTATATTTTACCATTACCTAGGTATTGTATATAATACCTAGTACGTAGATATTGTGTAGATTACGTTGTGTTTAGTCGAATCTGTTGTAATTAAGTTAATCGGCTTACAAACTTACCAACGATTAAGATCGCCGATCGCCGAAGAACGAGGCAGAATAAAACGGCCGCTCGAAACATTTGCATCTCAGAGTGACTACGTTTTGCCCTATCGCCTAGTGTGCGCACCTCGTATAAAAGTGAATTAAGTATGCTTAGTTTTTGTCCGCTAGGCAAAAATATTTCCATTTCCATCCTAAGCTATCAAACATTTAAAAACTATGTATATAAAATATCAAACATATTATTTACCAATGTATAAACATATTTCCCCAATGTTAACAGCAATATAAAATCGATATTAAGTGAAATAAACATGAACCAATATCATGTAATCGATCAAATTAATCGAGTCGAGTTACGAAATTGAATTACACTATGAGCTACGAGCTACGTTTATCGTAGCTGGATTGCTACGCGTGTAGCATTTCGCTACATCTTGCGTGAAAACTCAGAAATGGTTTCAACAAATCAATCAAACATTTGTTTGTGCATTTTCTTTTCTTTATGTTAAATCTAATATTCTGAATTCTCAAATTGTTATATATATATTTTTATCCACTACAAGTTAAGCCCTTGACTGCGATCTTGCCTGATGGTAAGTGACGATGCAGTTTAAGATGGAAGCGGGTTATAGTAAACTCAAACCGCTATTCGGTTTTTACGCAGCATCGTACCGGACAGCTGAATCGCTTGGCATATCTTTGTCGGTACACCACTAACCACGGCCGAAGCCTCCCACCAGTCCAGACCAGGAATAATTCAGAAATTATTAATTCCCAAATTGACCCTGCCGGGGATCGAACCCGGGACCTCCGCACGTAAAGACAACAGTGCCCAACACCGCACCAAGGAGGTCGTTAAAGGAGTAGGTATCTCCATTGTTTTCTAAAGGTCAGAAGGTCATACCGTCTGGCATCTCGCCATACCTCAGATAGTGCTATGGCGAACATTAATTTGAGATGAAATAGCTAACAGGAATGTGTGGATGAATTATAAGACCCGGGGTAAATATCAAGAGAATACTTATTCATAGGCCATACTAAAAAAATGTGAAGGTTTTGTTGAGTTCCATGAATTCTTGTAATAAGTACGTAGGTACGCTAGCTAAATTTACAGCTTTTTTATTTTTGTATTTTATTCTCATTAGAATATTTTAGATTACAAGATTAACGCGACTTTGTCGGTGTATTTTTTCTAAATTCCCGTAATAACATCATAATATCATATTTTTCGGCATAAAAGTAGCCTATATCTCTGTATCAAATTTCGTAAATCGTTTGAACAGACCAGACATTAATGGAGCAGACAGATTGACGGAGAGATAGACGAACATACACACATTCGCATTTATAGTATATCAATTAAGTATGCGCATTGTCTCGAACTAAAATCTTGTGCAAAAATATTCGAGTTTGATTTTCAATTAGAAAATATTCAACTAAGTAGTTTGAAGTCTTATAAGAATATAAGAATAGCAGAAGGAAAGATGACGCCATCTATCGGGTGGTAGTGGTCCTTTATTAACTTTGGTGTGGGTAAAAGTGTACGTTGAGGTCACGTACATCCGTATGCTAGCGCAGTGGACACACACCGGATTTGACACCGACTCCGCGCGACGGCGACCATATAGCGATAGCAGCGCAGAGTCCATCGACTCCGACACGTGCAGCGCTTTTAAAGGACAAACCAATAAGTTCCCGCGGGATCAAAAAACCTCAATCCACGCGGACGAAGACGTGGGCATCAGCTATTATAACTACCCAATACGACAATATTATTGATGCAAATTGATGCTTTGTCTATAACACAGGTGGAAAAGTAAAACACGAATGGTGTCAAGCCCAAGACAGGGGCCATACTGCCAACGCTAAAAACCATACTAAATTTCTACATCAATGCTTAAAGCCATATTGTTTCATTATTGTTGACTTTCGTATTTTAGAATTATAATCCTTATTTTAGGACATCAAACTGTCATTTTGAGTAACATTTACATTTTACATCACACTAGGATTTAAATAAGTGGCACCGAAATTTTCTCCTCGCGAATAACAGACCGGGTAAGAGTCTCACCATATCTATTAACGCTGTACCGGTCTGAGTCGGTCAGAGAAAGCTTTATGTATATGCTAATAAAAGTTATAAAGACGTCACACGCCCGGCCGACGCGGAAACGACGTTTTACCGCTTTTTTCACTCTTATGCCGTAGACATAAAGCTTTTGTGACCGGCTCAAGCCGGTTCGGCGTCGATAAAGAGGTAAAACCTCGACGCTTGGACCAACCGAAGACCACTCGTTAAAACGTATTCTAAGCGAGATGACTTCGTCCACGTGAATTAAGGGTTTTGATTCCGGCGGGAGCTTTTTAATTTTCCGGGATAAAGTTTCCTTCGCCATCGTCGTCGTAGTTACAACCTATGGACGTCCACTGCTGGACGAAGGTATCCTGCCCGAGTTGACCGTGCTCTCGCCACAGAGCATAGTCTTGTGCCGCTTGTTTCCAGCGACTCCCGCTTGAGACGCTTGAGATCGTCTGTCCACCTCGTTCTTTCGCCATGATATTGAATTGCTTATAGGCCGAGATGTTATGGATGTGTGCCAGGTATTAGAACCTCAAGACATCACCGCAAATGAATGTGTTGATGTAAGCACGTGGCTGATCGAAAAATGTTCGCAGCACGCAAAAAAATTAAAGATTTAAAAAATGTTCTCAACTTCTCACAAGGCAATTATATTATTACCAGATTTTGGTATAGTATTGGCTGTTTAGTGAATACCAGCGAATATCGCCATAAGAGCATGGGTGTGCCGAAACAGATGCGGTTAGCGGTGTGCGTTTATTTTTATTATTGGGTGTCATTTAATTTATTGGGGTTGCTTTCGCGTCCGCCCCTATTGACATCCCTTCGTATTACTGATTTTATACAAAAATTTCTACTAACATAAAAATATCAGAACTATCCGTCTGGTTTGTAACGCTCAGAAAGGCCTAGAGATTGCATTTTGCAGAGTTTTTTTATTAATGGTATACTAAGTAGATTATGTACTATAGTAGACGGTATGTCAGTCAAAACTCAAATCGAATGAAAGCGAGCTTAGATGAGGCCCGCGATTTCGTTCCCGTGGGAATTCTTTGATTTTCCGATTTATTTCTTTACCAAATTTCATTAAAATCGGTTTAGCGAATCGGTGGCTGTAAGATAACTGTCAAAATGACACACTTTCCTATTTTTAATAATATTATTATGGATTAGGATTCTACTCGGTGTCAAAATTCATGTCGGTTCATTGACACATTTATAATTTCTACAGGATGTCCTTTAGGTACCTACAGCAGTCTTCATAAAAGCTAGAAGATCAATTTCAAAGTGACAAGAGCTAGAGTACGATTCTTTTACCAAAATTTCTTCACTTTCTTTACGATTAAAATGTTCGCAAATTCGTCACACCGTCTCGCCCCGTCACACGATTTAGCAAAGTCAAATATTCAATTACTTTCAATCTACTTTCAAAACAAATTCTTCTTTTTGCAATCATAATTAAAACCATCAAACGAAATTCAACTCTATTTTCAATTGCTTACGGTTCTACAATAGTAATAAAATCGCACATAACAATCGATAGAGTACTTAGTATAGATGACATTGTTGAAAAGATCATGAGTGCATTAGCTATTGTGGTTTCTATAACAATGAAAGATATTCATCGGCATAATTCAACGGTTTTCAAAAGGAGCACCAACTTATCCTTCACTCAAAATAAGGGAAAGTGAACTCTATTGTAACTCGATAAAGAAATACTGATACAGTTTTCAGAAGTGGAATAATCACAAAAGAATTTTATGTATGGGTATTTTTTCGTGTTGCGTTCTCTAAATTGGGTTAGGATTTAAACGTATTATGCCTGTAAGTGTTTGACACTTCGATTTGAGTTTTTGAATGTTTACGGTTTTTGTTTGTAAGCGGATTACTTATGTTTGTTATTGTTTTGTTTGTTGTTCTGATACGTTCAGACAG
This sequence comes from Erebia palarica, assembly GCA_964035005.1. NCBI lineage: Eukaryota > Metazoa > Arthropoda > Insecta > Lepidoptera > Nymphalidae > Erebia > Erebia palarica. The sequence goes on along the minus strand of OZ035993.1, from coordinate 5,066,589 downwards.
GTGTGAAGGTTAATGTAGTTTTTGTAACTTTCGTGAGACACTCTTATGTCCCGTTATTGGGTAAATTCTTAAAAGGTAAACGATTGATAAAGTGATTGTTATAATTATTATTTTCTGCACCGGATCATCAATCCATCACTTACTTAGCAATTATTAATTTCACATTAACATGAATTAAAATAAAAATGAAAATGAAATTAATAATTGTTAATTAAGGTTTGATATGAGGTTTTTTTCCACTATAAGTTGTAACATTGGTAATCATTCGGATTTATTTAATAAATAATAAATAATGATGACTTATTATTGTAAGTAGGACCCAAAACAATCCATACTTATACTAATATTATAAATGCGCACATGTGTGTCTGTCCGTCTGTCGTCTATTTGTCAGTCTGTACGTCTGCTACGTTTTCACGACCCATCTGTTCAACCGATTTTGACGGGTACGTGAATAGGTATATAAGCTACATTTTATTCCGGAGAATCAAAAAGCACTCACAGCATTTTCAAGAACCTTTCATCATCATCTAGTTCTGCTTATAATTGGATATAAAACCGTTGCAACGACGTGAGAAAAAGCTAACATTTGATATACTTAAGCAGTACGTAGGTAGATAAAGTAGGTATTCTTCACCAAAGAGCAGATAATCACGATGCTATATTATATTGCTACATCTGTGGCCCGTGACAGTGTGTTATGATTGTTTATAATATTGTGTTTTTGCCGCGAGCAGATGTGCATTGAATAGAGAGCTAGAGCGCGTGTGTGTATGTGTTATTAAGACATACGAGTACATACACACACTCATAGCCCCACAAATGTTATATACAATTTTAGATAGGTATACGGAACTGCCATGTAGAACTACTACAATTTTCTCTATCCTAGAACAGAAAAGTTCAAAACCTTTCTAAATTATCGCATCCCCAAAAGTTGGTGTATCTTTTCAGTTAGAAAAGGAAAATTGTGAAATTGTAATTGCATGTGTAACTAGCTGACCAGTTTAACTTCAGACAGGTTGGCTAATCTGCCATTCTGCAGCATTTTTGTAGCTATGTATTCAGTATTATACGGTAAATAATAAATCTTAAAATCTACCTTTTAAAAAAAAGTCATCAAAGTCGGCTCAGATTTGACGTAATTATTAAGTAAGTAAGAATGATCAAAACTTTCATGCCCTATCTCGAAAGAACTCAATTTTTTTCGGGCGAAAGAAAATTAAGATATCCTAGATATGATAACCCAGAGTGTGTAGGTAAGTGTGCTAAGTTGCATTGAAATCTGTCTAGTGTAACGTCAAAGCGTCCCATAACAAATAGAGATAAAAAAAACACATGTTTGGACTCTGTATCGATAGAAAAGCCAACAAATTAAAGAATATTTCATTGTAAAGTTAAAATTAAAGAATGTTGTACTTTTATTACACTTATCAAGAAATATACATATATATTAGAATTAAAAGTAAGAAATAAATTAAAATCTAAATTAAAAACTAATTATATTTACAAAAAATACACGCCATCCAAGTGATAGTTAATGGGCATGGTGCCCAAAACACTGGCGCTATTACCTCGTTAAATGGCAAGGCTAAGCCGTTGGGCTAAATAAGAGCCAGCTCTTTGGTCACCAGAGGCGTGGATCAGTTTTTGGGACACAACATTTATAAAATTCTTCGTGTCCGATGACCATGGGCCCAGAGTCTCAAAAGCAAGCGCCGCAAAAACGTAGTCCTTAGTAATGGCTGAGTATTTGCGACGCTTAAGCAACTGAGCAGATTCGGCAGCAGCACCCGCCTTTAGGCACGAGCCTGATAGATGGGACGCTGCCAACGTATCAACGCAGGTTGCATCCCACACCAGTGCACGACCCATCGACCACGGTACTATAGTCATCCCATCCGGCCTCTTGCCGTCATCCCTGAATGAACCGGAGGGTTCCAGTTGTGCAGGGATGGAGGCAGTGGCCAGAGCGCGACGGACTATATCATTGAGAGCACCGTGGCGATACAAGCGGCCTGCGCTACGAATGCAACTAAGTCCATGGTAACCAAACTGATCTACGCGGCTGCCACAAGGACAGTAATGAGGCTCACATACCTTTATTCCCAAGCGTAAGCAAACTGCCACACGAAGCGCTGTCCGGTCGAGAATAAATGCTTATCAAGTAAATATGTACTTAATTTTGATTCGAATCCGAGTATTATTTTACACATTGGTAATGGTACTTCGACGCTCCAAGTAACTACCTAACCAAGGTTTTAGTCAATCGTCATATAGAGGCCCCTTATGGCTATTATTTAGAATTTATTTCTGTGATCTGTCCCCATAACACGTGCGTCGGCGGTCACTGGCTTTCCGCGTCGCCGCATCCCAATGCGATACCACATTTTGTTATATTCTATTGTGTTATCATCGTAATAAATGACAAGATGATCTCTAGCACAGCGGTGCGTCATCATCACACTAGCGGGTTCGATTCCCGATCTTTAAGGAAAGTTCATAATAATCTGTTATACCTACCCATCGCCAGACACTACTAAGCTCAGACCTCATTTCAGAATAAGAGGGGCTTAGGATTTCCACAACGCTGGCCAATTGCGGATTAACCGGCTTCACACACCTTTGCGAAAATTATGCATGATTATGGAGAACTCGGAATTCAGGTTTCCTCGCCATGTTTTCCCTCATACCATTTCATTGATTAAAACGCACATAAGTTAAAAGAAAAAAGAGTTCAAGAATATTAGCAGTCTAAATAAAACTTTGCTCGCGCACGGGCAATTAAAAGTAGCTTTTTTAGTTAAATTAGAGGTGATGTCCCGACTACTTTAAGTTATCCGTGCGCGCGGGTCCTAACGTGACACAGGACGCTTGGAAAGAAATAAACTAATATCGCACTTTCCGAACGCAACCAAAAAACAGGTGGCGGCGGGAATTGACAAGCAACAGAGCCTCCTAAACAAGGCATCAATTAGGCGGGTGTAAAAAGTTCGTAACGAATAGTAACTTTAATGCCTTGTAGCACAAATTACTATTGTTTAGTAAATAGAAGAGGAAAAGAAGTATAAGTTTAATTTATTCATTTACTAGCTAAGGAATTCCCGCGGGAATTTAAAAAAAAACTTAAACCACGCGGACGAAGTTGCGAACTTCACCTGCGGTAAAAAATGAAGAAGTACGTGTGTCACAGTTTTTCAAAATTCTACCCCTAAGGGGGCGAAATTGGGGGTGAAAGATTGTATTAAAGTCAGCCATTTCTCAAGTCAAAGCCAAAATACCAAGTTTCGTTGATATAAATTTATAATATCCCTTATCTATAACTCCCCTATTTCACCCATTCGGGGGTAGAAATTTCAAAAACTGTGAAACACGTAACTGTTTATTTTAAATCATACAAACTTCCACCCCCTAATTCACCCCCTTAGGAGTGGAATTTAAAAAAATCTTCCATAGTAAGCACCTACGTCACAAAAGAAACCAACTATCAAAATTACAAGTTTCTAACCCCAGCGGTTTAGGCTGTGCGTTGATCCCTTAACGATTTTATATATATAGATATAGATTTTATCCGCACGCAATTTAACTAGGTTTAACCTATTCACGATATGTAACTGAGTATGTTATCTATCATTTATTTCTTATCGCAAATAAATAACTGATGAGGGTATAAATGTCTCGGTACGGGACCTTAGACCACTAGTTCTTAAAGCTCCGACGAAAGTCCATGCATAATTTATTCTTATTGTATAGTTTTATAAAACACAATATAATAACATGGTATGGTTAAAGGATTGACTAATCGATCTCAATACGTCAACACTCTTTTTAGGAGTCAGGCGGACCTGTTGTTATTGGTAAAACATTCTGTGATTGATTGCGAATGCTGGAGGGTTAAGTAACAGTTAGGTAACAAGCTTCGTTAGTTGAATTTGGTTCTTACATTTAATGATGAAATGTAATGGGTGAATAACAACGAGAACATTATTTTGGATTTCCTTAGGACTTCAGCAAGATAAGATAGATAGATAAAATATACGTACTTTATTGCACACATGAAAAATACAAGGTAAATTTAACTATAAACTATGTATGAAAAGGCGGCCTTATTGCTTACTGAGCAATCTCCACCAGGCAAGATTCAACTTCAATCAATATGTTTTGAAATTTTAATCAATTATCAAAACATATTTGATTTGATTTCCAATGATCAACATCTCTCATCTCATCTATCACACTAATATTATAAATGCGAAAGTATGTTTGTTTGTTGGTTTGTCCTAAAATCTCGCTGCAAGAGAGTAACGAGTTAACGTGATTTATTACATGAGTTGAGGACCTGGAGAGTGGCATAGGCTACTTTTTATCCCGGAAAAATTAAATAAATTATTCCATGCGACCGAAGTCGCATGGAATAATTAAAATATAAATGATTTCTTGTATGATGTACCCAATAATATGTACCTGTCCTTTACACTGTATTATGCGATTATTCATTATTTGCGTTTTTTTGGTTATCTCAAACGTCAAGCCCTAACGCCGTAAAATTTTTGTATGTACGTGTTTATTAAACGTAGAGTGCCGTAATAATGTCGTTTGGCCATCAATGCACCATTGTCGGTAGCCTGTCGGCGTGTTTGTGTTATTGTTTGCTATTATTTACTTTAAACTCGAAACTAGCCGACTTTGGTAAAGTCAAATGTTGTAGCGCTTCTAACAAATCTTGATCTTCGCCTCTTAGAGCCAGTTTTACGACAGGAAGTCATATCATTTTAGTTAAACTTGTTCACCAAATAGCTTACTCACTCACTCTGGGTGGCTCAAGTCCTTACAAGTACAAGTGAGTCTACAAGCCTGTACAGTAAAGGGTATATGACAGTTATGATGTTAAAAATACCCTGTCGTATGAAACCCAAAGTCGTTTTGTTACTGGTTTTTTGGTAGTAAAATTACCTGTGGTCCAACAGGTCCTGAAATAGAAATTATCAATTTATAAAATTACAAGTCACTTGTTAAAAAATACAAATTCCTCTCTAAATAAATGTAAAGCATCTGAATAAGTTTTTATTTTATTATCAAAATAAAAATCGTTACAATTTTGGTGCCTACCACTGCGAAAAACCACGTAGGTTTAAATTGCGTGCTCTTCCATCAACATATTATCGGTGTTTTAAACTACATAAAGCTAGCAAATATAAATACACGACAAAACTAAAAACAAAACAAAACTACCTACAATATTCTTATGAAATACGATTTTAACTTATATTTTAAATTATTCTTAGTCAATTTAATTCTAAAACTATTATCGAGACTATTTATTAAGCGAGGGAACATGTTTGCGCTCACCATATTTGTTCTTAGCTGACACGGTTATTTACTTTTGTTGAGATACTTTACGAGTATGAATTTTATGTGAAACTATATTTTTTATATCTAAGTTAAAGAATTGTTCTTTTAGAAGCAAATCAAATATCAGCTATAAATATAAAATATTTAAATATAAAATTTTCTTTTGTTTTGGCTTGAATTTTAATATTTAAAGGCATTATAGCTTTTAAGATCCTAAGTTGTAGTTGATGTATATACTGTAAGTGCGTTTTATCTGTTCGTCCGTAACTGCCTAGTCAATAAGTGTATAGTTCAATGCATTGGATCTAAACCGCTGACTTTTAGGATTTTAGTCCGACAACTTATGTCAACACTACTACTACTGAATACTCGTTGAACTATATCGAGGCAAAATTCAAAATTAAATGAATTAACTCTTATGTGTATTGGCATACAATAAAAAGTCTCAGCCTCAAAAATGCTTAAACCGAGTCTGCGGAAGTATGCGGATATATAAAGGAAAGCAAGTGAGGAAATACTTATTCAAAAATGAGGATTTTCACTAAACTAATGTTTAATGTATCAAAACACTTTGCTGTCAGTATTTTTCCTATCTTGTCATGTACCGCGGAGGCGGGGCGCGGTGTCTTTGTGTGTTTGTTTGTTTGCCGCGTTTATTCGCACCTTGGCAACTCGGCCGCTACAGATGTCATCGCATTGCGAAACAGTCAAGCGTGAGTTGCAGACAAGGGTTGAGAGACACGTTGAGGTTGACAGTCTGTACTTTGCGCTTTTGAAATATGAGTTGATTGTTCGATGAAACAGGCATCGTTTTAACAGTCTAGATTCTAGAGTTATAAGTTCAATGTTCTGCTGTCTACGTGTAGTACGAGCCTCTTAATTAGAATCTCCCTTTGCATCCCTTTAAACTCTTTATTAACTTTCCAGACGCCTGTTTATGACATACCTAGTTATAGGGGTGCATTAAAGTTAGATGCAGTTAATAGTACGTCATGATACCTACAAAAGGCGATTCTTTGCTGAAGAAAGTCTTCAATCCACATAAAAATAAACAAAATGTAACTCGAGGTTAGGTGTCCTATATTTTAAGTTAACAAGTAACAAGCAAGAAGTTTGAAGCATATTATGCAAAAACTTGTTTCTGCAAATTTGAATTTAGCTTAGTATATATAATGTTAAGAGTTATGCCCGTACAGAATATTTTTTTACTGCATAATGACATAAAGACATTAACCAAAGCATAAAAGGATCCACCATCAATATAAAGTACTTATCCCATTCAATCGAAACCGTATAACGTGTCAACTGGGCGAAAATACCTTCAAAAAGCCGCCGATCTTTGAAGTGGCCGGCTCTTTTGAACAACTGACAAAGCTTATAGAGGCATCCGTACATTTTGATTGTTGCAAAGGTGTAAATTAGATTAAAGCCGGCCTGCGATAGATGTGGCGAATTATTGTTGTGGTGACAATGTCGTTCTGTAGGTTTTTAAGTGTAGTCGTCTGTTATGTGATCATTGCAAAATTGAGTTGCGACAGCAAGCGTAGTTTCTAAAGAAAAATATCTAAGTTACATTTTCTAATATATTTAGGGTGTAAGCATACTACAGACCAAAACGTCAGCGCGAATTGTCCACATCGTATAGGAAAATACGTTTCGTCATATCAAGCAGATCTGTGAATTCCATGGGCGTGTGCCTAAGTATGTTAAAATAGAACCACTGGGTTACCTAAACTAGGAAATGTGTGTGCACAACATATACTAATATTATAAATACGATAACGTGCATGTCTGTATGTCTGCTACGCTTTAACGGCCCATCTTGTTAACTTATTTCGATGAAATTATTGTATTTTTGGTACAGACATAGTTTGTGTCTCGGGGAAGGGCATAGGGCTACTTTTAATCCCGGAAAATTGAAGAGTTCCCGTCGGCATTAAACAAACTGAAACCACGCCGACGAAATCGCGGGCATAATCTACTATTATAAAAATCTAATTTTTTAACGATCCCGTATTATACACAAAAGTAAATTCCCATCAAACTTTTATGTTTAAACAGTTCCTGTAATAGAAAATACAAATGTAACATTTTCTATTCATTTTGATCTGTGTTTTTAAAGTCATTGATGTAGAATTTTAGTACCGTTTCACGAGTCTTGTGTCTTCAGATTCAAAATATCTAACAAAAAACTCGCACAAAGATGCTAGAATCAAAACCGGAGCGGGATAAAAATAATTGCTGTTCCTATACCTGCCTGCCAAAATTTTTCTTATTACCAAATGGATTTCTTTTGTCTGGTGGACATTTAGGTTAACACAGGACAGGCTACCGCGATAGGACAAAATTTGTTTCTTATACGACGCGGGCATTTCGTGCGGACGTTTTATCCTGGTCCGTAGTTTGCTAACGCTCTTAGGTAACGCTCGGTTTAGCTCCACTTGAGATTTAGGAACGGAGCGGCACGTAGTGGCAAATATGTTTTGTATGAGTTTGTAAGCACAGTTCGCGCAGTACATCTCCGTGCAGCGTAGCTAAAGTGGGCCCAGCTCCATACAAACTCATAATCATAATCATAATCATTTATTTTTTGCCAGAATATGGTACATGCAACATTTTGACATAGATGTTAATAAGGAAACTTAATAATATTTAAAGCCTTAAAAATATAATATAATAACTAAAAAATATTATTAAAAGGAGTCCCTTTAGGCAAGGTTCCGAAGATATTGGGAGCGTTCCCCCTTTGAATAGCTAGGCTAATTCTTTGTCCGAGGTAGCTGCCAGCTCTTCGGTCTCCTGTGATGTCGACTAACCTTTTTACTATTTCCTTAAAAAGTTTTAAAGCGCTAGGAACCCACGGATCAAATGTCTCGACACCAAAATAAGTATATAAAGTCCACATATCCTGCCAGGTCTGGCGTGCAAAATAATTCCTAAGCTTAACAATGAATTAATATTTGACAATTAAACCCCTATGAAAGTATAGAAATATACATCATCATACAAAGAACACTTACCGCTACGTGCCGCGTTGCGCTGCGCCTCTGTAGTGGGGCTAGACCATAACGATGCAGCCTAATTGATTTAAAAAGTATAATGTCGCCGCAGCAAGCCGCGGTTATAAGGCAGGGGGACCACAGGGTCAGTGGGGAGGGGCGACACCCCTCGGCGAGGAGCACAGAGGGGCTACGGTACTTATTATTACTTTTACTCTAACTTTTCACCGCATGTATGGCGAAATTGTATATAAGCCAAACTTTCGCAACTTTGTACATCCTGTAATACGCTGGCAGGTTGCCCGTAAAAAGGGTATACAAGATGCGGCTTATTTTTCTTTAATGCTAACACCACACTCTTCTCAGACCAGGGCGCGTTTGGAACCCTCGTAGATTTAATTTTAAGATTCTCTCGGTAATTATCACCATCACGTCTTATACTTTGTATACTTGACGTTCAAAAAGTGTACTGTGTAGGTAGCAATTTTGAATAAACATACTTTGACTTTGAATTTAAGAGCAGTAACATTTTTTGGTACAGTGAAACCACTTATACCGGCCACCAAAGCAAAGGCATAACATTTTGGTAAAAAAAACTGCCTTCCTCTTGAACACGAAAAGTGAGAGCCGAAATAACAAATATTGGTATACCCATGGTTAAATACTCGAACGTTTACCCTTGTACTATAAAATGAGGTTTTTTTAGACAGTTATTGGGAAAAGACTTCCGTTTACAAAATAATGAACGTCAAAGGTTTTGGCAATCAGCATAATGCGTCATGCTACTTATGTGGACTTTATTAGTAACTAGCGATCCGCCCCGGCTATAGGTATATGCTATAGCGGACTTTTTTTTTGAACTTTTGAGAGGAACAATTCCACCATAAGTACATTGTTTTCGTGTAACTTTAACTATTTACTCAGCGCTGGCCACGGAAGCTCTCAGATGAGACGATTTTTTCCGACTTAATCCACATTATTGCAATTTTCGTAGGTATCTCTAAATGTTACGTTACTCACTGTGTTTCACCCCCGTGCCTCGGAAAGCACGCCGTCCGTCCCGGTTATTATCACTAACATGATAATAGTCGTTAAAGCCCTCCAATCCGCATTGGAGTAGCGTGGTGGGTCTTAGCGCTCATTCCCTCTCTCCTATGAAAGTGGAGGCCTGTGCCAGCAATGGGACGATAATGGGCCGTAGTGATGGTTACTCGCTGATTAAGTAGCTTTCTATAGGTGAAAGAATTTTTTTATAATCGGTTGAGTAGTTTTTGAACTTGTCTATTACAAACAAACAAACAAATCTTTTCTCTTTATAATATTAGTTTATTCACAAACGATCGACGCTATCGTAGTGAGATGGCGTCAGACCAACGGCTTTGCTCCTCGTTGACAATTAATTAATGTAATACCTATAGTATAGTATAGTACCGACCTTATTTCATGGGATCTTTAAAATAAGCTCTTGACGGCACTTAAGATATCAATTACTTATTACTTACTTACGCTATTGATTCTGCCAAATTCTGCTTTTATAATTTACCTTAGAGACGGAAATCGAACCCGGGATCTTATGTGAGTTATTTAGAGCATTGTTTACTTGATTTTAACCAAATATTTGAATGGCCCTCATAAAGCCGCATGGCGTCAGCTAGTCTGCTAGCGTCAATGGATTGGCGGTGGCGCGCGGACAATGAGTTGTCAGCCATTTTAAATTTATAGCCATTTTGTTCTAGACATCTCCATGATTGTGGTCAAATATCGACTGTGGACCACACAGGACATCGCGAAATATTGTTTACAGGATGTTTTAAAATCTACCAATTATAGGATTATGCCCTTTTCTAATCTCTGTTACGTACACTTGTCCATTTAAATTCCTTCACTAGTAGTGAAAACGAAAGAACTACACAGTCTATGAATGTTACTTTATTTCTTAGATACCTACAACATGCCTATTCAGTAAGTAATACCTATGAAGGTGGTGTTGTGCCTAAGGTGTGCTCATATAAATAAGAATATAACCAGATTCCCTGTTACAAGGCTGTAATGAAGTTAGTTGTTATCTGAATAATATAATAAATATTACGTAAAAAACATGTGTTTTTGATTTAAGAATATTTATTGTGTATAATAATAATATATCGATAGATAAATTACAATATAAAAGTATACTATTAAGTATGTAAGAAGTCTTTCTACAGACGCGAAGATGTGGTGCGAAACACTTTTCTATTTCTTCGATGCATCGAAGCATTGCCATAAGGACTACGAAGCAAAAAACGCTAAAAGCTCGATTTTTCACTGGATTAGTGATCCAAATATAATTCTGGTATAATGCTAGAACTTTCAATTGATAAGATCAAAAACTTTACTGGAAAACTAAAAAGGTAGTCTTTATTGTAAATTACTGAAAGTTAAGAATATTCTTGTTATGTTTTACTTTTCAAAATCTTGTTCACCCTATATCCTCCTACATCTTACAATTCCATTGATAAAATTCACACCACTACGACAACCGTAGTAATCGGCTATATAACAATGAGTGGCTTCGAAAAAACAGCACCAAAACCGATTCTATCCTTATAAAGTTGTCACGGATTCCACTAAATGATACTTTAAATTACATTCAGTGCATTATTTGAGAGATTTATACGATTTTTATATAGAAATTAGGTTGCAAACCAGAGCGAAATTTTTTGTGGTAATATTAAAATACCTTAAAAGGAGGCCAGGTTTATGAATAGAGTAGTGGAGTATTGTGGCTGGATGTATTTTTAATGCAGATAACCATTTATCAGATTCGATACACGTTCTATATTCCCAACTAACCTTAGTAGGTATAGAGTAATCTTGCGATTGTTAAGCAACGTTGACCCAAGTTGGCAACTGGATAGGTGAACGAATTTGGAAGTCCGAATTTGGCCTTTTCGTTTCCTCCGTGCCTCGGAGACACAAACTAATTCAAGTACTTAAAGGATATTTGTGAGTATAAGTATGGTAAAAACTGTGAAAGTTAATCAACGCATTATGCAGTTTTCTCACATCTACCAACTCTTGGGATAAAGAGGCCTTTGAAAGATTTTCTAATGTAGAAAATAAAACTATCGATTAATTTTAAAACAAAATTTAGCTACACTTTCGTTAAATCAAATTAATTAAATACAGCAACCATTTTTATAACACTTCAAAATTCCGTTATTCTGAGAGTTTCTATCGATCATTCGATATTGAGGCGTGTTCAAAAACCTCCAAATAAAGATAAATTTTCAAAAGCCATCCTCTGGTTAAATGTCAACGTCTTGATGCATCGACTTTTGATTGCACAAAGAATCTGGTTTATGTTGTAGATTCCGTTATTTTGTTGATTTTTAAAGCGGTGATAACCTAGTGGTTAAGACGCCCTGCCTCCTACTCGGATGGTCCGGGGTTCCATCCGTATCCGAGGAAACGTATACTCAATACTCAATATCATTTGTTCAATATAGGTACACTGTAGGTACACTTAGTGACGTATCCGGAGAGTTCCTTGAAATATGAGAATTTCTTGTCAGAAAAACCCGGTACTTTTTTCACTGCAATTTGGGCCTTGACTGCGATATCACCTGTATGGTAAATGATGATTCAGTCCATATTATCGGGCTATCGGATATTAGCGGGCGTACATGTTAGGGGTACGGCAGTCATATTAAATCCATACCCATATCGGTACCTATACGACATCGAACCGGAACGCTAAATCGCTTGGCGGCACGTCTTTACCAATAGGGTGGTAACAAGCCACAGCCAACAGCCGAAGCCTTCCACCAGGTCAGACCAGAGAAAATCCACAAGTTATAAATTCCCGAATTGACCCTGCCGGATATCGAACCTGGGACACTCTCACTTATAAGACCACTGCGCCAGGAAAGTCGTCCCAAACTGAATTATGTCCCGACCCAATGAATTCCTCGTCAAACATGTTAACCACTATAGAGTAAGGCCAACGAGAGATTTACCGAATAAGTTTACATATTTATTTATTTAAATATTTATTGCACACAAGTACACGGAAATAAAGAGGACATTAAAACTAGGAATACTTCTAAGTACTTAACGAATTGAGTAATTAAATGTATTTCTAACTTGCTTCCCGCTTTCAACTTTTAGGCGCGTACCTACTACCTACCTACGTTCGTCTCGCGTACGCAATCCATCACTCGCGGCATCGAATCTGACAGATCGCGCCAATTCCAAAATTCGTTCAGAAACCGCCCAAAAAACATCAAATGCATCCCAATCAAGCGCATTGTATTTGAATAGATGTAACTTGATTTGTTTAGATTGATCCTTCCGATCAATTTTGTGGCTGGCATTTTTGGCTTTTTATTATAATCCAGGAAATAATTTCATTGTACTTTTAGATTGAATTTTTGACCTTTTAGATTAAAAATGAAAGGAACGGTTTCATATAGGTTGTTCTATTTTTAAATTCAGGCACTAAAACAATGTTATTTACGTACTTAGGTAAAAGAACTGGCCTTTAGTCCTTCGACACCTGTATGCCCGAGAGTTCTTCATAATGTTCTCAAAAGTGGGGGAAGTCGAACTATCCGCTCTTAGTCAACGTGGTGGACTATGGCCAAACCCTTCTCGGCTTGCTACGGGTCGAAATGATAAAATAATGATTATTCCCATAGCATCCATCCATCCATTCTTACTTAGGATTTCTTATCCACAATTTACATAGCTCATGATGGTAAAAGGATATTATAATATTTAGGTATACATTTACATTCATGTTTTTAATAGATTTCTTGAAATGTTCTTAAAGTTAAAAAAAACAATTAAGTTTTGGGTTTTGAGTCCATTACTATACAAAATAATTAAATCACAAATGTTAACATGTGGCCCTGGGAAATTAAAACGTTTCCCATAAACTATTCCCGACAATCCAACCGTATATACTTGCATTGTTGCGTGCATGTATCATATAAATCGTTCGGGAACCGCAACAATCGGCGAAACCATTAAAACAACAAGCCAGCAGCTGCAAGGGCCGCGACCACTCGAGCAAAGCGCTCTGCCCCCGAGCCCGCCTCCGGACGACGCACAAAAATCAACATAAATAACATTACACACCCCTATCTCAAACACTATGACAACTAACCCAACAAAAACGAACCAAATACCACACAAAAAACAAATAAAACTGAATCCAATACAAATAAACATAGAGCTGAACTTCTAATCGAATTGCACGTAACATAGACGGAGAAGAATAAGGTGATTTCAAGTGTGCAACAATTGAAAAATATTTCGTCTCTTTCATCCATTCAATGGCTTTGGATATCCCTCTACTTTTGGCCGCTTTTATTAAATTTATTGTTAAAGGAATGTATATAAAAGTTGTTGAAATGAGAAAGGGTCCCAGTTTGTTACTTCGATCGTGTGGGAGATCATCCTGATATTTTTCGCGGAAATGTTATCTGTTCAGCAGAATTATTCAAGGCTTTTCAGACCTTGGGATGTGAGTGAAAGTAAGGATACGGAAGGAGTCAATACGAGTATAACTAGTGAGAAAACGGAGTCAAAAGAAACTCAACTCAAGAAGAGGAAGGAAGAAAAGCGGGAAAATCGACTGAGAAAAATTCGCGGTACTTTCAAGAAAACCGACAGCAATAATTATCAAGATGCTACAGTGTCTACGACTACAATGGATTATGATGAACACAAAAAAGCATCAATTGAATCTAAGGAGCAATTAGACATAGTCGATTCACCTGTAGCGAGTTTAAGTCTTTGCTGCGATAGACTACTACAAGAACCACTTAAAGAAACCAAAGAAGAAAAACCAAAAGAAAATCTTCCTAAAGCTTCACCTGATATTTTGTATCCACAAAGCATATTCTCACAAAATACAATGCCGCCAAGTTTATATGGCCATGGCTTGCTACCTGAATATATGCCCACCGATATTGCTCATACTCTAGGTGTTCCACCTACCGATCCTCTATTACTGGAATCACTAGCGCAAGGTTACGCTATGGAGTTAGAGTATGCGAGAATCCTTCAGCAAGAAAACGAGGCTAAGCTTCTAAATGCCAGAAAGCAGAGGCCGAAGAAATATAAATGTCCACATTGCCAAGTTGGGTTTTCCAATAATGGTCAATTAAAAGGTCATATAAGAATTCACACAGGTGAGAGGCCTTTTAAATGCGACGAGAAGAATTGTGGCAAGACCTTTACTAGGAACGAGGAACTGACGAGGCATAAAAGAATACATTCTGGGGTCCGGCCTTATCCATGCCCTTCTTGTGGAAAGAAGTTCGGAAGGAGGGACCATTTGAAAAAGCACACAAGGACTCATTATCTTCAGGCTGAAAGGATGATGCCGGTGTTTGTGCCTCTTTCGGCAATGCCTCATGTTAGCGGGTTTCCTTATTTATACGGTTATTAGAGAAATTACCTACAGTAAGTGATTATTTGGCGTCAAATTAGTAAATTATGTGAATACTTACAGCGGTTAATCAGTATTTGTATTATGCCAATTTAAGAAACAAAATAGGCAATTTAAATTTTACGAAACAGCTTTTTTAATACGCGTTTCAATCTAAATAAAAATGTATGTATATTTTTTTAGAAATTAAAAAAGGATTGTGTGCAAAAAAAAATATGCAAAGAGAGTGAGAATAAATATTTTATTTCTATAAATATGTCACATTTTATTAACAACCTTTATTTTCAGATACAATGTAAATGTACCTATGTAGGTATGCCCCGATCTTCTGTTTAAAAACTTTGCTCGTCAAAACTATATCCATACTAATATAATTATAAATGCGAAAGTGTGTCTGTCTCTCTGCTGCGCTTTCACGGCCGATCTGTTCAACCGATTTTGATGAAATTGGTACAGGGATAGGTTGTATCTCGGGGAAGGACATAGGCTACTTTTTATCGATTTTTTTTATTCCCGCGGAAGTTCCCGCGAATTAAAAAAACTTAATCAACGCGGACGAAGTTGCGGCCATCATCCAGTACTAATAATAATAAAAAATACGTCCAACGTAGCGTTTATGTTTATCATTTTATTTTGTCTTCCAGGAAGAATAAAATTCCATGCGGTCTTTTACTAAAGAAAACAATAATAATGAAAGGTTTAAATGAAAAAAATAAAGGTATTCTTTTAGTTTTAACAGAAAAATATTTCCTCTCCTTGCTTCCTAGCCCTACAGTATCGTTGAACAGCCCCGGATCTAGGGGGGGGCAAGCCGGGGCCCATGCCCCGGGCGGCACCCATACCCCGAGCGGCAAATTCAAACATGGCAGCTCAACACACACAAGTCATCATTAACTTTGACCACTGAGACGTCCAGTACTTTATGGACAATAAGTTATATAAAATAAAATATTTTTCGCTTTCGCGGGGCTATAAAGAGGAAAGATTTGTTTGTTTGTTTGTTTGTAATGGATAAACTCAAAAACTACTCGACCGATTTTAAAAATTCCTTCACTTATAGATAGCTTCATTATCAGCGAGTAACATAGGCTATCTTCTATTTACAAAAAATTGGAGATCCTTACGAAAATTGCAATAATATGAATGAAGTCGGAAAAACTCCTCTCATCTGAGAGCTTTTGTGGCGTGCGCTGCGTAAATAGTAACGAAAACAATGTAATGTGGAATTGCTCCCCTCAAAAAGTTCTATAAAAATCCCCGATAGCATGTTTTAAGCTATCGTTTAAGGTTATGACAATACCCATACACAATAACCATTTTTAAGATTTTATAATTTACAACAAAGCTTTACTTTCGAAGGTGTTTTTACTGACATTGTTTTGATCCTTATCAAAATAAAATGGTTGGTCATCTCAAGTATTTAATATTACCCAAATTCACTCTTTACACCATTTCATTCCGATGAATATCTTAGAAGATATTATAGAAATAAATCCACGCGCAACAGGAATAGGGGCGGCCGGCCGGACGGAGATACCACAGTGCTAATGTAAAGCCTGATGTGCTGACTGCTACCCAATGTCGACTGGCTATTATTGGGTATGAACTATTATGATGATTAGTGCTACACGTGCGAAAACGGGGCGGAGCGCTAGACGAAATACAGATAAAGAACAATATTTTTCAACTCAAAACTACGAAATATATTAAAATCTAAATTAAAAATTACACATTAAGTTCAAAAGAATTTTATTGTCCGCAATTTTTTTAAATAAAGAAATAAGATGGTAATTAAAATATCTATTGAGAAGTTATCAAATAAAATTAGTATGTATGTAGACAAACTGAAGCAAACTAGAAGTTTCTATCACTAATAGAAACAGAAAAAAAATAAGAAAAGTGCTGACGAGCATTTCGGCCGCGCGCTGATAAACAAAAGGCAGCTGTAACTCAGCAAAAAATCAATAATTTGACATACCTACAAGGACAAAAATTAGCCAGATAGAAAAAAAATTGAATTTTAATTAAAAATAAACTGTAAATCAGTTTTTTAATTAAAAAATAGCAAATATAAAAAAAATGTAAACATGAGAATCAAAGGCAGGGGCGGCATTTTTCAGTTTTTGCCCCGCCTCGAAAAAATTGAAGATCCGGGGCTGTCGTTGAAGTGTAATTTTGCAGCAAAGTTTATTTTTAATCAAGCTTAGAAGCTCTCATCAGTACTGAGTTTTAATTTTCTCCCAACTAAATATGATAAAAAAATATATAAGGGATCTTATATGTTTTTTTATCATATTTAGTTGAGAAAAATTTTAAAATGTAGTATTTCAAGTTTGTATTATTTTATACTTATTTCTTAACCACGACATTCACATCGATCTTCAAGGTACTCAGGAATATATTCAAATTAATGTTTTTATTCAAATAAATTATACCACTTGAAAGAAAAACCCAATCCAACCGCGTCTTTCGCAGTCAAACATACTAACCACGAGACCTACATTCTAACATAGTGTTTTTTTTTTCAACAAAAGAGCAACTGCTTAATTTCTTGCCGGCTCTTCTCAGTAGAACATCTGTCTGGTGGTAGAGTCTCGACTTATCATAAGTGACACAAGTAATTGTCCTACGTGAAATAAATTAATCATTTATCATTTTACCAACGAGGCAGTCATGAGGCATGCGATTGCTATGCCGTAGCCAACGGTGGCTACGAACCCGAAGCGTACATGCTCTACATATTATTACACTAGGGACTAAAAGTTCTCTCATATGGAGCTGCACAGCGCGACAGGAAAAATGGTCTTACCATGTCAAGCAAATGTTTTGTTCTGTTCGGTTCGCGTAAAAACAAAAGGATAGCCAAACTTTTTTATCTTCTACATATATAAAAATCAATTGCTGTTCGTTTGTCTCGCTAAAACTCGAGAACGGCCGGGCCGATTTAGCTAATTTTTGTTTTGAGATGTTTGTCGCAGTCCAGGGAAGGTTTAAACGGTGAGAAAATATGGAAAAATTACGAGGAAGATAGAGCTGGACAACGTCTATCAGGCCCACTAGTTAAGATATATATATTTAGCGGTTGTAACCTTCCTGAACGGGCCGGTGGTAAGCGTTACGGTTATAAAAATGAGAGATTCCAAGTTCGTTTCCGACATTAAAATTTGTTATAGCGAAAGTGACTCTGGAAGTTTGGCCGAAAGCTTCGGTTGTGGTTAGCGCCCACCCACCGTCAAAGCGTTCAAACTAATACTTTTGTTCTTAAAATAAACTCCAAAAACCAATTATTGCTGGTGGAATTGGTTTTTGGAGTACCACCACTACGTACCTATTAAGATATTGCCATTGCATGAATTGAGACTTCTTGCGCCTTGATTTAATAGAAAAAACCTACCATAAAAGTCAAATCTTTTGAGGCGTATTTGGGATACGACAGGGTACAGAATCAATACTACAACAAAATATCAAAGTCCAAACAACGATTGATCACTCATCTTACGTTACAAAGTCACAAAAGAAAAAAATACTTACGCAAAAAGCCATTGAAGTACGGACTTCCGGTAGCCCTGAATGGAGACAGTTAAACAATTAGCCGTTAGTAAAATATTTTGACTCTGTGCTATTGTGTGGACACTTGCGATTTTAAAGGAATTTTAAGAAATGTAAAAGACCCTGGGTCATATTAATCAATATTTTTTGTATTGATGACAGTTTTATAGGAGTGAGCTAGATAATAGACTTTTCATATCCAAGTTAAATAATTACGTAATAGGTATAATAAGTAATATAAGTATAACTTTAGAAGCTCTTTTATGTATAAAACATGCATCATGCATGTTATAATATCTCCCCGTACCTAATACTTAAAAATTTATCTATTCTTATAAATACGAAAGTTTGGATGGATGGATGGAAGGATGTATGGATGTATGGATGAATATTTGTTACTCAATCACGCCCCAACGGCTGTACGGATCTGGACGAAATTTGGCACAGAGATATATTATAGTCTGGAATAACACATAGGCCACTTTTTATCCCGGAAAATTAAGAAGTTCCCGCGGGAACCGAAAAACCTTAATCCACACGGACAAAGTCGCGGGCATCAGCTACTATTTATATATTTATTTTGTATTGTGTATTAGCTACATATTGTAACATCCCTTTTTCTTTTAAAAAAGACCAAATGCCGGTTCTTCTCGATAGAATCTGTTTCCGAACCGGTGGTAGAATCATGACATTTCATAAGTCGCACAAGTAGTCCTATACATGAAATTTCATTTCATTTTAATCTAAACTGCTCCGATATCGATTTGTTGGCTTATCCCTCACTCACGCCGCTACAGAGCAACTGATTGACGGTTGCAAATTTATGGTAATGCCTGCAAATTCGTCCCCATATTGTATTTATAATATTATTAGGTAAGGATTTATCCTTGATACTTCTCCAAAAAATTAGTCTAATTCAGTGGGTATGTGTTCGGTCTAAAACCGTTAAATGATAGAATGATGGACAAATATAAATTATTGATTGCTAATTATTAAAATTGTAATTATAATTAAAAAATGCTAGATGTTAAATGCTGATGATATACTCGTAAAAGAGTAGCACGCGTGCTGGTCGCGATGATGATTTGCGCACTGATTTATTGTTAGATTACTTATATGTGTAATGAAAACTAGGTTAATGCCGATGGAGGAAATTGTACGGTTGGACTGTAGACCGTACTTACAGTATGGGATATAGCTATTAATCTGCATTTCATTATATGACTAAACAAATATATTATGTAGGTAACGAATAAGTATTTAGACGATCTCCGTGGCGCAGTGTGTAGCACTGTTGTCTTAATGTGCGGAGGTCCCGGATTCGATCCCCGGCAGGTTCAATTTGGGAATTTATAATTTCTGAATTTTCCCTGGTCTGGCCTGGTGGGAGGCTTCGGCCGTGGTTAGTTACCACCCTACCGGCAAAGACGTGCCGCCAAGCGATTTAGCGTTCCGGTACGATGCCGTGTAGAAACCGAATAGGGGTATGGGTTTAATATAACTGCCATCATCACTTACCATCAGTTGAGATCGCAGTCAAAGGCTTGTAGTGGATAAAAAAAATGAAGTAGGTAGAGTATCGACTACCTATACCTACTTATTTGAATACGAGAGACTAACTCATCCATTAAATTTTACTGAGATTTATAATTTGTACAACTGCAGTCTGCAACAAGAAATAACGACCAAATTAGTCGTATTCCCACGACCATTTACAAGGTGCCCTACATTTCACAAAAAGAAATTCGGAAGTCCGTCCGCTCAACGGGAGTCCGCTATTGGTGACAGTTAAACTTTTTAATCTGTGATCTTAATTTAAAGTGATATTTATGTGTACAAAGTCGTTACAATCAGCTTGACGTCTTTATCATTTGACATCGGATTCTCCGTTTGAAAATAATTGGGTTTCCGTTTGGCAAACAGAACTTTTATAATAAATGTTTCTAGCCTGTTTATATTGGCAATTATAAAATTATATAATATTAATTTATATTAACAATTGAATATATTACTAAAATATAGTCAAGTACTATTAAGTTAATTAGTCCACTGCAAGTGGTATTTTGCATGAGTGTACGAACCAGAACGCCAAGAGTGCTACGAAGTAGAAATACCACATTGAATTTATTTTTTTAAGTAGGTACTAAATTATTAATTAATAAATTTGCTAAGACAGTAAAATTCAGGCTCATCTCTCACTCTCACTCTCACTATCCACTTGCAATAGAACAAAAGTCATTCTTGAAGAAATTACAGGCAACGACCTCAATTGATATAGACGGGCCCTGTCGAACAAAGAATGTGAACTTATTTTACTAACGCCATCTAGTCTGAAAAGCGGGACAGCGCTATGGCGGGGACAAGGACAGGGTTATACAGGTGAGGGGCACGCCCTACAAGTCGCAAGAATCCCAACTTTTTTTCTATGAAAGGGTCCATCTAGTACCCACATATATATATCGATGATTGCAGGAGTAACTTGGGCCAATTGCGACCTAGGAATAAAATTGTAATTTTGACAGAATTCGTATACAATAAGTGTCATAAGGTTTAACGTAACTCACCGTTGGTGCAATCGGCATAATAGAATAATTTGCCGAGAATTACCTACGGATTCATAGTGAAAGTGACTTGCCAGAAGTTCAGAATGTCTTTCTAAGTTTAATGGCATAACTGCAATTGCTGGCATAACTTTTAGTAAATGAAAATAGTCACTCACTTCAAAATAATATAAATAATATATTTGCGTTTCAAAGGTAGATGATTCTTGATCCTAACAGAACGAATGAAAGGAAGAATTTCACTTAGTTGAAAAACTTAATGTTCCTAACTCCAAACATCAACGCAAACAAAAACGGCATACCCACGTAACTTAAAAAATATGGTCAACATCGTAGAAAGAGGTGTGACAGATATTAAAATCAAAAACTCAACATTTTTTGTGTCTACTCTTCAGTACAAATCTATGGGAAACTGAGATAAGCTATTTGTATTAGGAACCCGCCTACAGATAGTACAGATTTGCTGAATAGATAATTTATTGGTCGTATCAAATTTATTGGTTTGTTCTTGGGATAAAAAACGTCGGACCTCGCAGGTGACCCGCGAAGTGAATGAAGTTTTTTTCTAATATTAATGATACGGTGTAAACATTTATAGTTTTCTGAAGGTTTCCACACATATATCTGATATTCAATCATAACTTTTGTGATTGTTTGAATAAGTTATGAAATTTTGCGTGATGGCATAGCAGTGAAATGTGAATATCCAAACCTAAGAGGGATATTTAGACAAACTTCTATCATCAATTTTGCTCACATCTATCTTTTGAGAGATTCTGGATTGCAGGACCGTGGTAGTCAGCTTCGACTGTATTTATATAGGATATTATTTAAACTGAAAAGTTTTACCCATAATATGATAAGAGGACATTATTACGTTATTAAACTACTGTAGTGTAAGTAGGTAACAACTTGGCAAGTTATAATTGGGTCACAGAGCAATAAATTAACCTGAACAAATAATGGGTATGGGAACTAGTCAGTTAAGTCACATCACGCCTACGCTTTCAAGTTTTTTATAATGCTCGACCACTGTGCTGCTGCTAACGATGGGGTGACCATCCAACATTCATGGTACGATTATTAAAAAAAACACATTTTTTTTAAATTATCCACTTTCCTTAAATTATATTGTTAATATCTAATGCTTGCGACTTGTCCCGAATATTGAATTCGAGGGGCATTTAGTGGTTAAAAGCTCAAAGATACAATAAAAACCAGTAACTTATAAGTATCGCTTTTTTGCACACTTTGTATATCCCTTGTATTTTTTATTTAAGTCAACTGGCACTATATAAAGAGATCTAGTAAAAGACCCGAAGAATGAAACCAAGGAATGTAATAAGAACTTTAGTTAAAAGCTGCGCTTAAAATGTTCTTAGATGGAATCCTGATATCGGGCAAAAGTTATAGTCACCCTACACTCGCTGTCCGTAGGATAGCACTTACTCGAACTATACAAATAGCGCTATTTACCTCGGTCATTACGTACAATGCTCATTCAAGACTCGAAACTGCAAAAAAAGTTACAATTTCATATTCTCACGGGTTACTTATAAATGATTTTTGCGCAAATTCGTCACAGCACAGGTTATTTTCTACAGACCTTAAGAAATGCGCGCGCTTTTTTGACGTGTGACAGTTCAATTGTCCACCATTTTTATTTCGCGCCTAAAAAGTGATCGATTTGATCCGATTTTTGTGTTTGTTTAGTCGACCTTTGTGACTTTTACCACTTGTAAGAAACAGCTTTTAAGACTCCCACGCATGTTTTTTTTCAGTTTAGCGATTATGAATCTTCTTTAAATAAAGTACTGGATCATATTTTATGTATGTACCTATCTACAGACAGTTAATTTATAAACAAGTAATTTCAATCCATCCAATTGTACACTTAGGTATACTTACCTGCCTGTCTGTAGTCATGTGTATAATTTAACGTCCCACTCGTTAATTTAACTGATCTTGACGTTTGTCACAGTATTTTCGCATCCCGGAGAGAAATAGGCTAGGCTAGGCTACTTTTCATCCCAAAAATTTAAAAATTCTCGAGAGATAAAAAAAATTTGAAACCCACGCGGCCGTGTTCATGGGCATCTGATATTTATAATCTATATATTGCATTTATTATTAATGGTCGTACGCATTTCCCGTCCCCACAAAACAGCGGAAGGATACGCGGGAGAAAACAAAATGGCGACCACCCATGGCGCATGATTTGTCAGCACGCTAATGATCATACATTTGCCATTCTATCGGCGGCCACAAATCGATCTATTAAGATACTATTGCGTGAATACTTAAGGGAAACCATAAACCATTATAATATTACGCATAATCTCTATCAGTGGGGATAGCTAACAACTAGGAGTCTGTAAAGTTTTTTGAAAATTTCCGAAGTCACAGCTCGTTTGTAAAAGAGGATCGATCCAGGTGGAATCATTGCTAAAGTCTCTATCCGCTTCATAAGAAAGCTTAGAGCCACTCAGGAGGCGATTAAGCGAGCTATGCTCGGTAGAAGAAGATATGCTTTTTTTACGTGAGCAGTTCAGAAATGAGGAAGAACCATAAAAGAACTAAAGTAACCGACATAGCTTGACGGGTTGCGGAACTGAAGTGGCAGTGATAGATCGAAAAACGGACCGATAGACGTTGGGGGCTCGGATTGAATAATGGTTGGGGCCAGAAGATGCTGGAATGGCGAAAGAGTACTAGAAAGCGCAGCAACAAAGTCTGCGTAATTAATTTTTATAGGGAGCCGCACACACTAGCGCAGCAAGACAATTAAACGTCTTTCCCTCCAACGGGAACGCAGACGTTTTTTCCTGTTCTGTCTCAACTCTTTCCTCTCCAAAGTGTTTGCACTCGATACAGTTTGAGCAGCTTTCGCCAATCTAAAGCTCTCACGTTACGCGATCTTCGCAGATATTTTCCACTCGTGTAGGCCCTCTCAAGAGGTTGCTTAAATGAAACTGGAATAAATTTAGATCATAAAACAACTATTGTTATTTTCAAAATTTAAATATTTAATATATAAATTAATATAAAGGTTTAAAATTATAAATATTAAACATCATTAATAAGACTAATAGTTAATAGTTTGATATGTGTAACTTTTATTGTATATAATTAAGTAATCTGTGCTTAACGCAGTTGGTAGCATGTTCACAAAATATTTACTGTAAAAAGTTATTTATCTATGTACTGTTTGTTTAATACACTGCGTGCTACTGTTTGTTAACCCGAATAAATAAAATTAGATATTTTTTACAGTGAGTTTGTGTAGTGAAAGCTGAGACTACAAAATGTCGGGAAATTTCAAAAAAATTGGTCAAACCACTGGACGAATCGGACTGAATTTGGCACACAGATATTACGCTAAGAAAGGATTGTCAAAAATTCGACCCCTAAGCGGGTAATATAGGGGTTTGAAAAATGTATGAAATCGAACTTAACGTGAGCGAAGCTGCGGGCAAAAGCTAGTTCCCTAATGAAATTCATCTGTTTTATGTAACAAGATAACTTACCTTCCGTGTGGTCTATCGACCGCAAATATCGTAACCCCATTGTGCAATGAGGGGTCCGCTTCACAAAGGATCTTTGTGCATTCCGATTGTTGCAATTTGATTTATAGTTCGCGATGTTACCCGGGATGTGCTGATGTGTAATTTATTTATAAAGAGAGATAGAAAGAAGCCCTGCCTGCATCACAACATTGTTACTCATTATAAAGAAGGAAATAGGTCTTGCGCATTATATTGTAATTCAATTGTTTTTCCTTACGATATGAAAAGTCCGGGCAGTGTTTGTCGATTTCAATCAAAGACAACAAATCATATTTACCATATCCATCATAAAATAAATGCGAAAATGTATTTAAGAAGAAACAATAAGTACCTACATAATATGTACATTGTATGAGTTTTCCTCGAAATAAGAATGCCGAAAATTCAGCTAAGCCGTGTATGACGATTTCAAAGGATATGTTCCAAATTTCATTAAATTATTATAAAAGCGAAAGCTTTGTTTTTTGGTATGGACTATGGAGTATACCGCCTACGTTGCCACCGATTGCAAAAGCATGCTCATGCGCTCGAATTAATAGTCAGAATGAGTACCTGACACATACCCGTAGGTATACAGTAAGCCTAGGTACTGTAGAGAAACCACTCCATTTTTTAAGAATTAAAACATTAAAGTAACATAGTAATTAAGTTTAAATTTATTATCACTTAACTATAACTAAGGTTACACAAACTTGTCAAAACAAATGAAATTCCATTACTTCTACAACAAAAATAGCTCATACTAATTTCTAACAAACTCAAAAGTAAGTTGTTGAAAAATCAAATTAAAACTCATCTCGAACATTTTCCTCTAAACTTTTTGCAAAGTCTTTTACAACCAATATCACTTCAGTTGTATTGAGTCCAAGACTACGCATCAAATCTATCTTTTGCGGATCCGTGACATATTTTCTTAATTCACCAAATATTTTTATTGCTTTGTCTTTCCCTTTGTACAATTTTAGACAAAATAGCTTCGTATTTTTTACAAGCTCAAATATTGAAGCTGAAATCTGTTCATCATCATTAGTGAACGTCATGAGAGCTTCCAGTATGTTAATAAGTCCATTACATACTTGCGGAGTAGACATACGCTCTATGAGACCAATCATTTGATAAAGTTGCAATCTTTCAAAATCTTCTTTATTTTTCTGCGATTTATTGTTACGCGCGTCTATATGTTCTTTAAGTATTCTGTTGAATAAGTCTAATAAAGAATGAATAACAGTGTTGTCTAATTTGGAGATTTGATTGTAAAAGGGTTCCAAACCTTTAAGTCTCATGACACGAGCTTGCACTGTTGGATTATTTGGTAGCCAAATGTGCATTATGTCTATCGCGTGAGCCTTCAAAGCTAGGTTATCATCGTGCTCGAAGATATCTAGCAATTTATCAACAATGCTTATAGGAATTAACGATTTCGTTGTTATAGGCGCAACGTTAAACAAAGTTTTGATTAAAATTAGAAGCTGTTTCTTCAATGGTTCATAGTTGATTCCGATTATGGGCGTAATTATTCTATCGACTCCTTTAGAGTTGAGGAATTTGTATGTATTAGGCTTATGTTTGAGCTGTTCTGTTATGTCCTCGAGACTTTCAACCATGCGACTGTGGAGTTCGTCAGCATGCTCCGTGGGTAGGATACCTTCTCTACGGGATTTTTCTGCTGACGTAGCGATGTTTTCAATCTTTTGTAAAGTGTTTTCAATATTTTTGTTTTCACCAATATCTTGGACTTCTGGTGGAATGAAGGAGTGTTCATTTTCTTGTGAATATATTTTATTATGCTCTGAAAAAAAAAATAGATTATAGGTAGGCATACAACAATGGAGAAGTTTCATGATGTTGTGAATATCATATTTAACACAACGGAAGTAAAATATAGATTAAAACTAATAAATCAGTGTTTTTTTTAATCCATCAATAAATGACTGAGAAATGACGATATAAAAGTTTAATTATTTAATGTACACCGATTGTTGTATCTTACTCATCGACCATACAAATCTTACTCGAGTGAGAAATTTTGTGAGTGAGTTTTAATACCTAGCCGAGATTTACTATTTCAAAATTATCTTCACACACAAATTAAGTGCTTTTAATTAAATGAAGTCACGTTAAGTCCATTTATTTATTTTATTCGGCTTTATGAAATCGGTTGATAGGGTGGTGTGACGTCACGCCACCCGTCTTGCAAGCGCAACTTTAAAGTTCCATAACTTTTTCATTTGTTGAGATATTTTAATGATTCTTTCATATTTTTATTTTATTTTGTCATAATTTTCATAATAAATTGAAAACAAAAACGGTAAACTTCTGCATTATGCAAACATCGAGTATGGAAGAGTTTTAGTGTGAACATCTTAAGGCTTTTATACCTAATTATTTATTTCAATTTTAAATAAAAATACCTTCAACTACTTCATCAGCTACGGAACAAACAATGATAAAGTAAAGTGGCAATAAAAACGAGACCATTTGTAACTTTTGTTGTGTTCTTGCTGAGGCTGTTTTGGAATTAATATTTGACAAACTTCAAGCATGACAAACAAGCAGAATAATAATATTGTCTTGTGAAAGAAGAACTTGTAATAAGATCCATTTTGTTTGATAGAGTTAGGTATATAAAAAAACAATATTTATTTTATGAAATCTGCATAGTGTATCGACGCTAGTCACAATTTGGCACAGAGTACTTTTTATATAAGGGAAATCTATTTGGGATCCTTTGAGATCTCAATAGTTGAATAAGTAGAATGAAATTTTTTTGTACATAACATACCTATTGAACTCTTTTGAGTTTTTATATCTTACCAAAAATTGCAATTTGTCATTCAATATTCGACAGTCTTTGATTATTGACAGAATACATCTGACATAATATGACTCTATGCATGTGCTATTCTCGGCGAAAGTACTCTAATAATAATTTTCGATATTTTAACGAAAATTACTCTATGATTGCCTACTCAATGAACAACTATACAAGACAATCTAATATACCAACCTAATTCTTTCAAATTGTTGGTTTTATAGCGTGTATGGAAAACTTAATAATATTGACGCTATGTGAAGATGGTTCATGCTGCTGTTTATCGCCCAGGAGCACATCTGTTCTCATAGCTGTAATAGGTCTTGTAAGTATTCATGAACAATAAATAAAAAAAACCGGCCAAGTGCGAGTCAGACTCGCGCACCGAGGGTTCCGTACAAACCTGTAGTAAGTTTATAATTATTAAAAATATCTCTATTGTATGTAGCTACAAATTTATGCTTTTCTAAATTTTTCCTTTATCTGTGCTGATCTTCTGTGCTGTTGCTTCGTACTTCGTGTTTCAAGATTCTGAGTTCACGGGAAGTTTCCTGTTGGTTTTGATTTCCTTGCGAGTGTCGAAAATTTGCAGCATAAACGGCTGTATCTTTTGATTGCGTTGGCTTAGAAGTTTGATTTTTTCACAGCTCCAAGGGACAGTAGACTTGAGTATTTGATATGAATTTCAGCTTGATACCTCCATGCGTTCCTGAGAAAAAGGGTCTTGATAGACATACGGACAACAAAGTGATCCTATAGGGGTTCCGTTTTTTTCTTTTGAGGTACGGAACCCTAAAAACCTTTAAACATATGTATTTTTATACGACTGCCTGAAAAAAGGAGTATATTGTTTTCAGGGTTCTATGTACGTATGTATGTATGTATGTATGTATGTATGTATGTATGTGAGTTTGTATATTCCAACATAACTTCTATACGCCTGAACCGATTTTGATAAATGATTGATGATATCGTTAGAATCCCTAGCTTATTCCGGGTGAAATAGGCTAGTAAAGTTTTAAAAAATAATTGATGGGGTAACCATGGTCCCGCATTAAAGACTAAATTTGAAAAACAATTCGTAAATAAGATTAACTGTATAATCGTCATCTCGAGGTCACATCGATCACCAGAAGACTAGCTTCGTCGCCCCTTCATTCAGCTCCACTTCGCTTCATTCAGGACCTCCTTCGCGAGCTAAGGGTTCACACTTTGCAAAAACACTCTAGGCAAACAAGACTAAGTTGAGTTGGGTTATGCTGATTCGGTTTTGGGACAGTCCACCATCACCACCACTGACACCACCGCCAACACCGACAAAATTCCCATACTCCGTATTATCCGTATCCGTTTACTCCGTATTATCTAGGAAATGTCAACTTGCATAACCTAGGTAGTATGAGCAAGAAAACAATTATTCCAACTCTAACGGATTTAATACGTTAATGTAGACATCATAGCGTTAATGTGAACATAAACGGTTTTAACAACTTCATATAAATCACTCCGTTTACGTATATCGTACGACAGATGTCAAACACAGCACTTGGCAACACTCTCAGCGGGTGTGAGGGCGGACGGGGGAGGGAGATGCTCCCGCCCGTCATCTCAGGCCCTGAATGCATTCAACTCGGGTGCGTAGGTGGTTATACGTTCTTACGGGGTCTCTAACGACACCATCCACCACCACCACTACAGCCCACTAACGTCCTACAGCTGGGCACAGGCCTCTAATCGCATAAGAGAGAGGGAATTAGAGCTTAGACCCACCACGCTACCAATGCGGGTGGGCGGGATTTACGACTATTATCATATTAGTGATACCTGGACCGACGGCTTAAAGTGCTCTCCAAGGCACGGGGGTGAAACACCACCAACTTCCTAACTCCGGGCTAGTACTGAGAATATCTAGTCAGCATAACCCAATACTTCATTATGGCTCGACCCGGGACTCGGACCTCGTCGGCCGCAGTCGAACATGTTAATCACTAGACCAACGAGGCAGTTAACGACACCATACGTACCTACAACTTGTTATTTTATCTTCCAGTTGGCGTGTCTATTGGACGCGGTGTCAAATGACTCGCACGTGACGAGCTGCCGCACTGTTTGGGACCATTTGACCGCTCTTCGAAACCTGCTGCTGACATTGTTTCAGATGGCTAACATGCTGCTCTTATTGGGCTCTATAGTTGTAAGTTATGTGTACGCGAAGTTCAGATTAACAACGATAACATGGAGCTCCCCTCCGAAAGTCAAAACGTTTGAAAGTATAATAATGTCCTTCCGACTGAATTTAGGCGACGGAGGCCAATCTCCAGAGAAATTAGCCATCTGCACGGGAGATATTATAGTGCGCAAGTGTGTGCGCATTCACAGGTGCACTCTTTGTTCCTCTACTCTAATAGCCCGATGGGATGGAAAATCCGACACGACCGGAGAGAGATCAGGCGCAGGTCAGATAAGTTTGGCGGACTGTACAGGGTTGTTGTCGATGCCTCCGTCGAACGACTAGTAATGAACGTATATAGTATAGTCTGTATTACCTACCTATATTTAATTATCAAAATTATGCTTTCACAATCACGTAACCAGAGAGTAATGAGCTCTTTTTAAAATAAAAAAATAAAAAATATTAACTGGCTTTACAGCTCTGGGTTCCAGCCCTTCTGAGCCAAATTTATTGTTTTAGCCTAGCGAGTAGCGACCACAAAATAATTATTACTGAAAACACTGCTTTTTTTTTCAGGAAAGTCATTTACTATTACAAATCTATCTATGGTACATGCTGGCGTTCATTGTGATCGGTCTCGTGATCGCCATCGTGGAGTTCTGCTTCCGCGTGAGAGACGAGGGCGCGTGGAGTTTCGCTACTTTTGTACCAGAAGTTATACTTCTCTTTGGTAAGATTTTCACGTGAGCGTTCCTATGGTAATACCATCTTGGCGTTCATTGTGATCGGCCTCGTCATAGCCATCGTAGAGTTCTGCTTCCGCCTGAGAGACGAGGGCGCGTGAAGCTTTGCTACTTTTGAGGCAGAAATTATACCTACTTCTCTTTGGTAAGAATATTAATTTAGATGTCTCAAGCCCCAAAATGCCCCTTGATTGTGTAAGGAAATCGTAACCGTTTGTCAAAAAGATAATTCGACCAGTTTAAGGAGTTCATAGATGCGTGCACATCAAAAAGCATGTATGAACTTCTTAAACAGTTCGAGTAATACGGTTTAAGCTGTCAAATGATGATTTGCTTAGACAATTGGGCCTGAGTTTTGCCAATTCAAACTAAATTGACGGCACTAATTCATTCTAACTCTATCCTTCCGCAAGGAACATTAAGAAAGGGATAACAATAAAATTAGACTGTCATTTTGGTTTTGACTCAAAACATACCGAAGTAAATAAATCTACCTAATCTCTGTCCAATCATTTATTTTACTTTTGGCAGATGGAGTCAATGATGTTCTAACGCCTTACTGATTAGATTTTTGATATCAATCGACTTTCTTTGTGAAAAAGTTTTAATCGATTTGACCTTTGCTCAACATTTTTTTATTGTTTTATAAACATACCCAAGCGTTCAAATGACTAAGTATATTAAAGTATGTATTAAAATAAATTATTTATATACAACAGTACACTAAATGTACGTGCATCCGTCAGGTCATAGAAACCATCCATCGCCAAAGATGTATGGTGTTTAGAAGACTATCAAGAAAGCTAGTGTTGAAGCTCCGTGACTATTTTGAAAAGGAAAGTGGTACTTGTTACCAAATGAGTACATTACTAGATGAGTATACGAGTTACGAAATATCGGATAAAAGGGCACGCCGCTTCAATAATGGAAAAAACTATATTATTATGACACTTCAGAAGCGTGTATATGCGTGTATAAAAGTAAAATGAATCGTTGGACAAGGCATACAATCTCAAAACTTATGAGATTGTAGGTATATTTACTACAGACAATGATGAGATGAAAAATATCTAAAACTTTGACTTTTTTCGTTTTTCAGTGCTATTCAGTTGTCTGCCATTGGTAGACAACTACAGAAAACGTCTGGAAGGAGTCTAAACTGTAAGGGTGAATTTAGGTTTAGTCAATATAAACACAATTAATTTTCAAATACTTGCATTTCGTTTAATATTTTTTGTACTATCTACTATATACATTGTGAATATTAAATATCTATAGAAAAACGTATAACAAACGTAAATCTAACACAATTAAACGCTAAATAGCAAACAATTCTGTTAGTCAAATTTAATTATACTAATTCTGATATCGAAACAAAAAACCATACTTAAAATACGTTTATCGTACATTACGAGACTAGCCGCACGCACTGATTTCTTTTTTCCCCCCACAAGTTAGCGCTTGACTGCAATATCACCTGATGGTAAGTAATTATGCAGTCTAAGATGGTAGCAGGCTAACCTGTTAGGGGTATGGCAGTTATATTAAACCCATATCCTTAGTCGGTTTCTACAAGGTATCGTACCGAAACGCGAAATCGCTTGGCGGTACGTCTTTGCTGATAACTAGCCACGGCCGAAGCCCCCCATCAGAGAAAATCTGAAACTATAAATTCCCAAATTGACCTTGCCGGGAGTCGAACCCGGGACCTCCCACTTTAAAGCAGCAGCGCCAAAAAAACTCAAAATTGCGCCAGTGAGTTCGTCAAAACTCGTTCTCAAAAGGTTATAGGTCGTTCTCGGTTCAACTGTGAGTTTGTAAATGTCACCGTAAGATTGTAAAAACCGTTAGATTATAATCTGACGCACGAAATTGTAAACTGTCTAAAGATTGTGGACCGTCCAATGTTCTGAATGTAAATTTTTTAAATATCCATTTGTATTTACGTTTTCTTGTCTGTTTCTTGTAGGCTAGGTTAGGGGTCGACATAAATAACCAAGTAGTGGTAGTACACTTAGGTTTTATCGGGTTAATATACTTAACAGATTACAATCTACCGAAAAATAATGCGTTAAATTGTAATCTTGTTAGATTATAATCTAACGGTTTTTACAATCTTACGGTGACATACGTATCGCTAAAGTGATTCAGATTATCCTAAGGTTCGAGTTCGACCAAGCGATTTTGCCAACGAAAAAATATAATATTGAATTTACTACTTTCACGTTACACGTACTGCTTATCTCGGTAGTGTGCAGATTAATATAGCGCACGCCTCATGTACGTTTATTAAGGCCCAACTCAAACCTATCGGGGCGCATTTTGTGATTTGTCACTTGAAGTTGCCATTTTGTATGCTGATAAATGTTTTTGTGTTTAAAACAAATCATTCATTAATAATAAATAATAATAATTACTTAAAAATAAACTTAAAATTTACGACAACGCAGTTCCAACTTACGTGACGGGAACTATACTGGTGCTTATTCGGTCATGACTCAAAGAAGGGTTAATTTAAAATTTCTAACAACCTCTGAAGAACGAACCTTTTGTACGTGATACTGAACAACTTTTGTTCTAAAACTTTTATAAATTAAGTAGTTTTTTTTCCATACAAAACTAACAATTTTGAGTTAACTGCTCTAAGATGGCATTACTCAACGCGACGCTCGGCGAATCGGTTATAGCCCTTAAAACACTGCATAGTGTTTAGACTGTAGAGTGTAAAGGAAATGTTTAAAAAAATTGTTTGGTGAATTTAATAAGTTTTAAAGTTGTTGTAGAAACCTTTTTTATTATCATGTAGGTACATATCATGTACAGAAGTTGCCCTTAAGAGGTAATCAGTATTGTAACGGTATTGGTTTTGTATTTTCAATTCAGTTGTGTGTTCTCTTGAATTAGCACCATTATCGACCATCAGAAGCTGTCGTATAAGGCTGCCTGTCCACTAAAGCGATGAACGCTCGATGACATGATAATAAGACATCTGTCAAAAATATAACTGGTCTGCAAATCTCCGCTCCGCTACGCTTCATTGGATTGTCAGCCTTAAATTTTAAAACTGTTTTATATACACTTAAAAACGTAAACATAGTTTTATGACTAACATTAGTATAATTCCAAGCCCAAGCACGATAATTGCGTGCGACTTTTGTCCAGGCTTTCTCATCGACAAGCGGCCGAAATAATACTAATCAATCTATCTTTAATCGTCCATAAGTTAACAAGGACGTTATAAAAAATGAAACATACACATATATAGCATATTTTTTTTAATTATATTTTTTTTATAAACAGACATATAAAACTATTAGTTTCTAATTGGTGTTAAAATTGTTGGTTTTTGCTTATAAAAAATTATTGGTTTTCTAGAACAATATTAACTTTAGATTGGATGCTTATCGTAATAGTAGTCGAGTATAAGATGAGCCGGTTTTAGTTTCTAAACTCAATCAAGGTTAAGTTTAGTAACTAAAATCCTTAATCCTCTAAATAAAAGCCTGGAACTAAATATTATGTTCTATTCTATGATCTGTCTAGATCGAACTCAGTGGGCGTGTCCAAATATACAGAGGCAATCTTGTACGGATGCCGCGCTGGCCTCTGTTATTGGACGTCTACCGCGCATACTATATTCGTAGGTATAGTCCTCAAGTCCTTATAGGCCTATTACACTGCACTTGTAACAGGGACCCTTACACTTGAATCAGTGCAGTGTAATAAAATTTAGGGATTAAGGTTCCCTAATTTGGTCCTTATTGCTGTGTAATAAGCGACGCTCTAACTAGCGGCCACGTCCACCACAGGGCTCTGTGATTAGTGCAGTGTAATAGCTAGCTAGGCCTATTACTAGGACGCGCCAGAATTGTGTTCTGCAAAAGTGCAAACGCCGCGTGTTAATATCGCGTTATTGCCACTCTTTGTTTGGACACACCTTAACAGAACGAAATATGTAGACGGATACGATGTTAGCACGCCTACGTTTTTATATTGTCATTATTTCTGTGGGAAAACTTGATTTTTAAATGGAAAATTGACTTAGTTTAGCTGTATTATATTATATTCAAGTATAACATGTATAATATTTTATAATGATTGTAAATATCGTTTGCTAATTACAAGGCTGTTAAGGCATAAGTTAAAACGCTTTATTATTTTGTTGATAATATTAATTTGTTTAATTTTTAGAATTCTCAATCCTATCAGGTATTTCTCAATCCATTAGTCAAACCGCCAATCCAGTTATCAGTTCAGTTATAAGTTAAGCTTATATATTTTTTGTGAGAAGACATCCGCCCGCCTTATTGAAGTCCCGTTTACACGATAGTGGTCGTCTTTTTTAAAAATGAACGCACCCTACTAAAAGTTCGCAGTCTTTTATGCACTAGCTAACAGGGGCCATACTGCCAACGCTCAAAGTCAAAGTTTCATTATCGTTGACTTTCGTATTTTAGAATTATAATCCTTATTTTAGGAACGTCAAGGTACGTGACATCAAACTGACATTTTGAATAATATTGATTAAGTATTGCTTTAAGCCACTGTCTCGTTGGTCTAGTGGTTAGCATGTCTGCGGCCGACGAGGTCCCGGGTTCGAGTCCCGGGTCGGGCCATAATAATTAAATATTAGGTTTTTCTGACTAGAAATTCTCAGTACTAGCCCGGAGTTAGGAAGTTGGCGGTGTTTCACCTCCGTGCCTCGGAGAGCACGTTAAGCCGTCGGTCTCGGTTATTATCACTAACATGATAATAAGACGTTTAGGCCCGCCAACCCGCATTGGAGCAGCGTGGTGGGTCTAAGCTCTAATTCCCTATCTCCTATGAGATGGGAGGCCTGTGCCTAGCAGTGGGACTTTAATAGGCTGTAGTGGTGGTGGTAGATTGCTTTATAAAGATGATTTGTGAAATGGTGATAATGAAAAAAAAAGTTTGTTATGGGCTCTTCTGAAACCAGGGCGCGTTTGGAACCCTCGTAGCTTTAGTTTTAAGATACCATTACTGATTATCACCATTATATTTACTAAATAACTGGACATCAAAATACCTACCCAAAATGGAATAAACATTTGAGTTTGAGTTTAAGCGTTAGCAATATGGCCCCTGATCCAGCCGTAGAGTCCATGCCGATGACTGAATGCCTCCGACCAATGGCGACATCCAATTTGCGTCTATTGATCTACACCTACAGTACCTGGCTGAAAGATTACACATCTAGCTTTAGAAAGAGATAATCATCAGCTGCGACTTCAGCAGACGACAGCGTCATACAGACGTACAAATTAGCGACGAAGTCACATTGGTATGTGTGACTGATTATAAAAAAGTGACTCATTAATTTTTTCTTTACTCACGCTTGACTTGGGGAGTAAGCTGGTGAATGCGTGTCGAGAGCGTTACGAAAAGTGTGATCGGGCGAGGCGAACGGAAGATGAGAGGGAGATATAAGTTAATGAAGATAGAAAGAGAGAGAGTTACGTTTCATATATTACTGTAGGGTCAAGAGAGAGAGAGGTGCGAGCACACATTTTCTTTCTCTTTCTCTCATAGCCATTTAAATAAATAAATAAATAAATGAATCTTTATTTATGATTTCACATAACACAGAAAAAACAAATAATAAAAATAAAAGGAAAATAAAACGTTACTAAGTATTACTTCAGTCGTGTGGTCTAAATCACACTTGTTTTTTTTATTAATGTTCGATGTGTAATCTTTACGCCGGGTACTGCAGGCCGAGTGGGAGATTTTCTACGATTCGATAGCGTTAAAGTTAACTACCCTTTCTATTGAAATGATCGAGCGCCAGCTGTCAAGCGCTTGACAAATCGTAGTTAACGTTGTCGCGATCGAATGGGAAGAAAATCTGTGACTAGGCACTCTGTACATTACATGTGAACGTGAAAAGATTGGAGGCGCGTTCATTTTCAGACGACGTGTACAAGAACAGATATTAAATTACCTATAAAATATTACTTGACATAATTATTAAAATTGTATTCTTTAACCCAACTGCCATACCTCTAAAAGGTTAGCCCGCTACCATTGTAGACCGCAAGTGAGTACACTTACCACCAGGTTCGGTTGCAGGCAACGGCTAACTTGTAGTCGAGTAATTTCTTAAAGATTTTATCTTTCTTAAAGGATAACTCGATTTTTAATTATATCGGTAGTTAAGGCGTTTACACTGCCAGAATACAGAAAAATTATAAATTCACACATTACAATATAATTTTGAAACAAATTTTGGCACCAACGATATTGAATTTACTAATATTTATCTATTACCAATATGCTTTAGATAGACAACATTTTTAATTGTTCTTCTTTCATATAATTATTCTATTCTACTGAAATTAATAAAAACTAAGTAATTACATAACACAAAATTTCAAATAAAAAGTTCGCAATTTTTTTAAAGTGGAGCTGGTATTTTAAGGCCAAGATGTAATCGTTGAGATCAAAAAGATCGTATCTAATACAAGCTAATTAGAACTAATAAAACAATATTAATATAATAATCATTAGAACGCAAACTTGTCTTAGTATAAATTATATTATGTCGATAACGTTGATTGATTTCTACTAACGAAACACTATTACCTCCGATTTAATCTTGTCAGATTGAATTGGACCTTTTGATTAAAATCGGGTGTTTGTCGAGCTGAAACCTTCCATATTACTTTTATTAAAGTGTTTCGATACTCGAAATCGATAATCGTTTCTCGTATTAAGCCTGGTATTTTGACTATCGTAACACTATAACCTGTGTTTAAATTTTGGATTAAAAACGTTTATGCATACAGATACTTAACGTGTACTAATATTTTATTTTGAAAAAGTTTCTGTTCTGGGCGTTAGCTGTTAGCCGAGCTGACACCTTATAACAATTTACTTTAGATCCATATTACTTTGAGGTTAAGTGCTTCGATACTCGAAATCGATAAACGTTGTTAAGAAGTGCAGACTTGTATTAAGCCTGGTATGGAAGTTTTATAAACACGCTTGATTGATAGGATACAGTTAGACCTGGAGAATAGGGTACTTTTAAACAATTTGGTGGCTGTACAATAGGGATGATGACAACTCAATCAAATCAGCAACCCAAACTTAAAAACGCGTTTCTAGTATGGAAGTTTCTATGAAATACGCAGTTGTGACGTCATCAAATCACTCCCCGCACTTTTTTTTCTTTAATCTATAGTTTAAAATGCTTATCAAACTTAAAATTAACCGTGGATGTAAATTTTAGGTCTTTTGGTAGACCCTCTATATATATAATAAGTAAGAAAGAATTTATTTTTGACATGGGCATCATCCCTATTGCATCTAAAATTTTGCCAAACATAGCCCTTTTCGCTTCATAAAAATATTTTATTAATATTAATAATAATAGTATACTTTAACATAGATTAATACTGTTGGTGTTGAAAGGCAGAACTAACAAATGTAATGGAAAATTAAAACGAAACTAAGATAAAAATAGTATTATATAATATTACATATTAAAAATAGTATTATATACAATATTTTAATAACAATAGGGACGGCCCCTATTGTAGCGCGTTCACTGAAGTATGAAATATTACGATGTCCTTACATCGACAGCTTGTGAAGAAAAATTGGTTAAACACTTTCAAACACGTTGTTAACAAAGTTTGTCATGTTTACAACAAAAAAAGTTGTCATAATGTCAATTCAAAGACAAAGAAAGAAATAGACAGACACTACCCATTTCAGTCGCACAAGAAAGGAATGCATTTTGATACATTACGAGAGAAATAATGAGACAGAATTACATGCCTCTCCGTCCCTCATCGCGTGCCACCTAGTTTCAGGATCAGCTCGAATTCGGAGCTGAAAATTGTCCAAAAGACCAATCCATACTAATATTATAAACGCGGACATTCACGGTCCATCTGTTCAACCGATTTTGATGAAATTTCGTATAGGGATAGGTTGTATCCCGGAGAA
Organism: Erebia palarica; assembly: GCA_964035005.1. Taxonomy (NCBI): domain Eukaryota; kingdom Metazoa; phylum Arthropoda; class Insecta; order Lepidoptera; family Nymphalidae; genus Erebia; species Erebia palarica. The sequence goes on along the minus strand of OZ035993.1, from coordinate 5,028,421 downwards.
GGACATTGGATACTTTTGTCCCGTTATACTTTATTAAATTAAAAAAACTTAATCCACGCGAACAAAGTCACGGGCATCATTTAGTAATTAATATTATAATCCCAATCATGGGTGGGAGAATATTTTTACGGGCATGTTACCGCCCAAGCTCATCTTGTAATTATTACAGTTATAATGCTATTTTTGTATGAAACATTTAAACTTTTCAATTTAAGGGAACATTTAAACTTTTTTCGTCATAATATATGTTTATAATCAGTAAATAATCTCTTTCCGACCCGTTTGCACTGTATTGCAACACCAACATAATAACGAGCAAACTTAAATGTTAACCAACCTTAACTGACACTCTGGTTGGCGATAGACACGACTGGTTGCTGGTTGTTCGCCGCTATGACGGTCGAACCCGGTGGTATTTTCTGTGGTACCTGTAATTGTGATTGGATATTATTATACTAATGCGCAAAGTTGGTCCAGGAGTCCAGGAGCCACATTTAAAGTTGTACCGCGATATCTAAAATATTGTTTTAAGGGACAGTGACAACTTCGTAGAACGAAATACTTCCAAATATAATTCATAAATAAAAGAAACTGACCAATTAATAAGTCTCAAATCGTAAAAAAAAATTAAAAACAAGCTTTTATTGTCCGCCATATTGAATTTAGTGTTACGTCATTTTATTTTTCGTATTCTTCTCAGCAAAGCTTTTCTATTATTGAAGATATCCATATCATCGGGATGCATAAAAAACGACTATTGACTATTGATAGAATTCTATCAATAGTCAAGAGTCGGTTTCTGTTTTAAAATTCACTAACAAGATTTAACCTAAACAAAGACACAGACACTGCAAGCATATATTGCTAGGTATACACTGCATATTTTACATGGAAAATTTCTGTATAACGTAGAGCGCCGTTCCCTAAGAACGGATTTCCAGAAATTTTATGCCAGCAAATTCCTGAAGTGGAAATCATTAAACCATTCAAAATCATCGCAAGCGTAGCAAGGGCAGTATTTAGTTCATTTTAAAACATTGAACGATCCAAATTTATCCAGAAACTATTCTACCAGGCAGTAACTATCAGACAGTAAAAAAATGCGAGCGCATCGACGTTTTTATTCGTTTAGCACATATTTTAGGTCAAGAAATTTCAGAATATTCACTCACCATTCCATCAATATGCCTGTACTTCTTGAGGCGGGTCCACTGTCCGTTGTTGTAGTTCATCTGGAAGTGCATCTCTGACAGCATCGTTAGGTATGTGTCGTCCGACTGTAGAACGTTCTCGATGTTCTCAGACAGTTTGATTGTGACTATGTTGCCGAGATTCGGACACGGGTTATCTAGAACAAATTGAAATTATAACTAAAAACCTTCACGAAGGTCGTAAAAAGTCTAAAAACTTTTGACGACCTCCGTGTCGCAGTGTTGAGCGCTGTTGCCTTAACGTGCGGAGGTCCCGGGTTCGATCCCCAGCGGGGTCAATTTGGGAATTTATAATTTCTGAATTTTCCCTGGTCTGGCCTGGTGGGAGGCTTCGGCCGTGGATAGTTACCACCCTACGTGCAAAGACGTGCCGCCAAGCGATTTAGCGTTCCGGTACGATGCCATGTAGAAACCGTTATATTAAACCCATACCCCTAGTATGGGTTTAATATAACTGCCATGCCCCTAACAGCTAAGCCCGCTACCATCTTAGACTGCATTATCACTTACCATCACGTGAGATCGCAGTCAAGGGCTAACTTGTAGTGGATAAAAAAAAATACATTACTAGACGACGACAAGTCATTTATCTAGAGTCAAACTACATAAGTCAAATGACTTACGCCAAAAAATGTAGTGCCCACTCACATAAAAGCTCGCGCGCGAGTTGAATACAGAGATGATGTATGGTGACACATTATCACATACAAAAGCCCTGCACTCAACTCGCGCGCGTACTATAGATAGATTATATCTCGGAAACATGTTGCTTTAGAAGATTTTGTCTCATATGATAATACTTGTGTTAATGCCAGCTATTGATTAATACAGGTATTATGCATGTCAGCAATTTCGATAAAGAATAATAATGGCGGAATGATTGGTAGGCAAAATACCAAAAAGACAAAATATTCAAACCCCTTTCCCAAACAAATATTTTTCAAAGCTCCAACTAAGTATTTCTTAGTTTTAACGGTAACTTTTTTTCTGTATCGTTTTAAATTGTACGCGTCATAGTTTCCGTCACGCACTACTTTTTAAAGCCCAGATCCCCGCGTTTTATCCTATCACAAAGAACTTACGTTCTGAAAAGGTTGCGGAGTTATAATGTAACGAGCATATAATGTTCAGTAAATACCTCTAGAGCCGGCCATAAAGCCGAGTATGAGGGCCTTCTCAGGCCTTGTGACGCGGTTGGCGTTTCGGAACATGTCTTGAGCTTCCATCATTTGTTCGCGCTGCAATACAAAACAAATCGTAAATATTGGATAGAATCAGGCGTTACTTTGCGGAAGTTCATCATTTAGCAACAAAAGATTACAATTATTTTGCTATAATCCGCCAACAGAAAAAACTGTATGGTCAGGCGTGCAGTTACAAGGGAAGCACCGTTTACTTAGACTACACAATCTTGCATTGTAAAGTCGACATCTCCTGAAGATGCTCCGGTGTCGGGGCGAAACGTGCGTCGATATTAGTATAAAAGTCTAGTGTGGTGGTGCATGTGAGTGGTGGTGGCATTGCTTGCTTGGGAACTTGGCTTTCTTGCTTGGTTGGGAAGGTAAACGGTGCTTCGCTTGTAACTACATGCCTGACCATACAGATTTTTTTTCTGTTGGCAAATTATAGCAAAATAATTGTAATATTTTCTTGCTAAAACAAATCGTTATTCTATAATAATATTTGTCTTAGCTGAAAAATTTTGCTTCGAATAAATTGTTCACTCTAGACACTATTAAGCTCTATGTTTTTTGTAGGTACTGGTCCAGTAATATCGACTGATATGCAATTTTTAAAACAGACAAAGGTATCCTGTTATATTTTTTCTATGTTTTTTTTTAATGTTGGTCATAATAAGTTATCTTAAGTTACGAGGGCTCCAAACGCGTTCCCTAGCTGAGATGAGCCCACAACAAACTAAGACGGTTTTAATTGTATTTTAAAATAGCCCCTGTATAATGTACTAGCTTTTTTCAACGGCTTCGCTCGCGTTAAATTCGATTTTCATACAAATTTGAAACCCCTATTTCACCCCTTCAGGGGTTGAATTTTCAAAATTCCTTTCTCAGCGGATGCCTTCGTGATAATAGATTTGTAGACAACTGCCTCGTTGGTTGAGTGGTTGGCATGTTCGACTGCGGCCGACGAGATACCGGGTTCGAGTCCTGGGCTGGGCCATAATTAAGTATTGGGGTTTTCTGACTAAAAATTCTCAGTACTAGCCCGGAGTTAGGAAGTCGGCGGTGTTTTACCCCCGTGCCTCGGAGAGCACGTTAAACCGTCGGTCCCGGTTATTATCAACCCGCTATATATATAATCATGATAATACTAGTTCACCCGCATATGATCAGCTTGGTGGGTCTAAGCTCTAATTCCCTCTCTCCTATGAGAGTGGAGGCCTGTACCCAGGAGTGGGCTATTAATGGGCTGTAGTGGTGCCAAATTTCATCCAGTGGCGTGATTGAGTAACAAACATCCATCCATACATCCAAACTTTCGCATTTATAATATTAGTATTGAATAGTATAGATGAGGTAACGGAATTCGGGCGGGTCCACTAGTCTAATCTATACTTCTATACTTTAATACTTGAATATTATTTAATGCGAAAGTTTGGATGTATGGATGGATGTTTGTTACTCAATCAGGCCACAACGGCTGAATGGATTTGGATGGAATTGGGCACAAAGATAGATTAAGGTCAAGCATAGCACATAGGCTACTTTTTATCCCAGAAAATTAAAGAGTTCCCGTGAGAACCAAAAATCCTCAATTCACGCGCGCATTAGCTAGTATTGGAATCAGTGGCGTGCAGTTCATAGAGGCATAAAAGCAGTGCTTACCCAAATGGAAATACGTCAATGCTCATTTTTTCATAAAAACAGCTAGTAAGTAGGTATTCTGATTAACTAATAGGCCTATTACACTGCACTTTTCACAGGGACCCTTGTACTTGATTCAGTGTAGTGTAATAAGATTTAGGGAGAAAGGGTCCCTGATTTGATCCCTTTTGCAGTGTAATAAGCGACGCTCTAACTAGCGGCCACGCCCACCCTTACCACAGGGCTCTGTGGCAAGTGCAGTGTAATAGGCCTATAATGCCTACCCTAGCTTCAAAACCTGTGCACGCCACTGATTGGAATAAATATAACGTACCGTCAGTGAGAGACCTCTACGCGGCAACAGCGGCTGTTGTGCTTGCTGCGGCGTCGCCTGCGGCTGCGGTTGCGGTTGCGGCTGCGGTTGTTGCTGCGGTTGCGGTTGAACCGCCGCCACGGGCACTTGCCGCACGGGTTGTTGTTGGATTTGCACCTTAAAATTAAAAGAGAAGTATAAGTTATGAAGGAGCACAAATGTTTAATAATTTACCAATATAAATAAAAAGTATTAATAAGATCAACATTTTTTAAAAGAAACTCTTAGATTTCATCATTCATAATATTATCTGAGTCCGGCCCTGGAAAATTATAAACATTGCAAGGTTCTTTTTATTTGTACCCACTTGCATTTTACGATTGTGTTGTTACTTGTTATTAGGTTATGTTTATGATAAGTACTGATAAGTTCTCATTAAGTGAAATTTTTTGTAAATTTATTTTGAGAAAAAATTCTTTAACCACAAAAAGTTATTGATACGCTTGAAACGTTTAGTGTATGTATTTTTTCTAGGTTCTGCTGCATATTGGTTTAATTCTGCTGCAAATTAGCCCTTGACAGCGATTTCATTTATTTATTCAATCAAAAAAATACAATCTACATGATGCACAGTTATCAAAAAGTAATACAATGAAGTTATATTTATTATTTTAGTTTTCCGTTATTTTAGCACTTAATTATTCTATACATCATTTAAAACAGAGCTTTTTTTACTGCTGGGCTAGGAAACCTGTATGACAGCAGATTGCCTTGACTGTATGGACAATTTCAATTATCTACAAAAATAAAAAAAAATTACAGAAAAACACATTACGGTTTCCGAATAAAATTAAAAAATCTAAATTTTGTATCATTTTGTATGGAAAAAATAGGAACCCAAATCTTTTGACCCAAAAAGCACATAATTATATTATAATATCAATTTTCAATTACAAAACCTTCAAATATTGCAAAGATCTTATGGCCCGTTAATTAGTTTTAATATAGGTATCATCAAAATAAGAGTGAATGGGCATTTTCTAAGCAAGCGCACTCCACCTTAGTGTGAGATCTATAGAGCAACTTTTACTTTTCTTAGACTTAAGACATGGTTAAAACGAGACAGATTTATGTAACTCACATAAGTCCATCTCGTTTTTACTCTAACACTAGTAAAGTCTAGCATAAGGCCGGCCACATACATTCGAAATTCCGTTTCGGAATCCCGATTCGGAATATCGAATCCTCGTACATCACACACATACATTTATTTCTGTTCGGAATAACAAGGCTCAGATGTTGGGAGACGCTATCTCGCGATGTGAGACGAATTCAGATATTCTGTCAGCGAATATGGACGACGATTTTCTCATGGCGATTGCATTGTTGCTGTATCTAAGAAGAAGAAATACGTCGCCGTTACTGGGTACACCCCCTTAAAACCAGATACGTCGGCCATTTTTTCCATTCGGAATTCCGAACGCACAGGCTCCCATTCGGTATTCCGAAACGGAAATAAATTCGAACGGCAAACTACTGTGCGTGTGTGACAGATCCATAGATTTTATATGGAATTCAGTTTCGGGATTCCGAATGTATGTGGCGGGCCTCAGACTGCATTACCAATTGCAAGCAAAGCGCTAGTCTATAAAAAAGATCACGTGTGAACAAGTCTGCAACAAAGCGCCAGTCTGTAAATAAAATAAAAAAATGATGTGTGTGACCATACATTTATGGTACAGCATAAAACTCACTGGGTGTGCAATTTGATGTTGTATGGGCTGAGGCGTCTGTTGTACTACCTGCTGTGTCATCTGTAGACAAATATTCACAATCAGATAAGGTATACACAGGCGGAACCGAACTGACAAACGGTTTTTTTTTATCCACTACAAGTTAGCCCTTGACTGCGATCTCACCTGATGGTAAGTGATGATGCAATCTAAGATGGTAGCGGGCTAACCTGTTAGGGGCATGGCAGTTATATTAAACCCATAGACATAGTCCCAATTTACATGTACTCAAATACACAGCAAAACACCCCTGTGTGTTCTCACCCACTCTTGGAATTTCAGGCTAAAATAGAAGTATCCAGGTAACAAGGCGCTACCAGTTAGGAAATATAAAGGTATGTCCAAACACAGAGCGGCAAGCACGCGGCGTTTTCAGGACTCTAGGCCAGGATCACTTACTAAGTACTCAAATCGCAATCAGTCGCCTATCTGGGTAACTTACAAAATGTAAACAGTCTTGTAAGTTGTAACAGAGCTGTTAAGTAAGTTTTCAGCTTTCCGAACCGGTGGTACTCTTAACGTTTCATAAGTGACACAAGTTGTCCTACATGAAATAAATAAATCATTTATTTATCATTTATCATTTACGTACTGGATTGCCGCTCGCCTGGCCCGCTATTAGTGTACGGACACGAAATTAGCGACGGGGGAGCGACGGCGGCAGCGGGGCGATACGATTAGTTGGAGATCTGGCGACGAATTTCGACGTAATTTTGTCGTATTCATTTGAAAACTTTATTCACGTCTGGGAATTGTTTAAAACCGCAAAATTTGTCTGGCGATTTGCACTGAAAGTACTTTGATTAAAAATTCAGGTTGCCAAAAGTAGAATTTTTGGGAATTTTAATAAAATATCTTTGAAGAGTTCTGGTAATACTTTATAACCGACAAAAACGTCTGGGTTTTTTTTGCTAAATTCTATAAAAATTAAATTTTTTTTTGGAAACGATTACAGTAGCGAAATTCGCCAATGTACGAAATTATTTTTTTTTCACAATTTCAGCTTGCTCGAATCACATCGCTCCGCTGTCGCCGTCGCTCGGCCGTCGCTAGTTTCGTGCCTGACGCCTTAGGAGTTTCGGCTGCTGCTCTAATACTATTGGTCTGGTGATATGACAAACTCACAGGTTTGATGTTCTGCACTAGCACCGCCTTGCAGTATAACTGCGGAGGTGTTCAGTAAGTTTTGCGCGGATAATAGTACTGGCTTGCAACCTGCCTGTCCCGCTATTAGTAGTTTTGGCTACTGGCCTAATACTATTGGCCTAGTGATATGACAAACTCACAGATTTGATGTTCTGCACTAGCACCGCCTTGCAGTATAACTGCGGAGGTGTTCGGTAAGTTTTGCGCGGATAATAGTACTGGCTTGCAACCTGCCTGTCCCGCTATTAGTAGTTTTGGCTACTGGCCTAATACTATTGGTCTGGTGATATGACAAACTCACAGGTTTGATGTTCTGCACTAGCACCGCCTTGCCGCCGCCTTGCAGTATAACTGCGGAGGTGTTCAGTAAGTTTTGCGCGGATAATAGTACTGGCTTGCCGCCCGCCTGGCCCGCTATTAGGAGTTTTGGCTGCTGGCCTATTACTATAGGCTTGGCACCCGTACCCTGGAGAATAAAAACATCAATAAATTGTACATAATAGAGTTGTAATTATAATCTGAAATTACAATGGACACAGAATAACCAAACAAAATTACACGTACTGCAATAATTTACAATCTTAATATATATAAATCACGTGTCACGTTGTTTGTCCGCGATGGACTCCTAAACTACTTAACCGATTTTAAATTAAATTTGCACACCGTGTGCAGTTTGATCCGACTTGAAAGATAGGATAGCTTACATCTTAATTTATAGCCTTAATCGACGCAGACGAAGTCGCGGGAATCATCTAGTAATATTATAAAGTTTAAAAACTTTTAAATGTTTTATATAATATTATTGTACTGTGGATTTTTATCTGACAATAAAGAATTATTATTATTAATAATTGATTTAAAAAAGTTTCCTTCCTATTCTGAGAAGAGACACGTGCTCAGTAGTGAGCTGGCGAAGGATTGATGATGATGTGTTACCTGTTGCACGAGTATGGGGGGCGCGGGTTGCGCGGGGGGAGGTGAGGGCGGGGGGTCCACTTCGCTGGTCGGCTCCGGGGCTTCCGGCGCGGGGTCCGCACTCGTGGCGGCTGTCATACGAAAACATACTATTGTAGACTAGGACATCTAGGGCTATTAGGCCTATTACACTACACTTTTGCACGGGACCCTTACACCTGAATCAGTGTAGTGTAATAAGATCTAGGGAGAAAGTCCCTAATTTGGTCCTTATTGCTGTGTAACGATAAATGATTTATTTATTTCATGTAGGACAACTTGTGTCACTTATGAAACGTTAAGACTCTACCACCGTAATAAGCCCATATGTTTCATTGGTGTCTTTTTCAAACACAAGGCGAACCGAACGCGAGGCAAATCTATATTTATATTATAAATGCGTTTGGATGGATGGATGTTGAACCAAAAACCTCATTCCACGCGGACGAAGTCGCGGGCATCAGCTAGTATTAAATATTTTTTCGGACGTAAGGGACAAGCTATCTTTGTAACAGCTTTAACTGATAAATATACTATATCAAAGGACATTGACCAAATTCGCCTAATAATCAACATGTGTTTGAAATATACAGTAATTGTTAGCTTATTTTATGAGCTTTATTTCAAATATTAGAATTCAACGGTCACTTCAAATTAATTACAAAATAAATAAATGGGTATTAAATTGATTACTATACGTTATCGTCTCTCGATTATTAACCACAGATCAATAGCATACAGGTTAAAATAATATGCAATACCACCGCTTGAGCGCTAGATCCGTATCGTAAGAAACAAGATAAAAGCAGCTTAAAGTGCTAAGTGCGCTAGTATTCTAAATCTCGCAACGCCATCTATTGAAAGTACAATAATTTAATATATCTACCGCCATCTGTAATGTTTTTGATGAACTACGACGAATCTTTTCTTATCTACATGCCGTTTAAAGCTCTATTACAATTGAATAAAGATGGTATTTATTTGTTCAAGCAGATTGATTATGAAAGTTGAAATAACCTCAAAATAGAATATATTTTTGGTAATAAGTCATTTTTTAGCAAGTGTCCGTTGTTCTAATCTGCTCTCAAGTGTAAAAAAGTATTTATTTGAACCCAGTAATCAATCTTTTATGACTGTTGGTTCTTAGGCGAACTTTGTATGAGGACGGAACAATGTCCTTTAGTAATATAGGACTAAAAGTTAAACAGAAACATATAAACTACTTCAATATAGCCTGAAAAAGTTATGACCACATTTCCAAAAATACATCTGTTTTTTGGCTCTCCTGTAAAGTAGCCGTTTGTCCCTTACGCCAATTTAGAATACGGTCGTCGATATGTTTGTAGGTCCTTTGAGGTGCTGGTTGCAGCGCCCAATTTTTGGTTCAGAATGACCCATTTAGTACAAAGAAATTGGTGTTATTCTCTGTCCAATCATTTATTTAACTTTTGGTAGCACGAGTCAATGATGTCCTAATGCGTTACCGATTCAATTTTGGATGACAATCGACTTTATTTATGAAGAAGTTTAAATTGATTTGTCACTTTGATATTTTATTTTTGCTCAGCAGTTTTTATTCTTTTACAAGCATTTAAATGACTAAGTATAATTGTATGTATTAAAATAAATCATTTATGTGAAACAGTAAAGTAAATGTACATCAATCAGGCAGGTCATAGAATACCATCCATCATCAAAGATGTACGAATAGACTGAAAAGACAATCAAGAGAGCTTGTGATACAGCTTTGTGACTATTTTTAAAAGGAAATTCGTACTGGTAATTACTAGAAATATCGGATAAAAAAGGGTACGTCGCTTCACTGTTGCAAAAGAAAATCGGCGTCTATAAATGAAGAAATTTGAAATTTAATTCGCTACAAACCGCCAAAGTAGATAACCCTGTGTGGTACAATGTGTATCTTGCAATATTAAGCACACCACATAAATCTTCCAAATTATTCTCATAATAATTAGTTAATAATTTGGAAGATTTATGTGGTGTGGTGAATATTGCAAGATACACATTATACTGTACACATATACTGTGGCGCATTATAGCAATTTAAATTTCAAGTTTGTTCATTATGAAATGAAATTAAATGATTTTTTTTATTTCATGTAGGACAACTTGTGTCACTTATGAAACGATGAATTCTACTGAGAAGAGCCGGCAAGAATCTCAGCAGTTGCTCTTTTCATAGAAAAGAAAGGTTACAATATGTAGACAACACAACACATACGTTACAAGTATTACACTGACTTGTGGGTCACTGGATGCAAGGCCGGTTGCTTCCATGCAACTTTGTCATTAATAAAATCATCGATAGTGTAATAACCTCGACTAAACAAATGCTGTTTAACACAGTCTTTAAATTTATGTAATGGCAAATCCAGAAACTCTTTGGGAACCATATTATAAAAGCGTACACTCGACCCCACAAAGGATTTCTGCACCATTGCGACGCAGTTACTAGCTTATGGCGGTTTCTAGTGTATCGATTGTGAGTATCACCTATTTGCTTGTAAAGATTATTGTTCTGCCTAAACCATGCCATTATCATGGACTTCCGCAAAGTAATGCCTGCTTCTATCCAATATGCGTCTATAATGTATTGCATGGTTTTGTCGATGGTTGCCTGTCAATAATTATGAAACTTTATAGACGTGCTTATGTCAAAAGTTAAATAAATGGTTGGACATAATACAGATCAGCAACTCACGGGGCGCCGCGTCATCGGCTTTGGGCATTTGGTAGTTGAGGCCTTTGGCGTAGTCGGGCGGCGGAGACGCGGGCGCAGCCGGGGGCGCCTTCTTCGCTCCTTCCTCCATTTCTAAAACATCAACCATGTTTTGGTTCCACACCAAAATGGTAATAAAGGAACCCTAACCACAGAACTCGCGTAATTGCAAACTGTCGAAAGATTACAATTTAACGCATTGTTTTCCGGTAGATTGTAATCTGATAAGTATTTAAACCTGATAAAACCTAAGTATACAACTACTTGATTATTTATGTCGAACCCTACCCTAACCTAACAGAAGAAAGAGACAAAAAAACGTAAATACAATAAATATTTCAAAAATCGACACTCAGAACATTGAACAGTTCACAATCTTTCGACAGTTTACAATTTCGCGAGTTAGATTATAATCTAACGGTTTTTACAATCTTACGGTGACATATATATATATATATATAGAAAAACACTACTTATCTCCCCCCCCCCTCCCCCTCCCCTTATCTCTCAAGTTTCTAAAGAGGAAAATCGGAATTTTAAGATCTGCCTCGTTTGTCTAGTTGTTGGCATGTTCGAATGCGGCCGACGAGGTCCGGGTCGAGCCATTCAATAAGTATTAATGGGCCTATTACACTGCACTTTTCAACTGACCACTACTTAGAGCGTAGCTTATTAAACAGCAATAAGGACCAAATTAGGGGCCCTTTCTCCCTAAATCTTATTACACTACACTGTTTCAAATGTAAAGGTCCCTTGCAAATGTGTAGTGTAATAGGCCTATAAGTTATAATCTGTTGGTCATATAGCACTTACCCAGTTTCCTCCGCTTCTTGATTTGCGCATGCGTGGCGGGTTGTTCAGCGATGTCCAACAGTTTGATGCCCGTGCGCGGCGGAGGACGTACTATGGGGGGCACGCGTGCTCCCGTGCGCGCCGCAAATCTGGACGGGAGGCCCTTGAGGGGGGCTAGAGCACGGAAACAAAAGTTTTATGTCATTTCAATAAAGAGACATCTCACCGCGGTTAATAATGCTTAAGTTTGGTGTCAGAAAGGCTGGCTCGTTTTTTGCACATAGGATCAACCTGGCTGCAGACCAGCGCGGAAATCGGCCAGCATTCTTGCCGCCATTTTACGCGCGTATTATTTGTGTAGAAATTAAACTAGGCTAGTTAGCTATAACTTTTATTGTAAAATTTTAGAATAGCTTTAATTTTTACGAAACGAAAACGACGAAACCTCAAGTGTTTAGTGATTCTAGTTTTACTTTTATCAAATGCCTCAATTTTTAAATAAGTTTACATATAATAATCATTGATAATAATTATTTATTTATAACATAGGCTTTAACTTCGATGAAATAGATTAAAATGCTTCATTAATAGGGAACTATTAAAGCTTGGCAAATTTATCTGTGCGCGCTATAGCGCGAGGCGAAATTTAGTTCCTAACAGAATCTATTTCTATGTCTATTATTTCTATTTTGTTAATAGACCTCCGCCTCATGCAAAGATAAGTTTACCAACCCCTAGCTAGTATAAAGTTAGCCTTTCTCTCACTACAATACTCATAGGATACAATAATTCATTTGAATACCTGGTATGTGAATACAAATTATTTAATAAAATGTGTCTAATGCTTTTATAATCTGAACCTTCACTTAAACAAAATTTATTAGAGGTCTGCGTACCTCTCTCAGAGGCTGAATGGGATTAAACAGAATAATAAAAAATGGCTGCAAACATGAGTCATGACAATAAACTTTTTTTCCAACCAGATTCCCTTTTCTCCCTCTCTTTTCAAACCCATACACATATCCTGTACTCACTCGTATCAGTCATTTTCCTGGGCATGCCCCTACTTCGCACAGGCACTGTAGGAGCTTGCGCTTTCTTCTGGTTGGCCTGAACTTCAGCCGCCTTTGCTAGCAGCTCGCTCCTTAATGCAACTGACTTAGGTTTACGTTTTAGTGTAAAGTGTTTGACTGGGTTGGGTTGTTGCCCTACCTGTAACAGAAATGAGAAAATGACTCAAAGGAAATGATTTTTTTGTATAGTTATATATGTCACCGTAAGATTGTAAAAACCGTTAGATTATAATCTAACTCGCGAAATTGTAAACTGTCGAAAGATTGTGAACTGTTCAATGTTCTGAGTGTCAATTTTGTATTTACATTTTCTTGTCTCTTTCTTGTAGGTTAGGTTAGGTTTCGACATAAACAATCAGGTATCTACTTAGGTTTTATCGGGTTTATATACCTATCCGAATATAATCTACCGAAAAATAATGTGTTATATTGTACTCTTTCGACAGTTTGCAATTTCGCAAGTTAAGATTATAATCTAACGGTTTTTAAAATCTTACAGTGGCATATATATATAATGTCTAGCTTTTTAAAAAGAGCAACATCCTTTCCAAACCAGTGGTAAGAGTCACACAACACAACACAACATACAACACAACACATGACATAACACAAGAGACACCTGTATGTCCTACATGTAATAAATTAATTGAGTATTTGGAAGGAAGTAATCAACTTACCACAGACACTAAGGCATTTTTGTTTAAATATAGGCACTCAAGTGGTAAAAGTCCAAGGTCTGAATGTTTAGCTAAAGCCCTTCTGAGCTCTCCGATCATATCACTGAAGATGGGCCTAGTCTCGTCAAACTCTGCTATCTCTGTATTAAGGGTGCCGGCTGACGGGAATGTTTTGAGGACTTCTGCGAGCATGGCGACCCAGAGGTCGGAATCCACTGCGGCAACTTCAATGATTTCTTCCAATTCATTTCTCCACTAGAAAATAAACAATATCTTAAGGTTTATAATAGACACCTCAATACATATTTTTTAATTGATACAGGTGACTTAAATATTGTTTTCAATTAAAATTATACTTAATTGTTTTAAAAAGAATTAAGATTAATTTTGACAATAATCTTGTTCATATAACCCTTTACAATAAACTGTCACTGTAATTTTATGGTAAATTCTTATTTGTTAAAATTAGAAACTTTTCTTAATTAATTACCCAAAACTGTTAGTAAAAGTTTTCTTGAAGAACAAACGAAAGAAACATTTTAATGTTTCTCTCAAATATTTAATTCAATATGATGCATGAAACTGAGTTATGTTTGTAATATGAAGTTACTTATATTTTAAATTACTTGTTGTTCATAAGCTTAGCTCAATGAACACTATGTGAAATATATCTCCCTGTGAAAACAAATATTAATTTAAAACCCATAATACAATATTACAAATGTGAAAGTGTGTGTCTGGGCTTTTGCTGCATATCTGTACAACCAATGTAGTTCCCGCGGGAATCGAAAAACCGCGCGGACAAAGTCGCGGGCATTAACTAGTCAGTAATTAACAAAGTGTAAGTACATACTGTAACTAATTGAATTGAAAATTAAATCACAATACAATGATCACATTACTTAACAATTGATCTTAAAATGAACATGTGCTATTTCTGTGCGAATATAGAGATATTGATGTTTTATTTTATTTTAACTGACTACACTAGCAAGATATCAATAATTTTGTAAATGTTTTTTGGTTAGTCGCACATTTGGTGAAGACAAGGCATTTGCTTGGCTGTAATAATATCAATATGAGCATTCTATGAAAGCTTTTACAAATATTTTGCTCGTAATCTATACAAATACGGCAATTTTTAAGAATTCTAATCAAATATTTTATGACAACAAATAGTATAACATCAATAGCGACACCATGTCTCTTTTTAACATGAATTATCTAACATAGAAATGAAAGGGACAACGCAAACTAAACAGTTATGCAAAATCACAGAATACAAGAGAAAAGTTACCTCTTCAACATTTCTGCGCGGGATATGAAAGAAACTTAGCAATAATTTTAATTTCACTTGTGTTTGAAGATCTGGAAAGCAATCCTTGATGTTTTTTAGAACTTCGGCGTTTAATTGTGTACAAATTGAGCCTGTGGTCCAAGAATCATTCGATGTTCCGAGTTTATTGTGGAGCCACAACGATGTGTCACTATCCCGAACGTTCGCCATCTTGTAACTGAGGTAGTGACGTATCTGTCAAGTGGTGAGGCGCATGGTTGTGTGCGTGAAATGTGAATACCGGAAAAACCGATACTTACATAAAAATAAAACGGAATATCGATGATAAAATTATTACTGCTTTATCCTCTCGCATTTAGTACTCAGGTATTTTGCTATTTAAATCTGTCTGAATAAATACAAAAGCACTTGTAAAAGTTTATTTGAATAAAAAACGTTTGAATTATGAATTTTGTCTTATAGAAGGCAGAGTATTTTTGGGCTAAAAAACAAAAAGAAAATGTAAAATGTTTGAATTAAAAATTAAATTTGTAAAATTAAAAGTACGAATGCGAGCATGAGTGAAGCAAACGGAATAATGGTCATTTCCTTGAAAAATGTCTTTCTAAAACCAATCTACTTTTCTCATACTTTTCTCAAGCTCGCGACTTTGTCCACGTAGATTAATGTTTTTTGATTCAGACACAGATACTTTTATCTGTATGAAATTTCATTGAGATCGGTTGGACAGAAATGCCATGAAACCGTAGCAGACAGATACTTCCACTTTAATAAAATTATGTATACAGTAGTAAATAGCATAAAACCAATCAATTTGTACACCAATATCGATATCAGGTCATCACATCACTAGCAATGTTTAGGCGTATGATTGTGGCGCTCTATATCTATGAAGGTTGTCTATGATTCAAGCTTACGTCTGTGAGCTTTATCCACAGAGTACTTTTTTTATATGGGAAGCTTTATCTATGGAATCTAGTTTGTTGACGCGCGCCATTTTTCAATTGATTGCTGAACGATTTTATTTTGCTAGAGATTTTATTGATCAAACAAACATGTACCTACATTTTCAAGAACAACAGCGTAAAATATAAACGTTAAAAATGTCTGATGTTTTCTTACAAACTTCATTGTATGAAGAGGATCTCAATGAAAACACGACCCTTCTTGATCTGTCGTCACAAGATTTAGGTTCCGTGGCAAAAATTCATAATGATTTTTTAAGTGTAAGTACTTAGCTGTAGATTTTAAGGCGTACCTACCAATCCATACTCATTATATTAAAAATGCGAAAGTGTGTTGCTGTCTGTCTGTCTACTTATTTGCTACGCGTTCACAGCCCGTCGTTCATCCGATTTTGACAGATCACCTGTAAGATAGAGATAGATGGCATCATGGGAAGGATGGGATGGAAAAATCCAGCAGGGCGACTGCGTATCTTCTGCATCAATCATTGTTACAGTATCAATTGTTGTGATTGGCTGAATTTATGGTATTCTTGCTGCATCAATGGATTTTGTCCAATAGTGGAAGAGTGTTATCCAATCAGAGGTGATTGCGATCGTTACACTGTAGCTGTCAGAGATACGCGGTCGCCCAGCTTCCCACGGGACTACAAAACCCTAAATCCACGCCTATAAAGTTACGGCGTAATCTTACCTAATGAGTAAGTATAAAATAAATTATTGTAAACTGCTTTTTCAGGTTCTTTATTTGCAGAACAATAAATTAAAAACTCTACCAGACGATTTTTTCACCTGCCTACCAAATTTAAAATGGCTCGATTTGAGAGACAACCAACTCACGGATATTCCGAAATCGGTGAAAGATCATCTTTTCCTTAGTCATATTTTGCTACAAAACAATAAACTCACAGCTTTACCCAACGAATTAGGTACCGTGATGAATTTAAAAGTGCTTCAATTGAGCGGAAATCCCCTAATGTACCCTCCGAGAGACGTGATAAAGGCGGGAACAGAGAGAATTTTGAAGTTCTTGCACGAAAAATACATTGAAGAAGTATTCGAAGAATCGAGGTCGAACGTATCGGACAAGGCAAGTACTAGCGACTGTTTGGATAAGTTAGGTTTGATTGCTCGCAGTTACAACTCTGTTATCGACGGTCCGAGAATCCCACCACACAAAACATTGTCCGTACAATTTAGTGAAAGAGACTTCGTCGACGATGACGAAGATTTGTACGGTAGAACGAGAGAGAAATGCCCTAAACTAGCCAAAAGTCGAACTAAAACGTTACCACCGTATTGTCAAAGTGCTAAATATCTTCGACCACTTGTGGTTGGTCCAAAGAAAGAGCAAGACGAGAAAATAATGGAGAGCTTACAAACGGACGCGGCTTTGAAAAAGCAGAAAGATCTTATTTCGAAACGGGATAAAATTTTACAAGATAGAAGGTGAGACTAGTCTAATTAATTGAGAATAGTTACCATTAACCATACCTCCGCATAAGACGGAATGTTACTTGTGGGGAAGTCTCTCACGCACTTCCGGAAAAATTTAATATCCTATTAAATATGACGTGCTACAACGGTTAAGGAAAACATGTTGACGAAAGTCAAGACCAGTATGCCTGAGAGTTCATTATAAAATGATCATAAGGCGTAATGTGGGTGAAATGAAATCTGCCAAACCAAACTTGACAGCGAGGACTATTAGGCCAATTACACTGCACTTTTCACAGGGACCCTTACACTTAAATAAGTGTAGTGTAATAAGATGTAGGGAGAAAGGGTCCCTAAATAGGTCCTTATTGCTGTGTAATAAGCGACGCTCTAACTAGCGACCACGCCCACCTTTCCCACAGGGCCCTGTAAAAAGTGCGGTGTAATAGGCCTATATGACCTATACCCCATATAAGCCTTGAGGCCCCGTAGGTATTCAGTAAGTAGAAAGTAGGTAGTTAGTAGGCCAGCTATTGGCACCTACTATGATTTCGTAAAAATACTCTGAGCTCTAATTAAGCTCTGTCTAAACCCTCATATCCTCCATCAACAACATGCATCTTTGGCGACCTTGAGTTAAATTCACCCAATCGTTTTCTTAGAAACATCGAGCTCCTGAAAAACTGGCGCAAAAACTACAAGCACCGACAGCTGATTTTGTCTTTAGAAGGCAATAAATACAAAATCACTGCAAAAAGTTACCCCTACGACACAAATCCTGAGTACATGACACTCTTATCACGAGAGGACATAGAAAAAGATCTTCCCGATAAATATAAAAATAGGTTGCATAGAAAGCCAAAGCCGACTGTACCGAGGAAGAGTAACGATGATGTGCATCTTGCTATGAAAATAAAGAAGTTGTTTGAGAATTTGGAAGCTATTGATTTGAACAGGGAGACCATGTCGCCAAGGACTGAGCAGAAAGTACTTTTAGAGGAGATACAAAAGGTAGGTGCTTTTAGGGCACTCGTCCATAGCTGATGCAGCACAGGTACATACTTGCTTGGCAAAGCTTAATTTACGTATGGTTGGAACTAACTGAATCTACTATGATGATAGAAAAATGCTAATTTTTACGCCTAGATAAGTTTGACATGTTTGTGACACGTAAAAACAATTACACGTACAAACAATTTGTGACCTACGTCAAACATCGACCGTCGACATTAAAATTAATATTTCTATTTTTTATTGATTGCAAAATCTGCCCAGCGTTAGGACTATAAACCTAATGATACATACAATAGCATATTATGTATAAACGAGATTGTTAAAAAACATTTTTTAAATTTTTTCAGATATCCGAAATCAAACTAAAGCTGATGGAACTCTCGAACACGAACTCGAGATCGGTTTCAGCGGAAAGTTAAGCGAGTTAGGTAGAGATATTTATTTTATCGCTATTTTGGAAACGAATTAAATGATTGAAAAAATCTGCGTTAATCTTTTACTTTTCTGATCTTTGGGGCATTTTACGTCGAGCCACTGAATAATAGGCACGCATAGCTTTTGTTGCCCGTGTTACTACCAGTAGTTGTACGGGTACATGCAGGAGTAGGTTTTTAGAAGGGAAATTAAAAAATTCCCGTGTTACTGCTTTGAATCGCAAAATAGAAAAAAGTAAAGACAGTCACACGGGCAACAAACGGCTGTGTTTATGCATGCATCGCGACAAAGCGATCGGAGTCGGATATTTTACACGAAGATGCCTTTTGAGATACCTACTGAGGTTTCTGGTTTCCTAACATGTAGGTAACTGAATAATGTAGAACTGATAGACATGTATTTCCTTTAATAAACTTTTATTTTTGATTTATCATAAGATGGCCGGCACCAAAAAATATAATATACATAAATAACGTAAAGCACAGCACTTATCTTATACAAAAAGCGGACAATACAATAACTAAACAAAAAAAAAATTGATTGCTTAGTTTCGTTTGTAAGAAAAAGTTTAGAAACACAACATGTTGTGGTGTGTTGTTATGTAATATAATCGCGACAAAAGGATCTGAGTGGTCCATTTATATGAAGATTTGCACAAATCTATTGTGGCGCCGGATCTTTTTTATTCCGAGTGAAAACGTTACAATAAAACTTATAGCTAGCTTATTTAATTACTATACAGCAAGCAGCAATGCAAGTTAGCTGCGCAAAAGATACAGCCTTTCTGCCACCAGATGAGGCAGCTAACCCCGATGAAAAGTCTCGCGAGAAGTTTTTTTCACTTTGCGAACTTTGACTTTGCTTAGACTTACGACATGGTTAAAACGAGACAGATTTATGTTACTCATATGAGTCTCGTTTTAACTCTGAGTAAAGTCTGAGCCAAGGCAAAGTACGCTATATAGATCTCAGCATAAGACTCTATGGCCCCAGGGTCTCGACAAAAATCGGCAAGAGTATTGTAATGGCCCATAATTCAATATGA
Organism: Erebia palarica; assembly: GCA_964035005.1. NCBI lineage: Eukaryota > Metazoa > Arthropoda > Insecta > Lepidoptera > Nymphalidae > Erebia > Erebia palarica. The sequence continues at coordinate 5,008,704 of OZ035993.1, read as the reverse complement.
TTTAGTACCTATTGGGGGTGTACATGAGTCCACTCGCAAGGTCAGGTAGTGGAACACTGCCGCGCGCGCTCAATATCCGCACTTTGAGCGACTACTGACTATCTCTGTACCATTAACTAATCTGTGGTCTGCCAATTTCTGAAGTGAAACTTCGTTAGAATCGTGATTTGAAAACTCGATGAAACGAAAAGCGACACCAAAAAGAGATAAACATATTCATAATAGGATTTAGCCTGCGAGATAATGAGAATACAAGTTATATTTATCTGATTGTCTCGTAGGCTACTTTTCTGAAGTTTCACTTCTGCCGTCGGAGAATTGCACACACACATTTTTTTAAATTCATACTAATATTACAAACGCGCAAATGTGTATGTATGTCTGTCGGCTACGCTTTCATGTACATCCCCAATTGTAGTCATATTACGTTATGGGTCATTGCAAAGCTCATGCCGATTTTTGTCGCCAGCTCTCTGGCGATATGTAACTTTCGATGAGATCGTCACACTTCGTAACTTCATTGCCAGATTGCAATTCACAACACACCACATCACATCAGTTTTGCTTTGTTTACAATATTATCACTATATTTTTTTATATCCATACTATACTTTCGCGTAATAAACTTATTAATACTTAATTTATTTATTTTTATAAATTTCTCATTACTGGTGAACTATTTTCCTAATTAGAGAACTTAAAACTATAGCTGATTAAATGGTTTTGTGAGAGAACTTAAATTATAGCTGATTAAATGGTCTTGTGATTACTTTGTGTATAATAACAATTAATCAAAAATATATTTTTTTTAAATCCACGACGAAGTGCAGCGCTCCTGTGGCCCTTAAATATAATTTATCTTTGAAACAGTAATTAGAAAATCTCAGAAGTTTACAAATCTAAAACAAAAAACCGCATCTGTCGGCCCAACAGTTAGGAAAAAATTTAATCACAAGCACTGCGTGGTTGACCCCCTTGTTGACCAGCGTGGTGGACTAAGGCCAACCGCCAAACCCTGCTCATTCCAAGAGGAGCATCTGTTCAGTGAGCCGGCACGGGGTTGAAATGATGAGTAAAAAATGCAGTATTTCTGAATAAATGGTAATCATAATTTATCTAATGTAAAACCCGCATTATAATCGGTCCAATAGTTTTCCAGGAAAATATTTACCGGTAAGTTTAAAAAAATAAACATTTTTTCCGAAACGTCGGGTGAAACAAATAAATCCATTCATAGGTACGATATCGCGATAGGACTTTTATCGATAGGCCTCTTGCAGCGGGAAAATTTCAGGAAATCAGAAAAGTTGTATGCGGACGAAGTCGCGGGCGACCGCTAGTATAAAAACAAATATGCACGTTACATAACCTTAATTATGATATTAATTAATACTATCGTAGTCTTATCGTAGTAAGTGCAGTAGGAAGTTTGGAATACTAATAGCTAAAGATTTTTTTCCCTACTTGCTCGGAAATTCTTCATTGTTTAAAAATAATGGCTCTTTCCTAGCCACACGCCAGTAATTTCCAATGAAATTATCATTTTCAATATATTCAATTTCTATTAACAATAATAGAAATACGACAATCATAGAAACTGCTGGACAGATAAGAGGTTCTTTCGTGTCCGCAGGATGATAATAGAAATTAGTTGACAGTTTTTATTAATGCAAACATTAATAATTATATGTTATGTTTTTTTCAATGTTTGACATTGATTTTATTTATATTTTTCAATTTTCAATATTTTTATCCGTCTATATTTAAGTCTACACCTAACGACGACTGATGCATTACATATAAGGAGATGACCCACAATACAAATACAAATTGTTTTTGCATACATATTTACAAGATTACGCGACCATTAACATTATCAATCTAGCTTCACTGATCAATCAAAACTAGATTTTCATCAATAACTACATCATGATTCACGATCAATCACGCCACAGATTTGATGCCAGTATGGTATATTGTACATATTTTCACCTAAAATAGACCTAAACACCTTGATTTAAAGTCCATTTTAACTTGTAGTGCTCGTAGCGTTGACCAACGAATGAACTTGAGCCTTAAAACAAGGTATGTCTATACTTACTTAAAAGTGTTGAAATTCTATATAAAAGTTGGCTATAAGTTAAACACTTCTAACCATACTGATAATCCGTGTCTAGTAACCATTTTACGTTCACATTCTTGCATGCAAATGTGAGCACTTTATTATATCATAATCTATACAAATACATTATCTATACATTTGAGTTTATTCTATATTGCTTAGCCTTAGGGAATATACTCAAATATGTACTTATATAACTACTATAGGTGAATATAATAGATACAAAAGTACTGATACAATTAAACTTAACTGAACTAGAAATTTAATTGGCTATAATCCGCCACAGTAGGTAAAGCTATTTGGTACAGTGAGCACTTGTAGCTTGTGATATTCACCACACCACATAATTATATATTTTTTTTTACCACAAGTTAGCCCTTGACTGCGATCTCACCTGATGGTAAGTGATGATGCAGTCTAAGGTGGGAGCGGGCTAACCTGTTAGGGGCACGGCAGTTATATTAAACCCATGTCCCTATTCGGTTTCTACACGGCATCGTACCGGAACGCTAAAACGCTTGCCGGCACGTCTTTGCCGGTAGGATGGTAACTAGCCACGGCCGAAGCCTCCCACAAGGCCAGACCAGGGAAAATTCAGAAATTATAAATTCCCAAATTGACCCCGCCGGGGATCGAACAACAGCGCTACACACTGCGCCACGGAGGTCATCAAAATTAAATACATTTTCCAAATTACTCTCAATGCACGTTTCACTCCGACACCGGAGCATCTTCAGATTTTGACTCAACAATGCACGATTGTCTTTACAATCTTACGGATATTGTATCCCTAAAAAATATTTATAATCGCGAATTTCTTACACACCGCTTCGGAATCTAACGAACTGTTAAATATAACAGAAACATTATTAGGACAGCACAAAAGGAAATTAACTAACGAAATATTTTATCAAAGGAAGAAAAAGAAAACGCAGTCAATACCGTCCATATAGCTACACGCATTTAATATCACACATAGATCTTCTAAACTTTACTCAGTCTTTACTAACCTTTGACTAGGCACAATTGAGTACAAAAAATACCTTTTTTATTTTACGATACTGTCAAAGATATAACGCGCGTCGTCAAAGAAACGAATTAAAAAAAGCAGAGTTAATCATTCACACTCACACACTAAACATGTGTAAATTGCGCGAATGAGACGAAATGATTAGCGCCGCTTACACTGTCCAACGATTCACTCCAATACTTACTTCTATACTACAATACTTATGGAATATACACATTATTTTAAGCTTAAAGTGCATTCAAGATAGAGTACTAAAATATTTTGTATCTATCTCCAGAATAATAAAAGAAAGAGATAGAGGGAGAGGAAGAAGAGAAGGATCCTTACATATGACTCATTTTCAATAATTGTATTTTATCATCATCAAATCATTGTGTTTTATCCAGGGCCCTGTGGAAAGGGTGGGCGTGGCCGCTAGTTAGAACGTCGCTTATTACACAGCAATAAGGATCAAATTAGGGACCCTTGCTTCCTCAATCTTATCACATTAAACTAATTTAGGTGTAAGGGTCCCTTGCAAAAGTGCAGTGTAATAGGCCTAGAACTTAAAAGTCGTATTTATAATAATACACAAACAAAGTGTTCCTGCCTGGCATCGCCTGCACCGGTTGTCTATGGCTAGAGCTCCTAAAGCCATGAGTCTTTACTATACGCACATACACGAATTGGTATTTAGGTAGATTCACTTGACTATTCAAAAGCACTTGTCAAAGTCTACTTGAATAAAAAAGAATTGTATTTTTTTTTTGATTTATCGGCGTCGCCTGCGCCGGTTGTCTATGGCTAGATCTGCTAGAGCCAGGAGCCTTTACTATACGCAAATAATTATACACGAATTGGTATTTAGGTAGATTCACTCGACTATTCAAAAGCACTTGTCAAAGTCTACTTGAATAAAAAAGATTTGTATTTTTTTTTGATTTATCGGCGTCGCCTGCGCCGGTTGTCTATGGCTAGAGCTCCTAAAGCCATGAGTCTTTACTATACGCACATAACTATACACGAATTGGTACTTAGGTAGATTCACTCGACTATTCAAAAGCACTTGTCAAAGTCTACTTGAATAAAAAAGATTTGTATTTTTTTTTGGATTTATCGGCGTCGCCTGCGCCGGTTGTCTATGGCTAGATCTGCTAGAGCCAGGTGCCTCACGGTCGCGAGGCTGCAGCGCCGCTAGCGAGCCGCACGGACTTGTCTCTGGCGCTAGAAGGCGCGCGCGATGAAAATGCGCCCGCCATTACGCGACACTTCGACGAAACCTAACTTGCCGTAGAACTGTTGAAGGTAGTGGTCCGTTGCGTTTATGCATGCATGCACGCCAGTTACACCTGAAACACAAATGAACGATCAAGTAATAATAAAAGCCACTGATAACCCAATTAAGTAAAAATATTTATATAACTAAAAGGTGTTACAATCCATTTTCTAAGATTTTTAGCAGAGAGTGACAACTAGAAGCATGGGTATATTATATATATCACCGTAAGATTGTAAAAACCGTTAAATTATAATCTAACTCGCGAAATTCTAAACTGTCGAAAGATTACAATTTAACGCATTATTTTCCGGTAGATTGTAATCTGATAGGTATTTAAACCCGATAAAAGTAATATAAATATAAAACCCGACATAAATAATCAAGTAGTGACCTACACTACTTGATTATTTATGTCGAATCCTAACCTAACCTACAAGAAAGGGACAAGAAAACGTAAATAAAATGAATATTTCAAAAATTGACACTCAGAACATTGAACAGTTTACAATCTTTCGACAGTTTAGAATTTCGCGAGGTAGATTATAATCTGACGGTTTTTACAATCTTACGGTGACATATACAAAAAGCGAACATTAACTTTTTTCACTCCAGCTTGTTTCTAGTCTTGATGGAATGAGATTAAATACTATTTCCAACAAGTAATAATCAAAAACATGCACAGAAAGATTTTATCTTTCCTTTGGTTTTCACAACCGTTATCACAATACCAAAACCATGTCATTTTAGTAATCTATACTACACTAGCGGCACGCTATGATGGCCGGTTTGACACATTACAATAGTGATGTGGAATGTCAATTTATTCTCGAACAAAAAACAATTAAGTTTTGTTTTTGTACCTGATTAAATAGGTTTAATAAAACAAAAATGTATATGTTTATTTAATTTATTTGAACGAACTGAATATTTGAACGAAAATGAATATACATACTTTATATGCACACAAGAAACATATGAATACAAAAGATACCAAAAAAGGTGCCACAAAAGGCCATAATTAATCAGATTCGTCCATACTACTATTTTCACTGTCGTCACTGCTATCATCACATACATTAATAATTATATGTTCGTTTTCTATAATATTATCTATTTTCACATCTCTTTCATAATCTTCCCTTATTAATTTAACAGTTCTATTCACAACCTTTTCCCAGTCTCCTTTAGTCACATGTTCACAAGCTTCTTCTAATAATTTTAGCATTTTTTTGTGGTAAATGGGGGTTCCGAACCGTATAAACGCGAGTTTGCCGGAGGTAGTAGTTGTGCTAGCCAGCGATCCTATGTGACGATCGTATAAGATTCCATTTTTAAAAATTTATTGATATTTTTTTGCGATTTCAGAGGTTTGTCCACATAGTGAAAATTGTTCATATTCACAAGTACATTCACCCCTTAAATGGTGCAAACTGATTTTTCTACACTTGTATACATTTAAGAAATCAATTTAATAAATAAATTTTGAGTCCTAAACCTAAAACTACATTCGATAAAATTTATGAATCTCTGCACATCACTATCGTCAATAAAGTAATACAATTATTTCCTTCAAAGTCGTTATCAATTAATACGGAACTTCATGAGAAACTACATTCGATAAAATTTATGAATCTCTGCACATCACTATCGTCAATAAAGTAATACAATTATTTCCTTCAAAGTCGTTATCAATTAATACGGAACTTCATGAGCGGACAAACGTCAAACCGGCCATCATAGCGTGCCGCTAGTTTAATATAATTGAAGGGATAGACCGTGGAAATCAAACAAGAAAACTGATTAATTTGGATTATATTTTGGGAGCACTAGAAATTACATGTTCGCCGATCTGTCAGTCTAGGCAAAGAGAGCGAATAAATCTATGTGACGTTTGACAATCAAAAAGCCATAGACTAACGACCAATACAAAATAAGTTTATAATAATGGTTCGTTTACACTTCCGACAATAATAAAGAGGTAATGTTTGTGAGTTTGTGACGTTGAAGGGAGTAATCTACTGAACCGATTTTGAAAATTCTGGCACCAATAGAAAGCCACATTATCTGTGAGTGTCATACATAGGCTATATATTAACCCGAGAGTTTTAAGTTCCCGTGGGAATTTAAAAACTTATTTCACGCGGACGAATAAAGACATTTGAGTTATATTTCAACTCCCGTGTATGATACTCGTTATCATGTCTAGGATTCTGATGGGTGCTATGAATGTGAAAACTATACTTTCTTTTCTGAAATTTTATATGTTAGTGGGTACAAAACTAACTATTACCGCACTAGTGCGATAAAGCTCTAGAAAATACTATTACGGAGGTGGACTGGTCACATGATCCGAGACCCCCACGGAAAATGGGGTAACCTGGTAACACAGTGGTATCCACAGGATGGGAAAAGAAACAAGAGCCGGCAGCACAGACGTTGGGAGGACGAACTGAAGCTGCCAGCTGGTCCATTCTGGAGACGGGTGGCACTACATCGCAAGCACTGGAGAGAACTGGAGGAGGCCTTTGCCGCGAGGCACACAGAAATAAGGGTTGTGATTAATCTGTAACACCTATAGTTGTGAAAAAGCTCTGTAATAAAAGGCTAAGTATTTTATTTTATTTATTTAAATGAAATTATTTTATTTAAATGCTATAATACCTGCCCACATCACGTAGCACGTGAGTAGCGCGGCATGATTGCACACTGCGCTGTCCGGCTCCAGGTTGCTAAAGTCATTAACACACTAGTGCGGTAAAGCAATGACAATCATACCGTGAGCACGTAGCGCGGCTAGGAGGCAGGTCAGCAGTCTAGCCGGCGAGAGGGAGTCGGATCGGTTCGGCAACACGCAGCACGTGAGCAGCGCCGGGTAACTGCGCACTACACTATCCGGGGCACGCTCCAGAGTACTGAACTCATGGAAATGACCCACGCATTCCTGAAACAAAAGATTATGTTATGATATTAGGTATGACATTGTATGCATGAACTAGCTAATGCCCGCGACTTCGTCTGCATGGATCGAGGATTTTTGGTTCCCGCGGAAACTCCTTAATTTTCCGGGATAAAAAGTAGCCTATAATATATCTCTGTGCCAAATTTCAGACAGATCCGTTCAGCCGTTGGGGCGTGATTGAGTAACAAACATCCATACATCCATCCAAACTTTCGCATTTTTAATATTAGTAAAATTAGTAAGATTAAATACAAATAATTTGTCAAAATTTTGGAAAATAAAAGAAAACCGCACTATAACACATACTGAGTAATTGAATAGCACGTGTGTGATAATGGAACGACATGGAATATGGATCCAAGAATAAATTTTTCCTTAACACTTTTTCCTTCAGAATACTTGTTGTTTCGTATTTCAGTTTGATTAAATCTGATTATGTGGTAGGTTGCAAATATAGTCCAACCAACTTATCAGGCCCGGTGGGCAAAATTGGAACAAATTTTTATGCCTGTTAAGATTTTTTTCATATTTGCTGGCAACGCTGTCACCGGGTCAGCTAAAATCATGCGACTATAAATCCTGTGAAAAGACACAGATTATTGTAAGACTAGTCTCTAATACTTAAAATTTTCGCCTCGCTGACCGCTCTCAAACAAACACAGATATCTTACTTCTTATCTTACTAATATTATAAATGCGAAAGTTTGGATGGATGTCTGGATGTTTGTTACTCAATCACGCCCCAACGGTTGAACGGATCTGGCTGAACGGAACGGATGTGGCACAGAGATAGATTATAGTCTGGAATAGCACACAGGCTACTTTTTATCTCGGAAAATTTAAGAGTTCCCGCGGGAACCAAAAAACCTCAAACCACGCAACACGAAGTCGCGGGCATTCGCTAGTAAAGCATAAGAAAGAAGATATTCACCTTAGCAGCAGGAGATAGGTCGTTTCTCTCCATAAGCTCTTTGGGATACTTGATGCACATCTCCGGTATCCACGCGATCTCCTGTTTCTTGTAGAACTCTTTGCTATTCAACGCAGCGCACGCGTAGCCCACGATTTCACGTTTCACGGCTGAATAACAACAAATATAATTCATTAAACATAAATAACCACTTAATGTGTAATAGGCATGATGACTGATTTTGAAAAATGGTCAGATTATGTTCGGAATTATCCACTATTTCGAAAAAATATCCTATTTCAGCAGAAAAATAAGGTTTGGTAGATAAAATTGGCATTTGAAATTTAAATTTTAAATTTCTCGCCAAAACGCTAGCCGGTGTCATGACGTCGTTTGTGACGTCACTATTGTTTTTACCAATGTACTCTGTGCAGTGTGCAGTAAACAAAAGTGTGATTGTCAAAGCTCGAAACAAACAATTGTGACGTCATTCGCTTCTTGGCGTTTAATCCAATATGGCGGATTGATGTATTTTATAGTTTTATTTTATCAAAATAAATAGCAATCTCCCTCGAAATAGAAAATTAAATACGTTTTTTATAATCCATGAATCCTATTTCATTAGATAAATTCATGATTTCATTGATTAATGGTTACTGTCATCATGCCTATTATAAGAACTAAAATTTTAAAAATAGTATTGCCATGGGTTCTTTATGTGTTGGCAAAATTTAGAACTATCCAAAAGTTTGTAAGTATGTGAGTATTGAATTCCATTACATTCACTTAATATACAAACATGCAGGTCAAGCTAATAATAGCGCGTAAAAATGAATGTTTCAATACATTTGCTTATTACTACGGAGGGTAGAGATAAGGAGTAACATCTCTTAAGGGAGAAAAGTTGAAAAAGTGTCCAGTGGTTGCTATAAATAACAATTCAAAAACCTTCCACAGTGGCGCTGGTGTAGGCAAAAGGTATGGTATGACTGTAGCATTTGTAGATGAAGTGAAGTATGCCGATTAAAAAAAATTATATTATTGCCGACTAAAGTAGTTAATTACTGAAAATTTCAACAACTTATGTTGTACAAAATAATGATGAATGTTTTCTTTCCTTGTTTATTTCTCAAACCTTCTCTAATAATATTTGGCGCTTCTTCTAAATTTACCCTGATGCTAATGTGGCGCCCCCAATTTAATGCATTTCGACGGACACATTTTATATACAGAGATGTTACTCCTTATTTCAATACTTGTTACATACGAATCTGCTTGCTGCTGTCAAAACCGTAGGTCATTACCGCACGTGTGCCATAAAATCACACTGTTAGTCACTTACAGAGCCCGTACGTTCCTATTTTATATTCGCATTAGTACGGTAATGTTATAGCACAAATGTGGTAAAAGCCCGTGCTATTTTATTATCGCAATAGTACGGTAATGGTATATTATAGCACAAATGCGGTAAAATTTAATAATCGCACTAGTGCAGTAATATTTTGATATGTATAGCTAATAATATCTACTTACCATTGAGCTTCATCGGTTTAACGTCGGTCTCCGCCTCTGGGTCATCGCATTCGCCGTCTTCGTTTTCCGCGTCGCCGAGTCCGTCGTCCTCTATCACCATACACAGCTCGGGCGTGAGCGTGAGGAACGGCATCACCAGTCTGTGCCATACAATTGAAGAGACTGAATATTTTTTTTTAATTTATTGATCAAGATAAAAATACAAAAAATAATCCATACATCCATACTAATATTAAAAATGCGAAAGTATGTCTGTCTGTCTGCTACGCTTTCACAGTCCATCTGTTCAACCGATTTTGATGAAATTTGGTATGAGGATAGTTTGTGTCCCCGGGAAGGACATAGGCTACTTTTTATCCCAGAAAATTGAAGAGTTCCCGCGGGAATCAAAAACCCTTAATCCACGCGGACGAAGTCGCGGGCATCATCTAGTATATATATGTATATGTCACCGTAAGATTGTAAAAACCGTTAGATTATAATCACTTAGGTTCTATCGGGTTAATATACATAACAGATTACAATTTACCGAAAAATAATGCGTTAAATTGTAATCTTTCGACAGTTTACAATTTCGCGAGTTAGATTCTAATCTAACGGTTTTTACAATCTTACAGTGACATATATACTACATATATACTAGCCATCTTCTAAAAACTTAAACGTTTATGCGAGGATGGCAAATGTTAAGCAGGATCACCAACTAATAAAACAGATCCTCAAAAAAATTGAAGAATAGATAGAAGTGAAAACAATTTTTCTTTTGACAAGAACATTAAAATATAAACCTTAACACTAAGGCATTCAAGTTTTATTTCGAATGTAGTATATTTATATTTAAGACCTTCTGTCTTCGTAACAACGCGAGCATGTCGGTGACGACGCGAATCCACATTTTTACCCCCTACCAAAAAGTGCTCAACGCGGCTAACGAAGTTCAAAAAGTTCTTCACACTTCAAAAAGCTCTTCACTTCAAAAAGACTAACAAAAAAGAAAATGTAGCAAAAAAGTGTATTCGATCCAAAAATCCCCAAAAAGATATTTTTTTGTAGCTTCCTAAATCATTTTGATACTTCAAACTAAAATTTATAGCCAATCAGACACTTAAAATGGGTTACAGTTTAAATATTCAGGTAGAAAATAATCTTACCTATCGGCTGGTAGAGTTTGAAGATCGCTTGGGAACAGATCACTGCAATCAGAGCCGTCTCGACATGTCTTGTGGCATATTATGCATACCTGAAACAGAAATTCATACTTTTAATATTATAAATGCGAAAGTGTCTTGCGAATTTCTGTCTGTCTGTCTGCTACGCTTTCACGGCCCATCTGTTCAACCGATTTTGATGAAATTTGGTACAGGGATAGGTTGTTGACATAGGCTACTTTTCATCCCGAAAAATTAAAGAGTTCCCGCGGGAATCAGAAAACGTTAATCCACGCGGAAGAAGTCGCGGACATTAGTACAGTTATAAATCATGCGGAAGGAAATAATTAGCAGACAAGAGAAACATCATAGTCCTATATCGAGATTCGAGACCAATGATACGAATGAGATGTTTTCGCCATTTTTCTCTATCAAAATTCTTGAAAATGTTATAATGTCGGTTTACAAGCCTCGATCCTGAAACCTCCTTGCCTAGGCGTGTTCTCAGTTCTCACAGATAGTCTCCAAAGGTTGCTGTCAATAAAATTATATGGACAAAGGCTTAGTGCGCCCCACAGGATAGTACTTTCACTATTGTATTTAATACCTACGTATTGTAATATCGAGTTTTTAAAAAGAGCAACTGCTGAGTTCCTTGCCGGCTCTTCTAAGCAGAAGCTGCTTTCCGGATCGGTGGTAGAGTCAAAACATAACGTAACATATGAGACACTTGTACCTATGTCCTACATTTTATAGTTCAGTAGATCCAGAGATTACCCCCTACAACTTCACAAACCTTACCTTTTTATAATATCCATACTAATATTATAAATGCGAAAGTGTGTCTGTATGTCTGCTACGCTTTCACGGCCCATCTCTTCAACCGATTTTGATGAAATTTGGTATAGGGATAGTTTGTATCCAAGGTAAGGACATAGGTTACTTTTTATCCCGGAAAATTAAAGAGTTCAAGCGGGAATCAAAGATCCCTAATCCACGCGGACAAAGTCGCGGGCATCATCTAGTTAAGTATAGATTGAGTTTGAGTTAACTAACCGCTTCCTCGTCGGCGGGTGTATAGGGCCGCACATTGAGGGGCAGGCCGGTGGGCATACAGTGTGGTCTCAGTGCATCACCACTGCACTCCACGGGCAAGAGCCTCCGAAGGTCCGCAGTCAGACCGCCTCGGAAGACCCAGGGCTCCTGAGCCCCGCTTTCGAAGGCTTCGCGCCAGCCTTTCGAGAACCCTGTACGCGAAATACGATTGGAAATCTCGAAACTAGTGGTTTTCATTTAGGGTCCAATCTACTCAAAACCAAAAACAAAGCAATGCAAACGACGACCATCGATAAAGATAAGTAAGTATGATCACAATATATGAAACTTATTTATTCAACCTGTCTGTAAAGTTAATGTATAGTGGGTTATTTATAAATTTTTACAGGTCCTAAATTATTGTTTTGCTATCAACTACACAATTATTTTAAGTAGGATTTGAACATGATATACATTTTCATAACTTGACACTTTTTGTGTATGATGGTGTAGATTCGGTAATAAATGTTAATAGTTAAAACTAAATGACAAGATTATTTTTAATTTACAAAAGACAATAAAAGTTATTGAAAATATGGAAGTGAAATTAAATGCACATGATCATAGCTCAATTAAATTATTATTTAAGAGAAAATTTGATAATGTGCAATAATATCAAGAAAGACAAAAGCAGAGATTAGAAAAACCTACTGAGTAGGATGATCATTGTAATTGTAATAAAAAACATGAACAATTGACTATTAGAAAAGTCTCTAGAACTATCAATAGTCTGAGATGTGTGTGCAATTAATATATTTTAGCACTGAACAAGGTTTAATGTGGTCATTTTGGAAACTTTACTTACATGTGTAAGTCCCCTGGGTGTAGGTTGCTATGCTGGGTGGAAATTTTCCAAGTTCTGTAACAAAATTGTATTTATTGCATAAACCATCCATCCGCGTAATGCGTCTATTGTAAACCGCATTCAAATATGGCGGAGTCCAAAACTTTCACCAGTCTTCAGAATGGAGAAAAATAAAAAAAGGAAAATAGAGAAGCAGAGAGAAAAGGAGAGAACAACGACCTCAATTTACATAGACGGGCCCTGTCATACAAAGAATGTGGGCGTATTTTAGTAACGCCATCTAGCCTGAAAAGCGGGAACTTGCTTGCAACATATACGCCATTTTGACTGACAGCTTGAAAATGTATGGACTCGGTCATAGATAATATAGGTCATAGCCATAGAAGTCGTAAGGCCAGTTAGTTAAAAAAAAATATCATACATTCAATGATTGCGTAATGGATAGAAATAATAAATAACGTCTTGGAAATGTATAATTGTGAATTGAAACACTTACTTTAAAGTAAAAATTATACAGTGTCCAACTAATAAGACTTTAGATGTTAACTTAATAACAACAAATTATCTAGACGACGAGCGATCGTGACAGCGCTACGACGGGGACAAAGACAGGCTTATGACAGGTGAGGAACGTCAGTGGCGTGCAGTTCATAGAGGCATAAAAGCACCGCTTACTCAAATGGAAATACGTAAATGGTCATTTTTCATCAAAACAGCTGGTAAATAAGTATCTTGACTAACTATTAGGCCTATTTCACTGCACTTTTCTCAGGGACTCTTACATTTGAATCAGTGTAGTGTAATAAGATTTAGAGAATAAGGGTCCCTAATTTGATCCTTATTGCAGTGCAATAAGCGACGCTCTAACTTGCCACGCCCACCCTTACCACAAGGCCCTGTGGAAAGTGCAGTGTAATAGGCCTATAATGCCTACCCTAGCTTCTAAAGCTGTGCCACGCCATTTAGGAACGTGCTGTTCAAGTCGGACGCCCGACTTGTTTCTATGCAAGGGCCCATCTAGTACCTACATATATGTCACCGTAAGATTGTAAAAACCGTTACATTATAATCTAACTCGCGAAATTCTAAACTGTCGAAAGATTAGAATTTAACGCATTATTTTCCGGTAGATAGTAATCTGATAGGTATTTAAACCCGATAAAACCTAAGTGCCCTACTTGATATTAACCTGATAGAACCTAACCTGGTCATATATGTCGAACCCTAACCTAACCTACAAGAAACGGACAAGAAAACGTAAATACAATGAACATTAAAAAAAATTGAAACTCAAAAACATTGAACGGTTCACAATCTTTCGACAGTTTACAATTTCGCGAGTTAGATTATAATCTAAACGGTTTTTACAATCTTACGGTGACATATATGTAGGTACTAGATGGGCCCTTTATATATCGATGGGAGAGAAATATAGGCACACTCACCAAGCCAACGTAAGAACGCTTGAAGCAACGCCAGTACGGCGCATAGGTCCCACAGATACGGGCGCAGTTCCGAGTGTAACTCCCTGTTGGGCGCGCAAGCGACTCTCCGCGCTAGCCGTCTCGTGCGCCCCGCCCACCAGGAGAAACGGCGTAAGCGACGACGCCATTCGCTCGTCTGTGAAAGGTTTGCCATTGTGACTATTACACCGCACTTTTCACAGGGACCCTTTGGCAGATTCAGTGTAGTGTAATAAGGTTCAGGGACCAAGGGACCCAGATTAGGGAGAACGGGTGGTCCCGGTCTGCCTAATAGCCTGATCGCTTTGCAGACTGGGTAGTGTAATAACATTCAGGGCGGTTAGGGACCTCAGTCGACCAGCTTAGAGAGTTGTTGTTTCTATGCTCGCCCGTGCTTTTTGTCAATATATTGTGTGCTAAAGAAAAAGAATTTTGTTGTTCTGATAGACATGTACAAAGAAATGCCTAATTCATGGAGAAAAAAAGGCATAAAGACTATAAGAACTATACTATAGAAGAGTATGATGACGGCATGATTTAATATACTATATGAACTACTGCCCGTGACTTCGCCCGTGTGTATTGAGGTTTTTTGGTTCCCGTGGGAACTCTTTAATTTTCCGGAATAAAGAGTAGCCTATGTCCTTCTCTGGGACGTAACCTACCGCTGTACCAAATTTCATTAAAATTGTTAGAATAGATGGAACTTGAAATCGTAGCAGATAGACAGACACACTTTCGCATCCATGCTAATATTATAAACGCGATCCACGCGGACAAAGTCGCGGGAATCATCTAGTTTATAATATTAGTATGGATACTACTTTTTTTGCTTCGATAGCATGGGTGCCATAGTCAGTGAACGATAATAAACATACTAAGATACACGTCCAACACTCTTGACGTTCTCTTCAGACTGAGTTAGGCCCGGTGGTAAGTGCAGTGTAATAGCGACGCCAAAACTAACGCCCACGCCAACCCTTTCCACAGGGCCCGGTGAAAAGTGCGGTATAATAGGCCTATTAAACCTCAAATCCTAAATTTTTTTTTGGCACGAAGTTCCTTATCGCGGGTTCGAAAGGGGGCTAGACGGGAAAAGTTAAGACCAAAAGTTGTAACGACACTTTTTGCTATAGGTGTTATAGGCCTATTACACTGCACTTACGTGGGCGTGGCCGCTAATTAGAGCGTCGCTTATTGCACAGCTATAAGGATCAATTTAGGGACCCTTGCTCCCTAAATCTTATTACACTACACTGATTCGAGTGTAAGGGTCCCTGTGAAAAGTGCAGTGTAATAGGCCTATAAGCCGTGCGGCGTGCGCGTGTTCTCTCTCTCTCTCTCTCTCTCTCTCTCATAGAAAGCAAGCCAGTTGTTTTCGTTTCGTCTTTCTATTTCGCATTGAACAGTGTGGTGTCGCGACGATTATTTTCGTTGAGTGTATACAGGTTTTTGTACATAATAAATAATAAAAAATAATAATAATGAATCCTGACAGTGTTTCTGCACAAGTTCCGGATATTGCTGATGGACTTCGTTCCATACGGGTGTCCTAGACACCTCTCAAGTTTAAAAAAAAATATAAACTTTAAAACTAAGGCATTAAAGTTTAATTACGAATGTACTATATTTATATTTAAGACCTTTGGTGTTCGTAACAACGCGAGGTGTCGGTCACGGTTACACAGCACTTATAGTTTAATTAAGAATGTACTATATTTCTATTTAAGACCTTTGGTCTACGTAACAACGCGAGGTGTCGGTCACGGTTACACAGCACTTATTAATATAAACCTTAAAACTAAGGCATTAAAGTTAATTACGAATGTACTATATTTATATTTAAGACCTTTGTTCTTGGTAAAAACGCGAGGTGTCGGTCACGGTTACACAGCACTTATTAATATAAACCTTAAAACTAAGCCTTTAAAGTTTAATTACATATGTACTATATTAAGACCTTTTGTCTTAAAGAGGTCTCGCGTATTCCACGTTTTTACCCCCTACCAAAATGTGCGTATCAACGCGTCTAAAGAAGTTTCCACTTCAAAAATATATTTAATAAAATGGAATAACTAGATAAGGGTCAGTTCTGGAAAAATCGTCGCTAATTTTGTTTTGTCTCTTAGGAGTCGTGTTCGAATAACAGATAGAACAGATAGCATACAAGTCTATAGCTATACTCACTTCAGGTTTGTTCCCTCTAGGCAGTATGCTAGTGGCGTGTGTAGTGAGCCAGTGGAAATCGTGCATCATCCGCAGACCCCTGGAGCCGTGTTCGAACGGCAGATAGAACAGATCGCACAGCAGCAGCAGATCGTCTGCTGTGAGCGCGTCCGGTTCTAGTGAAGACTCTTCCACGGGCCTAGAGGTCAAACTCATTTTAGTATTCCACTAACCTAAAAGAGGTGTGTTATAGCGTTTGACCGCTCTGTGTGTGCGTGTGTGTGTGTGTGTGTGTGTATGTGTGTGTGCGCGTGTTTGTGTGTGTGTGTGTGTGTGCGCGCGTGTGTGTGTCTGTGTGCGTGTTTGTGTTTGTGCGTGTGTGTGTGTGTGTATTCGTGTGCGCGCGCATGTCATCTTAAAGCTCAACGAATAACATGTATTAAACTCTCCTTCTCTCCCCCTAGTATAGATGGAGACAGACAAAGTTTTTTTTGTCCATAGTCACTACATGGCTTATTTATCGGTCCTTTTCCCATCCAGGTATCGAATCCTAGACTAAATACCAATAATTATGCTTCACTTACTCGTCAGTGACCTCAGCCGGTTCAGTGGATTCCACCATCATGTCAGCGCTCAACGGGCTGTTGCTAGGCTCCACTTGCATTGAACCATTCTGAAATATGGTAAAATTCTTTTGAAATTCGCGCGGGAACTCCCAAATTTTCCAAGGGAAAGACAACAAACAAACAAACTCACTCCTCAATTAAGACTATGTACGGATGCTTCCCAGAATGATATTAGAAATCCAAAGATCCGACTCTAAGCTTACACTTGGCAGACATTGGTGCCGATTCTGTAATGTAACATCTCTAAACTAAACTAAAATGGCAGCTTTAAATCTAGTTCTGTCCCTTTCCGCAGGGAGTATTATGAAAGGGTTAGCAATATTTATAATGCTCTAATTTTAGTTTAGTTTAGAGATTGTGCACTACAGAATCAGCCCCATTACCAGATTAAAGATTTAAGGCAGTACATACCTCACTCAGTTGATCATGCATGATGACATCGGAGTCTGTGGCGGCGTTAGAAGGAGGATCCACATCCAATGGCTCTAAGACTGGCCTGGTCGGGCTAAGAGTTTGCGGAGTATCTGAAATTCGCTTGTATTGTTAAGAAATACAATCCCAAACCATAGTTGCCTAAATTTAATAAATAAATAAATTAAAAAGAAATATCATACTATAAATGCGAAAGTGTGTATTATCTTTTCATGGCCCAAGTCTAACCAAATTGTTTAAGAATTGTTACTCCTGAGGTAACTTTTAAATTCTTATCTTATCAAAATGGGTTAGACTGCATCCCAGGCACAGACTTAACTAGGATTTTCATTAAAAAAATAACCTAACCCGATTCTAATCCTAGATGATGCGCGACATTGATTCAGCTTTTTGGAAAATCCCATGAGAATTTTTCCGGGATAAAAAGTAGCTGTATATCCTCTTCCGAGCTGATACCTATCGTTATACTAAATTTCATCAAAATCATTTCAACAGATAGGCCGTAAACTCATAGCAGGCAGGCAGACAGATATACAATTTTGCATTCATAATATTATAGTATGGATTAGTTTATAAAAGTTAGTATACATATTATGATTTCTGTTGCACAAAAATTTAACCCAATTAAAACCACACAGATTACCCATTTGACCACTTTAAATTGTCTCTATGTATACAATATCAATATACAAATACATATCAGTAAATAAATTACATATAATACATATATAAATACCTCCAACGCTCATATCCCCATTCTGCTGTGTTTCGCCCAGCGGCTCAACATCATCAACAACAATTGGATCATCCTCATCCTTACCCTTTTTCATGTGCTCTATAAAACTGGGCGATTCCAACACACTATCATTCGATGCGGACTCGTTCATATCGATTTTATACGCCATCGTTTGATCCGTCTCGATTTTATCCCCGTTCTCGACATCGATAGCTTTTAACCCCATGAGTGGTACGGGCAGGGTTGAAACCGGTATTTCTGATGGTAGGGACATGTTGGAATTGGCTATTGGTATTATGGGGTTAGGTATGGACTCGTTTAGGATCACTTTCGTGGGCGAAACAAGGGAGTTCATCACAGGGGTGGGTACTGGGTTGAAAGTTTCTATTGGTGATATCTGAAACAAAACAATCGATCAGAACTAGAACTAATTCCTATTTTGGGAATACAGTGTATAACTTGTGTATTATACTGTAAGGTCCCACAAACTTATCTGGCCCGGTGATTATTAATATTGAAATAAAAAACTGAACAGGCATAAAAATTTGTTCCAATTTTGGCCACTGGGCCAGATAAGTTGGTGGGACTGTAATATATGAAACTTACAGAGCACACATCTAGAGCCTGCAACAGGCTAATATTCGCGTGCTACTGGTGGCCGTTATTAGTAACATGCAGTTGACGGACAGCAGGATCGCTATGATGGGTACTGTATGGTTCTGTTATTTACTGTAATCTACTGTACAGTTCTATAATGTACGGGTAGTGTATTGTACTATAGTGAATTGTTCTGTAATGTCCTGTTGGATATTTTTCTGTAATGGCAGGATCGGTATAGGGGGCACTGTATGGTTTTGTTATGTGTTGTACAGTAAGTAGTGTATCGTTCTGTAATGTACTGAAGTGTATTGTTCTGTCATGTACTGTAGTATGCTGTTCTGTATTGTACTGTAGTGTATTGTTTTGTAATGTATTAGAATTACCCCAGTCGACATCATAGGGCGATCTGGCGTAGCGGAGCACACATCGGCTAGAGCCTGCAATTGGCTAGTATTCACAGTAGGGATGGCAGATGCCAGCTCTGCGGTACTGGTGGTGGTCGTGCTACTGGTGGCCGTCATCAGTGATATGCAAGTGTTGATGGATGGCAGGATTGGTACAAGGGGCACTGTATGGTTCTGTTATGTACTGTAATGTGCTGTTGAGTATTGTTCTGTAATGTACTGTAGTGCATTGTTCTGTGATGTATTACACTTACCCCGGTCGACATCATAGGGCGATCTGGCGTGGAGGAGCACACATCGGCTAGAGCCTGCAATTGGCTAGTGTTCACAGTAGGGATGGCAGATGCCAGATCTGCGGTACTTGTGGTGGTCGTGCTACTGGTGGCCGTCATCAGTGACATGCAAGTGTTGATGGATGGCAGGATTGGTACAAGGGGCACTGTATGGTTCTGTTATGCGATGTACAGTAAGTAGTGTATCGTAGTGTATCGTTCTGTAATTTACTGAAGTGTATTGTTCTGTAATGTGCTGTAGAGTATTGTTCTGTAATGTACTGTAGTGCATTGTTCTGTGATGTATTACACTTACCCCGGTCGACATCATAGGGCGATCTGGCGTGGAGGAGCACACATCGGCTAGAGCCTGCAATTGGCTAGTGTTCACAGTAGGGATGGCAGATGCCAGCTCTGCGGTACTTGTGGTGGTCGTGCTACTGGTGGCCGTCATCAGTGACATGCAAGTGTTGATGGATGGCAGGATTGGTACAAGGGGCACTGTATGGTTCTGTTATGTACTGTAATGTGCTGTTGAGTATTGTTCTGTAATGTACTGTAGTGCATTGTTCTGTGATGTATTACACTTACCCCGGTCGACATCATAGGGCGATCTGGCGTGGAAGAGCACACATCGGCTAGAGCCTGCAATTGGCTAGTGTTCACAGTAGGGATGGCAGATGCCAGATCTGCGGTACTTGTGGTGGTCGTGCTACTGGTGGCCGTCATCAGTGACATGCAAGTGTTGATGGATGGCAGGATCGGTATGATGGGCACTGGATGCACTGGAACAAATGGCAGCTTCATACTAGACACGGAAAGTGCGCTTTCACGCGTAACTGAAAACTTAGATAAAGAAAATTTCGTCTACCATCTTGGATTTTATATTGTTAGATGGAAACTAAACACGAGCTGTAACATGGCATCACTGGATGTATGGTTTTGGAGAGTGGCAACACTGTTCTGGGGATTCTATGATTGATCAATTAATTATGGCTGCCGTTTTTTGTGTTTGTGTAAATTGCTAAATAAATGGATAACCAGTGTTTCGTTGTATTAACAACCAGCACCCCAAGAAACTTCGGAAACAATATGTTACAGATCAAACATATTTTTATGTCAAAAATTCCTCAGTTATCTTGGATTTGGATTTGATTTGAATAAGTCATTAGTGGACGTAATTTTCGTAATTATTATGTCAAGAAACTTCGAAAACAATACAATTATTTAATTCAAATAATTAAAATACATTAGCCCAGATATAAGTACGTCTCTAAACGACATCTAATCTTATTTAAATTAACTTGTACTGTCTGTCAGACTAGTTGTCGAATACCCAATTAACGTGATTCCAGTTGTTTACACTATTCTTAGGCGGTCCATCTTGTTCCTCACACCCCGGAAGTTTTCGTTGGTTAAATACAGCCAGTCAGTAAACAAAACTGACAGTATTTGTCTTGTTTAGACTGCAAGATATTTATTTAGTGACAATTTCCTTACCACTGATAGGTGTTTGAGGTTTTATAACCGGACCCTGCGCTGCCTTCGGTATAGAGAATTCTGGCAGCCAATCATTGATCGCTTGTCTATAACAAATAAGTTTGATACATAAGCAATAATAAAACCAAATGGTATTTCCTGAAAGTAGGTACAAATATTTGAGTTAGTCAATGAAAAATAGACCTACTGTTAAGTAGTTATTGTGTTACATTTGTTAAAAAAAGTTTTCTGCGATTTCTTAAGCTTATGAACATGCAAAACAATACAAGAATCTGTCAAGAAAAAGAAATTTGTGGGGTATCCCCAAAATATGTAGTACTAGCTGATGCCCTGAGTGGATTGAGGTTTTTTTGGTTCCTGCGGGAACTCTATAATTTTTCGGGATAAAAAGTTGCCTATGTGTTATTCCAGACTATAATCTATCTCTGTGTTAAATTTCATCCAAAACCGATCAGCCGTTCTAGCATGATTGAGTAACAAACATCCATCCATCCATACCTCCAAACTTACGCATTTATAATATTAGTATAGATTTTTTGAGTTTGGTATGGCCCCAGTGTAACCAGTATAAACGTAAAATAATTGATTCGCATCTTTTCACCAGACAGTGGTTTTGCGGTAGATTTTCGGTTATTATATCCTTTTCTAGGTTGCCTGAACAAGATTGCTTCTTAGCGAAAATGCCGACTATTGTAGTTTTTCTTAATTGTTTTCAATGTTTAAATGTGTTATATTATTGTGTATAGTGTACAATAAAGTATATAATACTAATATTATAAATGCGAAAGTTTGGAAATATGGATGTATGGATGGATGTTTGTTACTCAATCACGCCTGAACGGTTGAACGGATCTTGATGAAATTTGGCACAGAGATAGATTATAGTCTGGAATAATACAAAGGCTACTTTTTAACCCGGGAAAAATTAAGAAGTTCCCGCGGGAACCAAAAAACCTCAAAGTTAGGTTACAGGTTAGCCCGCTACCATCCTAAACTGCATCATCACTTACCATCAGGTGAGATCGCAGTCAAGGGCTAACTTGTAGTGAATAAAAAAAAAATTTTAAAGTATATTTTCATTTAATTTCATTAGACAGCCTAGCAATTTACCTGAGCGCTTGTCTGTGGTGGTAGACATGTTTGCCCAACGACATTTGCATATCGTCCTCGCACACGCCCTGTTCGCTCTCTCGCTCCAACTTTATGTCCCACGACACTGCTTCCACTGCGAAAACATAACTTATATACTTCATTGGTCTAGCGGTTAGCGTAGTCGACTGCGGATCATGAGGTCCTGGGTTCGATTCCCGGTCGGGCATAAAAATTGTTAACTATTGGGTTTTATTAAGAAATTCTAAGTGCCAGCCCGGAGTTGGAAGTTTGCGGTGTTTCACCCCCTCGGCGAGCACGTTAAGTCGTCGGTCCCGGTTATTATCATTAAAATGATAAAAGTCGTTAAAGCCCGCCAACCCGTATTGGAGCAGCGTGGTGGAGTTTACAATTTCGCGAGTTAGATTATAATCTAAAGGTTTTGACAATCTTACGGTGACAGACACTCACTATGTGTGGGTGCATCCAGACTACAGCGTGCCCAATGTGCGAGCGTCCATATAGGTATCATGTTGGCGTTGTATTCACAGTTTGGGTTCGAAAGTACACCACGCAATAACGGTATTAGTTCCGGTGATCTTCCACAGTATGGACCTGGAAGAAAAACAGTAATTTAAACTTTCATTGAAAAATAGTTTATATAATTTTTTTTTTTTTTTATTATATGTCATAAATTTTAGTTTTAAATTTAAATATAAATAATAGTAGTAAATTTAAGTTTACGCTATAATATTATATTGTGAGACACTGTGTTCTTGTGTTCTTGGTACACTGTATAAAAGAGAGTAAATAAATGAATAAATAAATAAATTAATTTTTATTGACCAACAATTTACATCAAATTAATCAGTAGTACAAAAAAAAACGTTACATGCAGTAGTTATGTACTGTGTACATACTTAAAAAGTAAATGTGGTCGAAGGGCCACCTCCAGTAGAGGGTATAACCCTCTTGAATTTGGCTATAATTTCTTAAATCGTAATTTTATGAGAAAATGTTGAAAGGGTTTGAAAATATTTGATTGCTTTTTCAATTATTATTATTAAAAAAATAAAACTTTCTGAGTGGTGTCACAGTAGAAAGTGTTAGATTTTGTCTGTGGTATTATTGGCAAATAAATTGGTTTTCATTCTTAAAAAAAATATTAATAGGGTAAAGGTAATCATAATCATAACCATTTTTATTTTGCAAGTAAATGGTACTATGCAACATATAATTACATAGGTATTTAAATTAAAACCATTGTCTACATATTCTGCCAAGCTTAATTTAAGATCATAAACCTTTGACAATTATTAAACCAAAACAATGGAAACATAACTACTACTTGGAAATATTGACATTATGGAAAAATTCATTTTAACATAACAATTCAAGTAGAATTGTTTGACATTAATTTATTCAATATTAATAGGAAGGTAGAAAGTAATGATAAAATAAAAGAAAAATAAAAATAAATGACTCATGACATTGCATTCTCTTTTTCTGGGGCTTCTGTGCAGTGTCAACATGTTCTCACTTCTCTGTCTTACTGTACAAGGTTAAATCAACATTGATCTCTACTCATGTTTTGCTCAAAACATTTTACTTCCCAAGGTTTTTTTACCATTATAAAGTATATTAATATAATAGAATTGAAAATAGATTTGACAATGTTATTATACTTACCCAAGAAAATTCTCTTCTGGTCATAATCATTTGCATGCAAATTGTCCCATATGACTGGCGGTCGGCGCAGCACTTGAGTTATTTCCTCTATGCATTCCGTTGTTAGGGTTTTCGATATGACTTTGGGGCCTGAAATAAAAATGTTCTTAGGCTGATCAACTAAGAATGGAAGAGCATAAACCACCAAAAAAACTAATGTTGTCGCACATAGATGGACATATAAGCATTGGACGTCTAAAACTTCAGTGTATAGATGGAGTTAACCAATAAGCCAAGCGGCTTGGAATATAAAAATAGAGAACAACCGCAAAAGACAGATACTTGATGGAGAAATCTTCTGGACCAGGCCTGGACCTGCAAGGGGCTGTAACACCGGTGATGATGATGATAAGACAGATACTTGATGGAGAAATCTTCTGGACCAGGCCTGGACCTGCAAGGGGCTGTAACACCGGTGATGATGATGATTAAGTAAGAATGAATGAATAGAAATCAAATTGCATTCAACTAAACTCGCCGGCATATTTGGCGGAACATAAAAAAAAGGTTCGATATCAGTATCATATAAGGTTGCTGGCTGGTTTATACGTCATTTAATTTAAAAAGAAATATTTTCAAATTAAGAAAACAACTGAACATCACATTTTATGCAATTGTTTTAATTTTATTCAAATACACCTTATCTGGAGCGAACTTCGAGTATTTCTTCCTTCTGAGTTTGATTTAAAATTTCATTGAAATACAGTTTTTTGTTAGTTTTTTTTAATCGCGTATCTTTCTGGAGTTGATGACTGAATTATGCCTGACTTAGCCCCAACGGAGATTGCCAGGGCACTCGAAATGCGAAGAAATGGTTAAACCTACAGAGTGATATCCAGAGATCTTCGTCGACCAGTTTCAATGATCCATCGCAGTATCCAACGGTTCAGGGAGACCGGTACTTATGTGAGAAGAGCAGGACAAGGCTCCAAGGCTCGAGGTAAATCATCGTAGAAACAGGTTAACTTTTGCTCAGGAACATCGACTTTGGAACGTGGACCAATGGAGTAAGGTATTGTTTAGTGATGAGTGCAGAATTCTCTTAAATCAAATTGACGGCAGGCAAAGAATATACAGACGCAAAGGAGAACGATACATTCAGACAAATTTTGAAACTACAGTTGCATACGGTGGTGGATCAATAATGGTTTGGCGGGCATTTGTTTGGGAGTTCGCACAGACTTGGTAGTGATTGACAGAGGGAGTCTGACTGCAGACCGCTATATCAGAGAAGTTTTTGAAGAAAATGTCGTACCGTTTGCCCCATATATCGGTGAAGATTTTGTTTTTATGCAGGATAATGCTCGGCCGCATACCGCTCAGGTAACTCAAGCTTATCTTAATGATATGAATATCACTGTTACGGAGTGGCCGGCGAGATCACCGGATATGAACCCAATAGAGCACGTTTGGGACTTGCTGAAAAGAAAAGTTAAGTCCAGAATTCCAGCTCCTGCCAACGTGGGAGAACTGCGAATCACCGTACTTGAGGAATGGCGGAGACTATCCCAGGAGACCATCGATAACATCATTCTCAGTATGCCTAGACGGGTAGAAACTTTAATAAGAGCACGTGGAGGAAATACGCGATATTAATCACCATTTTTCTAATTTAATTAATTGTTATTTTAATATTAAATTTCACTTTTCCCGGTTACATGAAAAGTTCAAAAATGTACCATTTTTCACAAATAGCCTTTACTCGCAAAATCTGTTCTTAATGTGATCTCATTTTAAGTAAAACAAATGAAACTTTAAATAACAAAAGAAGTGTAGTAAGTAGATTTTAAAATAAAACCATATTTTTTTAATTATGGACCTTTTTTATGTTCCGCTAAATATGCCGGCGAGTTTATGATGTGTTACATGCTTAATTAACTGAAAAATTTAGAATCAAGGCCAATGCATAACCACAGAACAGAGAAGCTTTATTTTCTCTGACATACACTTGAAATTGGTATGGATTTATATATATATATTTAAAAAAAACAATTGCTGTTTGTTTGTCTCGCTAAACCTCCAGAACGACTAGGCCGATTTAGATTTAGCTGATTTTGGTTTTGAAATGTTTGTCATAGTCCAGGGAAGGTTTAAATGGTGAGAAAATATGGAAAAAATTGCGAGGAAGAGGGTCCACTAGTAATGGCATAAATGTTTATGCCATTTAGCTTAAAGCAGCAATGCCAGTATTTTGGCTGGCTGTTAGCAAACGGAATTGCTTTGAATGAGAATTACACTTCTTCTTCTTCTTGGTGATGCGGCTTTGCAGGGTTCTGTAACGAGACCCAGTATCACTTCGACCGTTGCCGATCTATTGTGATTGCCACTTACTAAAGTTCCTGACCAATACTGCTTGCTGCTAAGATCAACAGCAGCTTTTTGGCTGGGATGTTCTTTGCCTCCTCAGGGTCTACTAAGTGTTTCCCTAGAATTACACTTACCAGTCCACATGATATCAATCTCCTGAGACAACTTAGTGCCGAGGGTGTTCAGGTACTCTGAGCTGATGACGGTGGGCACAGCTCTTGTGGAGCAGTACTGTGTGGGGCACAGCAGGAACTTGGGGCAACCCAGGTGTTGGTGGATTTCATTAGTCACCGAAACCTGGTGGGCAAAACCATATAATTAGCGAAATGATTTTTGATTTCCAGGATAAAAAGTAGCCTGTGTGTTATTCCAGACTATAATCTATTTCTGTGCCAAATTTAATTCAGATCCGTTCAGCCATTCTGGCGTGATTGAGTAACAAACATCCATCCATCCAAACTTTTGCATTTACAATATCAGTATAGATAAATAAAATCATAATCTAAAAGAAATAGTACAATGTGTCTTAAATTATCCTAGACCCCAAAACTAGTATAGCTCATATCTTGGGGGTTAGAATTCACCATATAATCTTAGTAAATGTAAATTCATGCAGATGATGTCACAGTCATCATCTAGTCCATACTAAAATTATAAATGCGAAAAAGTTACTCTGTCTGTCTGTGTGTTACGCAATCACATCTAAACTACTGAACAGATTTAAATGAAATTTGGTACAGAGATAGTCTAGAACCTAAGAAAGGACATGCTACTTTTTGTCCTGGAAAATTAAGGAGTTCCCGGGGGAATCAAAAACCTTAGTCCACGCGGACGAAGTCGCGGGTATCATCTAGTTTCAAAAAAAAAAGTCACCTGTGCATGTGCGAAACTCTGGAATATCTGCTTGTCTGCTTCACTCATCTCAGGCTCAATATCATCAAACAGCAATGCAAAACACATGCATCCAAATTGAGAGACCTACAAACAAGTAATTAAATTTTTTTAAGTTAAGTATTTATAAGAAATATTTCTTTTAATTAGGATTAATAGCTTGTATAAATTAAGGTGCATACTGTCCAGTAAACTGGACAGTATGCACCTTAATTTATACAAGCTGGCAATGTTGATGAGGACGTGCAGGTTAGATGCCTACTATTGATTGTAAATTGTTTCTAATTTTATGCTATGTTTTTGTAATAAGTAATTGCCTACATCTATGATTAGGTAACGTTTTATTTGTAATAGTACCAAATACTTAAACTTAATTGAATTATTATTTTTGCATGCCTGCATGTTAAGGAGAAACATGGTTTCTATTATTCATTTTATTTTTTGATTCACCTAAACCATTTGTAAAAGCTTGTTTCTGCAAATAAATGAATTGAATTGAATTCTATTAGCTTGCACTTGATAACAATCATTCCTTATTGAAAGCAGTGGTCTTGATTGGAATGCATTTGCCTAGCAGATCCTTTAATCACTCTTGCCTCAAAGGTATATTTTAGTTATATGTGGCAAGAAACATGGATGACAGAAGGGCATTCTAAACCTTAGCAGTTTGTATCAGAGATGCTGATATTACCTGTTCCAATTTCCGCTTCAAAGTAGTAATTTCCTTCTGGCTACTATATGTTATATCCAATCCAGGAGATAGAGCATAACAGAATGTTATTCCATGCGACTTTGCCTCCGTTATGAGTGACGTTAGATGTTCTGCCTCCTCCACAGTGTAGAGTTCTCGCCAGTACGCGCGATGCTTGTAATCGTCTTTCGGAGCATAGACATACATGTCTAGACCCCATTTTTTAAGCCTACAAATATACACAACAGTAAATAATTTTTTTATACTAAACTAACAATCGCAGACTCAACTATGGCCCATTCTTACTTCAAGGTTTCACACCAACTTCTGCTTTGAATGAGCTTTTTTTTTACAACATGGAGGAGACTAAGCCCATTGCTAGTTCTTGTTAGTTACAGTTATTGTGGCCAATTCTGTTTATCACAATCTCTAAACTCAACTAAAATGACTGCTTTAAATGTAGTTTTGTCCCTCTCTACAGGGAGTATCATGAAAGGGGGAGCAATATTTTTAATCCTCTCATTTTAGTTTAGAGATAGTGTACAACAGAATCAGCCCCATTAGTACACAAAATAAACACTTACTTACGTACATAGTACAAAAATCTTGACTTGATGGAAGGAAGACAAGGGAGATGGAGAAAAATATTGAAAATAGTTGTGCTTCTCTAATTAATAATACTTAGTTAGCCCGCTGTCTCGCACTTATAGAAAGGTTAATAAGTACTTAAGTATAGAATTCTGATAAGTATGAAATACTCTTTAATTGTTTGATGATACAATTAGTTTTGTACAAGCTATTGTTGAGCAGAAACATTTTGTACTTACTTTTGGAATAGATCTTTCCTCTGCTCCGTGGTCCAAGGGCGACCGTAGAAGCCTGAAACACATCATAGGTCATTCACACCGGCCAAACATAGATACCTTAGCATGCATGTATAATGTAAAATCTAATGCTAACTTTTGTTCTCCAAAAATAAACGTACCTTCCACGACACCGCATATGAAGTCTTTTCGTTTAGAGTTCTGTTCGTCTGAAGAGCTTTCAGTCATTATTGTATTATAATAGTTCAACACAAAGTAAGAGATGAAAAAATCCAGTAACTGTAACAGGTTACCACGTAGGTACAAGTTGGTGGAAATTATAGAGCTTAATCTAATTCTTGAGCATCAGCAACAGTTCACTCGGTTTAAGTGGAAATTATTGGCCCATTAACACAAAACAATGGGAAAATCGCAATACGGAGAGATCTCAAAAATCCAAGAATATTTAATCAGACACATAGATCAGGGGGACATCAAGGAGATCAGCAGACAGAGACAAGCTGTTTATAATTTTTTCAGTCCGATTGTAAAAGGATTGTAATTAGTACCTAGTCTGTGGATGTCACAGACCTATTTACCTATTTTATTCTCTATGTTTAAACCATAAACGGGCGATTCTCCTTTAAACATAAAATAGTGATTATGATAGATAAAGATCTGGATCTGGATCAGATAGAAGTCTGGCCGCGTTATCTGTGCAATAGAATAAAAGGGCAGCACAAAAAAAACATACGTCTGTTTTCTTACATTTGTCAATTCAGCTGTCAGGTGTGTATATGTTCGTTTTAATATTTCGAAAATAAAAGTGAAATATCTAATGAAATAATGATTAAAACTATTCAAAGTAATATGCGCGAGTTATTATATAACGTGATTCTTAAATTCCAAGACGTAATGGAAGAACACAATGCTATCTTTAGCCGAAAACAACAATGTTTACAAGAAATCGAAGAGTTGACAATAAGCTGACCAAACGGTTTTGATATTTTGCTTTTCGATATTTGTTTAAAATACTTAGATTATTTATATAAAACATTTAATCGGTTTATATTCGTCTGTTCAAATCGCATAATTATGATGCATATGCAAAAAATAAATTATTTTCATTTATTTCCAGGTCTAAGTGAACGAATCTTAGAGTTATTAAAAATGAGGGTCAATCTAATCAGGGAATCTGGCGGACTGCCTGCAAAAAGCATTCAGCACGAAAAACGGAAGTCAATATTGTCAATTTTTGGCTTTTCTCAGACCAGGACGCGTTTGGATCCCTCATAGCTCTAGTCTGTAGTTAATTAACACCATCATGTCTCATATTTTACTGACGTTCAAAAGGGAATAGTGTTGGTACCTATTTTGAATAAAACAGCGTTGACTATTGACTGTGTTTCATTCATTTATGCTGTCCTTAAGTAGTTCAGAAGATCTCCCCTGATCAAGTAATAATTTGTTGTTAATCTTTAGCGTCAGTAGATTCACACTAGTATTAAATGCGAAAGTAACTGTTTCCTTTTTTTGACTCATCCCCTGAACAAAAATATACAGTTCTGCCTGATTTTAAAGCCGAAATCCACGCAAACAAATTCACGTCTAATATAATGTACAACATTTATATAAATATAAGCGGACCCGACAGACGTTGTCCTGCATGATATATATTGTGACGTTTTCCTGTATGATACCGGCTGCAGCGCCATCTGCCGGTCTGATTTGTGAATCTAAACCATCCAGGGCGCCATCCAAACGCATACAAAAAACAATCTTTCAAATCGGTCCAGCCGTTTAGGAGGAGTTCAGTGATATACACACGTACAGTAGAATTAGAAGACGCAGCCGTATTCACGGCTAATATATTATACAAAATTTATATAAATAAATATAATTAGGTTAGGTCGAGGTTATTACACTATCAGTGACCCACAAGTCAGTGTAATACTTGTAACGTATGTGTTGTGTTGTCTACATATTGTAACCTTTTCTTTTCTATGAAAAGAGCAACTGCTGAGTTTCTTGCCGGTTCTTCTCAGTAGAACAGCTTTCCGAACCGGTGGTAGAGTCTTAACGTTTCATAAGTGACACAAGTTGTCCTACATGAAATAAATAAATCATTTATCATTTATTATATAAAAAAGGGGATCATGTATGCTCTACCTTAATATTACGCTGTCAAAACTGTGCCCTACATTTACATATTTTACTCTTTGAAATATACTAAAAGGCAATGACCACACTCCCAAGAAAGCAGATTAAAAACAAAATAAAATACAAGTATCAAATGCGTTTTTTCGCATTACAGTCTGTGTTACCATCAACAGATTTTCAAATTCTACCATTTTCTTATTGCTGCAGACATAACGTAGCCAGACTATATTATGCTTGATTATGATTAATTATTTTCTGGCCCTGGGTACTAGACAAGCCACTTCATAACGCTATCCTACCCCGCTTCAAATAATCGATTAGAAATAAATATCGGACCACACGAGAGAAAGATTGGTCCACGGTGTGGTCCGACCTCTTTCTCTAGTTAAAGCGGGATAGCAATACATATGAAAATATGCACCGGTCTACACTCTATTTGCACTTTGCACCCTTGCTGCGACCATTGCTGCCTGAGGACTAATAATATATGAGTGATCTGTGCTGCCTGATTATTGCGATCTCACATGGTGGTCAGTGATGTATGATGATGCTGAGTCTAGATAAATAATAGAGTGACTGGACTTTTTGGCAAATTTATTTAACTAAATAACGCAACGTCGCGTCGGAGTTGTGACTGAAATATATGGAATGTAAAGGCACTAAAGTTGCGATAAAAAAACTGTTTCAGTAGGTATACATAATTATTTATTTCGTTTTTAATAATTATGGGTAAGGTATAAATTTTACATTACTTTATTAATATAAACATTCTTCTAATTCTACAATACTGAGTAATTTGGCTATGTTTTATTTTAATCTCTGAGAGTTCAATTAATTTTGTATCTTATTTATTTATATAGGTAATAGAAGACAAACAAAATAATATTATTATTAAATAGTAACGGGTTAAAATCCATTTTGTAATTAAATATGTTCTTACTAAAATTAGTTAATTTAGTTCCAGGTAATATCCCAGTCTATTTAAATAAGTACATGACGTTTATAATTTGAAAAAATATTTTTTTTATTTCGAATTTACTCTTCCTAGAGGTTTAACTAATACAGTGTTGAACAATAATAACATTAATTAGTATTGAAATAAATTCGTCGATTACCTATAGTGCATGACTAAAGTTTAATCAACCAAATAATTTGTGACAAAGTAGTGCTATCTTTTTTCCTTAGCTATCAGCAGAAAAGGGCGGCTTGATTTATTAGTGCTATCAAATTATAATTATTTCGCTAATTTTTGCATGTAATCATTAATTTCTGAAACAGTGCGATAAGCTAAAATTCAAACTTTCAAGTGACTAGAATGATGGAATAAATACATTTAAAACTACTTACTTAAATATTTACAGAAATCTAAGTCTTAAATCACTTTATTTACATAATACCTCTGCTTATTTAAATAGTCCGTTCACTTCGAAATTTTCAACTCCCGTTTCACGAAATATTTGAAAATACTTATGTCATCTTTATACTACCTATTACGAATTCGGAACTCTCTTTGCAGCAGTTTTCATCTTGATGACAAGTAACTAATATGGCTTGGTGGAATCACCCTGCAGGCGATGGAGAGAGCTTGTTTTGCAGTTTTACGCCACCACAAGGAAATCCTATTTGTGTAACTGATCCAATAGTTGTGAAGATATAGTGGCGATGGGCAAGGTAGTTCGCAAACTCGATAAACGTTGGGGTCCCAAGATGCTTGAAGGGCGATAGTAGTAGAAAGCGCTGCGTTGGGAGACTCCCTATTAAGTGGATGGATGATATCAAGCAAGCCGCTAGAAGTTTCCAGCGGTTCTGTGATCGTGTTCTGTGGCACTTGCAAGAGTGCTTTATCTCCTTTTTTTCTGAGCACCTTTCCACATTCAGACTATTCCATGGAATGCTCGTACCCCTCGCCTCCGGTGTTTGTATTCCAGCCATCGAAGCTCACTCCAGAAGCCTAACGTGTCGTCCAGATTGCCTAAGACTGCCCGAATGGATGCTCAAACAGTCATGTTTTCAGTTCTATCCGTTTAAAAGAAGATTACACAAGAGCTTGCTCACGGACGTGTTTCATTCAGAATTATTTCAGAAGCGCTTGGCGCGGCACTACAAATGTCAAGCGAGCATGCCGCTCGCCATGTTGCCGTGTACTCGCATATGCCTGTTCAGGTTGCCTGATTGAGAGAACCTGCAGGAGGAAATGATTGTATGATGAATTGTTCATTACCCTGGCCGCATAGCATCAGAACTGTCTATCAGTAAAAACTGTGCCCCTCGACTCTCACTTTCATCTGACATGCGGCAAATTGTCAGAATGTTGCTGGATTGGACTATACTTAATTCTTATGTTCGTACTGTGGGAGGGACCGATATTTTTTCTGACAAAATTGACCGATAATTTGCGCCCTACCTTTGATGTCAGATCGTCTTAAGTGAGGGTTATATATTTCATCAAGCAATTTGGTGGCACAATTTGACGGTGGGAACGTCTGTACCGCCGTTGGTTCATCAGTCTCTAGTCCCTTAATTGTCGTTCAGAATTCTTTTCACATGGCAGTACATGAAATGTATAATCATTGTAATAATTTTGAGGCGTTTTATAAAAATAACATTAAAAATATACAAACCTGAGTAGACACAGTTTGCATTGGTAAGGTTTTTCCCCGGAATGTATTCGTAAATGTTTGGTTAGTGTTGAGCTGTCGGAGAACGCCTTTTTGCAAGAACGACATCTAAAAAAACGAAATTTTGTAAGCTTCTTTATGCATAGAATGCTCAGATGACAAGTCAATGCGCTACTAACATTCTGTTGCTAAAAAATCATTATTAGTGTAAACATCAGGCACTGTATCTAAGTTGGGCGCCAATGTAGTGTTTATAGAGGAAAGCGGACGCTCAAGATTTAAACAGTAAACGTATTTTTTTTTAGACATTTTAACGTTGACCTTATAACATTCTGTTGCTAAAAAAATCATTACTTATAATTCATAAATAATAGTGTAAACATCTGGCACTGTATCTAAGTTGGGCGCCAATGTAGTGCCTAAAGAGGAAAGCGGACGCTCAAGATTTAAACAATAAACGGAATAGCTTTTTTAGACATTTTAACCTTGATCTTATTCGGAATAATAAATCCATAGTAATTTTGGTATTAATTTTTAAACCTTACTGTAAAAACGGAAATCCTGCACATTGTCCCGAATCGGAGGGCAGTTACTGGTCATGTCATTTATTTTATATCTCACAAAAATAAGAAGCTCTTTGAATCATACTAATTATAAACGCGATAGTGTGTTTGTTTGTTGGTTTATTAGTTTGTTGGTTTTTTCTTCAATCACGCTGCAACAGAGCATCGAATCGACGTTATTTTTTGCATGGCTATAGTTGAGGAACTGGAGAGTGACATAGGCTACTTTTTATTCCAGAAAACTGAGGCATTCCTGTGGGAATCAAAAAAACTTATTCCACCCAGAAGAAGTCTCGGGCATCGGCTAGTAAACATTAAACTTATTAGAAAAAAAACAGGTAATTAGACTCACTGGTAAGGACGCTCCCCGGAATGTGTTCTCATATGCGTCGTAACGCTGGAGCTTTGACTGAATCGACGGTCGCATATTGGACACCTGCAAAATTTTATTCAAAATGAGACATCTTTTAACCTTTATTGAATAATTTTACTAACTTGGTTAATGTATTAATAATTGACCGAGCGAAGCGAAGGTCTCTGAGTCTACTTGAGTGAATTTGCATTTGTCCGTCCGTCCGCCTGTCAGAGCCTTATAACTTCTGAATTACTGAACGTAATTACTTCAAATTTAAATATAATATGTTAACCGACGGCCTCCAGCTGAATATGGCATAAAAAGTTATAAATATCTTTATTTCAGGGGGGCTCTCATAGAAGCGAATGCGAAGTTAATTATTTTTTATAGCGTTACATAGGCTTGCGGTATATCATTTTAATATTTATTAGATACCTAATTAGGAGTAGAGTCCAAAAAAATATCATTATATTAAAATATATTTTTAATTTTTCCCCTAAAATTGACGAAATGGGGGCTTTCAAAGTAGAGACATTCTAACGTTCAAAGTTGACCTCAGAACTCGCAATTTTCTGAAAGGCTGAGCCTGAAACTTGATCAATTATTTGAATTATATCCTGTACTTGAACAACAAATACTAAAATTAGATAAATATTATAAGGAAACGAAATTATTTAATTTTAATGAGCTTCAGTATTTTTAACAGAACTTCACAATGATGTCAATAGATGGCGCTCTGTAAAAGTTTATTCGTTTCTCCACTCTTTATAGCTCTATTGCATCTAATGCTAAAAGTTAAATATTACATAAATAGTTAAAACTATCATATGGATACCGCGAGGTCTCAGCTCGGGGCAAACCACTAAGTAGTTATTTAGATTTAAAATATTGCATGCCGTAAGGTGAAATTTGGCCGGACGCTATATTATTATAATTTAAAATAAGACCACTCTGTTGATAAGTAAAAACAAAAAATTTATTGATTGACTGAAAGGACGTATACCGCATTAAATCCTAACTTAACGTTATTAAATTGACATACTTGATGGTACATTGCATGGATAATATTATGGTTAAAAACCTGGAGAGTGACAAAAGGTTTTTTGTTTCTTCTGTAGGATGCTCTTATTGCAGTCGCCACATATACGACTGTTCTCCTGAATGCGTCCGGAGTTGTGTCTTGACTCTTGACCGTGCTGGGTCCGGCGTATGTTGAGTACTTACCTAAAATATTTCTGTCCCGCATTTGTTCTAACATGAGCCGTAAGGATGGCAGCTTGAGAGAAGCTCTTATTGCAGTCGCCACATATACGACTGTTCTCCTGAATGCGTCCGGAGTTGTGTCTTGACTCTTGACCGTGCTGGGTCTGGCGTATGTTGAGTACTTACCTAAAAGGTTTCTGTCCCGTATGAGTTCTAACATGAGCCGTAAGGTTGGCAGCTTGAGAGAAGCTCTTGTTGCAGTCGCCACATCGGTACGGCCGTTCGCCCGAATGCGTCCGGAGGTGTGTCTTGAGCGTGCTGGGTCTGGCGTAAGTTTTGCCGCAAATCCTGCAGAGATTCGGCTTTTGCTCGTCGTCCTCTGAACAACCACTTAAAGCTCCGACCTGTTCGAACAATTGCGAAACTTAAAACAAAACCCTTTGTCTAACTAATTGCGGAATAAGAAACCGTTAGTTCGTATCTGTGCCTTTCTGACCGTAATTTATAACTTTGTCTAGGTCTGATGGTTTATTGTAAGCCTTGTCTAAGTGTCTAATTATTTTAACTCGGTCTATGATACACCTAAAAATCAAGTCCCTAACTCCCAATGCAAAATGCCTATCACCATCATCGTATGCGCCATCATGCCGAAGCAGTCTGACATTTTTAATTAATATGCATAGGCTAAGAAATTTTTTGCTGAAATTAACTACCTTATCTAAACAAATACTCACTTGCACTTTACCCGACGCATTTACACAAGCAGAATACCCGAAATCCTGATGCATTTGCCCCTGGTGATTCAAGATGTACCCGTTCCCCATCTGTTCTTTCTGTTCCTGCATGTACATCTTCGATGGTGACCTTTTTAACATCGGACCCAAGTTTTTCTGACTTGAGAAGTTTGGCTTTTGTTGGAACAAGTAGTTTGGGTTTTGCTTCTGGGCATTTTGCAATTGTAAAGGCTTGAAGGTAGAAGTAGCAGTTATTAGGGGGTCTGATTGGTTTGGAGGTCGGAAATCTGCTGTGAATGAGTAAGTGGCTGCAGGATAGGACGTGGGGATAACGTTTTGTGTTTGGGGATAGACGACATTTACTGACGGGGTAGCTGCGTTTTGATTCCATTGCACCTAAAACAAAGAAGTTTTTGGATATTTAAAAGTTTTTCTCTCATATTTTGAGATAGAATTGAATAATATAGCTAAAAGAAAGAAGATTTTACTTGAAGAGATTTGCTCGCAGATCCGTGCTTAATCATGTTCATGGAGACGTTGACGCTCATGCAATGGGTTTAGTGGCGCGCTTGACTTAAACTTATATGGTGCCCAGTTGCTGTTTCATGCGAATTTTTTCCCTGTTTTCCTCGAAGACGTGGTGAAAGCCTAGTGGTTTAGACACCCAATCTCCTGTTACGCATCCTACCTACCGCTCTCTCTATCCCTCGAAGTCGCGGGCTGGATTTCCAGGCACCTCTAACTTTTCGGAGCCGTGTTCATTTTAAGAAATTATATACCAATTGCTTCAAACCTGCATGCCCGAGACTTCTTCGTAATGGTCATAAAGGTGTGTGAAATCTGCCCATCCGCACTTGGCCAGCGTGGTAGACTATGACTCTCCCTTTTCGTTCCAAGAGGAGACTTGTGCTCAGTAGTGAACCGGCAATGGGTTATAATATAATGATGGATTATGATGGCTCAAGAGTTTCTGGATTTGCCATTGAATAAATTTAAAGACTGTGTTAAACAGCATATTTTGCTAAGTCGAGGTTATTATAATATTGTCAATGATTTTCTTAATAACACAGTTGCATGGAAGCAACCGGCCTTGCATCCAGTAGCCTACAAGTTAGTGTAATACTCGTAACGTATGTGTTGTATTGTTTACTTATTGTAAAACTTTTAATTTTAAGAAAAAAGCAACTGCTGAGTTTCTTGCCGGTTCTTCCCAGTAGGATTCCGACCTTTCCGAACCGATGGTAGAGTCTTGACGTATCACAAGTGATCAAGTGACACAAGTTGTTCTTTGTGAAATAAATACTCGTAAATCTAATGGCCACTTATGCAGAAAGAGCCAAGGAGGCGCAAGTATGAAATTATAGAAAATAATTTAATTTTTGTGCCTTTTGGTGTTGAAACCCTGGCGCCGTGGGGCGAAGATGCTAGATCCTTTTTTAAGGATCTATCTTCTCATCTCACAGAGTCCACAGGTGACCGGAGGGCTGGCAGTTACCTCGGCCAACATATAAGTTTGGCTATTCAGCGGGGTAACGCAGTCAGCGTTCTGGGCATATTGCCTCATTGCAGCGGCATAGATGATATTTTTAATTTTTAGTTTCTAATTTAGAAATGTACCTATCTTGTAAAAGTTTTTTTGATTAATAAATAATGTATTCAGAATAATAAATGTTTTATCATTTATCAAAGAAGGTCTTACTTGTGAGCAGAGCTGGTCAGGTGGGCATCCGTGCATGGTCATGTTCATGGAGACGTTGACGCTCATGGTCGGGAACAGGGGCGCACCGCCGTAGTGTTCGTAGTACGGGTACCCACCACCGCTGTTCACCACCATCTGGACAAATTCAATATTTTTATTAACGATCTCAGCAGATTTTTGATTCCAAACCGATGGTAGAGTCAAAACATGACGTAACATTAGAGACACCTGTATATGTTCTACATGTTTTAAATAAATTGAGCATTGACTTGAGTATTGACCTCCCTGGCGCAGTGTTGAGCGCTGTTGTCTTAACGTGCGGAGGTCCCGGGTTCGATCCCCATCAGCAGGATCAATTCGGGAATTTATATTTTCTGAATTTTCCCTGGTCTGGCCTGGTAGGAGGCTGCGGTCGTGGCCAGTTTGTGTGTGTGTTAGTTTGCCCTACCGGCAAAGACGTGCCACCAAACGATTTAGCGTATAACAGGTTAGCCCGCTAGGTCGTAGTCAAGGGCTCACTTGTAAGTTGTAGAGGATAAAAAAACTGTAAGGGCCTCAACACACCTATCGACGAAGACCTTGTGCTCTGAAAGGTTTACCTATGTATAATTATTATTACATCAAAAGTTAAAAACACAGCCGACGCAGAAACGGCGTTTTGTCGCGTTTCCACTCTTAATTGCGTATATACCTACATGAAGTTTTTCCGCGTCAATAAGATTGGTGAGACCCTACTAAGTTAAATAAATAAAAAATCAAACATTACATAAAGATGTAAAATATGACAAGACGTGAAAAAATTGGTTCCGTAATAAATTTAATACCTAGGTGTGCGTCTATTGGTATAGGTCTGAACTCATAGGACGCTAGGTCTTAGTTAGGGCGAACCACTTTTATTTGAGAAGCTAATATTTAAAATTCATGCTAGACAGAGTGCAGCAGGGAAACCTGAATCATGGTGAATATGATAAAAAATACGCCATTAAGATACGTGGTTAATTCCGGAATAGAACTTCGATACTCATAAGTTCATAGATGGTTGCATTGCAAAAAATATTTTTTTTACTCATGTGATGACGGTAAAAACAAATTTTACTAATATTACTGTGATAATGGTAAAAACTACAGTATTTTACCCAACTGTCGTCATCGCGCCTTTTCTGAGATCAATGGTTATTATGAAAAAATTAAAGCTATAATTTAACGATCGAAATAACCTAGTAGGTATTGGTTAACACTTCCACTACTGGCCAAAATCCATTGACGCAGAAGAATTTGGGACTGTAACAATGATAATGCAGGTTTTACTTATGTAATTAGACTTAAAGGGTGTTAAAATACATTCATATTTCATGGTACCCTAGGCTTCCCTTTTTGAGGTAATAACCATTGCCACTCATGATAACTCACACTCTCACTCACATAGGTACATTAGCGGAAAATTGCGATCGGAACTTATTAGCAGAATTTACCGAACTACATTCTAATTTCTTTACTACCTACCTAATAACATATCATTAGGTATTTTCCTTGTGGAAGTAAGTTCTACGATATTATAATAAGTAGGTACACCTAATTGTGGGAATTTCTTCCAAACATTGGTTAAGTTTGTGTTTTCTTAAAATAATCAGTAGATATCACAGACCGGAATAAGTTAAAGACAACTCATACCTAATCCTAAGTCAATAATTCCAGTTGACAAATCGGTACAGGAAAATTACTTAGCTTCTAATCAAACAAAGATTGTGACGAAACGTATCAAATTTATAAGTATTCCTATAGAAAACGCAGTAATCCCCAATATTAATTACAAGTATTTCATAACCACCCCCTAAGTTACCAATTCACCCCAATCTACCCAACCAACTGAAGAACAGTGTCGCTAAACCTGTTTGTTTCTTTCGCTCGCGTAGCTGTAATACTGGGTGGGAGAGAGATACCTGCGGGTGCACGCTTTCCGCCGCGCAGTCTCCATGGACGACGGCATGTTTCAATGAGAGGAGGACGTCCGCCGCCTCCCCTCCGCCCCGCTCCCTGCATTCCCCCCCGTTGTTTCTGCTGAAAGGAATATCGGAGCTGAAAATTGGGTAGCCATTTTCCATTGCAGTCTAAACTTATTACAGGATGCTATTTTGATGGCACAGTGAAAATCTACAGAAAATTTTGCAATTACCTACTTTGTGTTTGGAAAATTTCGTACAAAGCTTGGGAATCGTAAATATCATATTAATCGCAGGACGCGACGTTAATCGAACTTGAGACAATGCAGTAGAAATATTTTAATTGTTAAGATCTTCTGTCTTGGTTCTGACTTGATAATAAAAATTCTTTCCAAAAAACCGACTTCCAAAGCCACTGTAAAGTAAAAAATAATTTTGATTTCTACACACTGTTGAAATCGGGCGAGCCTGATGCGTTAACTTGGGCTTAACCGCCCGACTTCAACATAGTGTGTAGAAATCAAAATCCCATCAAAAACATAAATGTAAAATGAGAGCCAAGTTCAAAATTGTGATATATGTATATGCCTTGGTTGTTGACTTCAGCGACAAAAGAAGTGAGATCTAAATGGGTGCCAAGTTCAATAGTCAGTCCTGCAATTTATATATCCCATCAAAAACATAGATGTGAAATGAGAGCCAAGTGCAAAATTGTGATATATATGCCTTGGTTGTTGACTTCAGCGACAAAAGAAGTGAGATCTAAATGGGTGCCAAGTTCAATGGTCAGTCCTGAAATTTATTTATAACAACATATAATATTTTATAACAACTTAAAATATCATTTCTTCTTATAACGTAGTATAAAATGTTGAAGACTAAGGCTTTGGCTTGGCTAGTTTTCATATACGAATTATAGCGTTCACAAGTTGTAAAGCTGTAAGTTCTTATTTTATTCTTCCGAAAATTTGGCTTGCTGGTAGAAACTGTACTTTTAGGTACCTACTTAATAATAATTCGTATATGGAAACTAGCCAAGCCAAAGCCTTAGTCTTCAACATTTTATACTAAGTTATAAGAAGAAATGATATTTTAAGTTGTTATAAAATATTATATGTTGTTATAAATAAATTTCAGGACTGACCATTGAACTTGGCACCCATTTAGATCTCACTTCTTTTGTCGCTGAAGTCAACAACCAAGGCATATATATCACAATTTTGCACTTGGCTCTCATTTCACATCTATGTTTTTGATGGGATATATAAATTGCAGGACTGACTATTGAACTTGGCACCCATTTAGATCTCACTTCTTTTGTCGCTGAAGTCAACAACCAAGGCATATACATATATCACAATTTTGAACTTGGCTCTCATTTTACATTTATGTTTTTGATGGGATATCATTACTTTTTGTACAGAAATTATTGAACTCAATCTCAAACTCAAAACATATTTATTCAAAATATGTACCTACAAAGTACACCTTCTGAACGTCATGCTTACAGAGCATAAGAGGTGATGGTGATAATTAACTACGATATCTTAAAACTAAAGCTACGAGGGTTCCAAACGTGCCCTGGTCTGAGAAGAGCCCGCAATAAACTCCGCTTTTTTTTTATTATCACCATCTCACAAATATTTGAAATTATATATATGTACTTATAATATAACATTACATAATCAGCCGTTGTAACAATTCATACCCATGCCTTGCTATCATTCAAATAATCCTTTACACTGTAATAGGACTTTTCTATTAATTTAGTTTACGTTTTACATTAGTAGGTACTTATTATTTGGTGTAAGGTCAGTGTGTCACCCACCAGTAATTCTATTGTACGACTCATTGTACAAGATAATTAAAGACGAGAATTCTCAAGAAAAATATATAGTGTACCTGGAGTTACACTGACATTGACAGATTACATCTATGGTCAGACTACCTCTACAGCACATTTCTACATCTCATCAATTTTGATTGCAAAAGTTCAAAATCAAAAGTTTTTTGTGAAACATTGAAAACAAGCACGGTCAACAGTCGATATCACTAAAACCACTATAAACAATGAATACAAATCACAATGACTGACAGCTTGAACTGACGACTTCAAATACGTTTCTTCTTCTTTTCTGTCAATGACGTTTCGTTGCACAAAATGTATGAATACGAAGGTAAGGTTTTAATGCAACTATATTATTATTCATTATTATTTACATTAAAATAATAATTATGTGTCATTTTCAATAGTTAAGGAGTTACTACCACCGCTTAAAGCAGTATTGTTTCAAACTAACGGTTGAATGTCACGTACTTTGACGTCCTTAAA
Organism: Erebia palarica; assembly: GCA_964035005.1. Lineage (NCBI taxonomy): Eukaryota > Metazoa > Arthropoda > Insecta > Lepidoptera > Nymphalidae > Erebia > Erebia palarica. The sequence goes on along the minus strand of OZ035993.1, from coordinate 4,966,532 downwards.
ATAATGATTATAACACTACAACATAAACGTCAACAATATTAAAATAATACGGCTTTAAGCAATGGTAGCATGCCTCGTGTCAGAGTTTTGATCTATCCTTTGATCATAAAAATGACGATTTTTGTACGTTTATATCTAAATAACCATTTGAGGTGTGCTTATGAAATTTGGAGCACATATGTATCTCACGGGTCTCAATATATGCGCCAAATTTGACATGTTTATGTGAAATAGTTTTTGAGTTATGAGGGGGTCAAAAGTGGCTCCAAATGGTTCGTGTAATATTACACACGGTGCTGCTCGCCAGTTTTTTTGAACTTTGGCTGGACACGCTTCCGCGTGTCTTGATAATTTTTTACTTGACAGTGGCTTTGGAAGTCGGTTTCTTTCAAATCGGTTCAGAAACCACGGAGATATGCAACGAGATACATTAAAAAAAATAATGATAACACGCGCCGATTTGAGAACCTCCACCTTTTTTGGAAGTCGGTTAAAAATAGTTTACGTCAACATTTTAAGACCAGATTTCTTCGATAAGTTTTTTTAAATCTGTCCCCGGGATGCAAGCTATCTCTGTGTATCACACCACTTTTCATCAAAGTCGGTTAAAAGGATTAACCGTTAAAAGGTAACACAGAGATAAACAGATAGACAGACACAATTTTGCAATTATACATATTTAGTATGGATGGGGAAATAAAATTCAATGGTATGGTAAATGATAATACATAATACTGATAGCTTGGATGAAGCAAACACAGGTATTAAGTAGAATACGGAATACGTATACGTTAAGAAGTACAACTTACGAGTGCTAGTAGGTATATGCACCGAATACCAACATAGGAAAAGATTAGGTTCAGGTAGGTCCTAGGCTCACCGTAAAAAATTTCGCTGACGAAAAGAAAATTTCGCAATAAACTTACTTGTATCCAGAACACGGAGAGAACGGGAACAGTGACGGCAAGGGATCCAGCTCGAGTGGTGGTAAGGAGAAGGAGCCCATGTCCTCGGCAGGCCAGCTCGGCTCGTTCACATCGCCCAGCCCCACATCGCACGGAGCGATGGACTCGCTCAGTGCGTTGAGCTCCTCCCCATTCTCCGGGCAGCAGTTCTCGGTTTCTTGCTGCAGACAGATGAAATTTAGCTTCAATACCCAATTGTCTAAGAAAATCGTAATCATTTGAGAGCTTAAAACGTATTACTCGAACTATTTAAGGAGTTCATACTTGCTTTTTTCTTCTTAAACAGTTCGAATTACCTAAGTATGTGTTTGACAAATGTTCACGGTTACGATTTTCTTACACAATCGGGGGACTGAATATGCAAAACATTCCAGGGATTCCTACAAAAGGGTAGACTTGAAAAAGAAGATTCGGGTGTTGGGAGCGCTAAAAATATTTATTTCGGCAATCAATTTCTAGTGGCCGAAATGTGGTGGTAAAGTCAGTCACAGAAATAGTCTCTGATTTTTGGGTTGACTGAAACTGTAATAGAACGAAGGGCAATACTTTGTAAGTGCTGCATAATAAAACTATATAATACTTTTAAATAAATAAAAAACTGTATGTGTTATAAACATTTATGGATCTACGAAACGGACCTAGAGTTCCTGTAAGTTGTATGGCACAAGTCTTCTATTTTTATTCGGGCTTGGGAGGGCTTATAAATACTTTTTCGGAAATCAGCCTTGTGGCACAATTATTGTATGAAAGATGAAGTCTGCTTGTGAATTTGAAACTGAATTGAACGACTGATGGTCTCGCTCAGTGCTTTTAGCTCTTCACCATTCTCCAGGCCTTCATACCAGTAAAAGAGAAGATAATACAAATCTGGTACTATTTTGGTGTCTGGTATTATTTTTGGCAAAAGGAAGCGCTAAGAAATACTTCTGTCATTATGCTTTAGGACAGTTACCTGACATTACAGTCGATCGACTGATTGAGGAGGCCGTCGCGTTTGCACTGCGGGTTGCAGCCATCGCGCGTCAAAATTTCACAAACTGCAGGTACGTGTCACAACAAGGAAGGAGCAAAGCATCCTCCGCTTGCATGCTAATGACATTTCTGAGAAAATTACTGGAGATAGTGGGGTTTGTTTCAAGTAATGAGGTATATTTTCACTGCGGTTTTTATCAGGATCTGTGTCTGTGTAACATGTCCTTTGTCCTGTTATCTGGCAGCAGTCGTCGGGCAGGTCGCGTAGGGTGTCGCAGTCACATGGCTGCAGTGGGTCGCAGCACAGCGTGTGACAGCAGCCCAGGAACAGCCGGTTGTTTGGAACGGAACAGTTCCTAGGGCAGGCTACTAGTTCCAACACTTAGCCATGATTAAGTATGCTGTTTTCGAGCAAATTACCTGATGTAGTCTTTTCCAAGGGTTCGTTCCAAGGGTAAAGGGACACTTTAGTCAGGGATTGGAGTATATTTAAAGTAGTTACCTGGCAGCAGTCGTCGGGCAGGTCGCGTAGGGCGTCGCAGTCACATGGCTGCAGTGGGTCGCAGCACAGCGTGTGACAGCAGCCCAGGAACAGCCGGTTGTTTGGAACGGAACAGTTCCTAGGGCAGGCTACTAGTTCCAACACTTAGCCATGATTAAGTATGCTGTTTTCGAGCAAATTATCTGATGTAGTCTTTTCCGAGGGTTCGTTCCAAGGGCAAAGGGACACTTTAGTCAGGGATTGGAGTATATTTAAAGTAGTTACCTGGCAGCAGTCGTCGGGCAGGTGGCGTAGCGCGTCGCAGTCACACGGCTGCAGCGGGTCGTAGCACAGCGTGTGACAGCAGCCCCGGAACTGCGCGTTGTTTGGCACGAAGCAGTTTCTAGTGCAATTCCAATTGGTTCCAACGTTTGGCCACGTTGATGATCTTTATGAGAAAATTACCTGACTCAGTGCTTCGAGGTTTCGTACTTCGTTCGAAGGTTAAGGAGACATTTTCAGCGTAACTTGATAAAAGCTCTGAGTTTTTTATCAAGTAGTTACCTGGCAGCAGTCGTCGGGTAGGTGGCGTAGCGCGTCGCAGTCACACGGCTGCAGCGGGTTGCAGCACAGCGTGTGACAGCAGCCTAGGAACTGCGGGTTGTTTGGCATATAGCAGTTCCTAGGGCAGGCTATTGGTTCCAAAGCTTAGCCATGATTAAGTATGCTGTTTTCGAGCAAATTACCTGATGTAGTCTTTTCCGAGGGTTCGTTTCAAGGGTAAAGGGGCACGCTGTGCTGCGACCCGCTGACAGCAGGCCCGGAACTGCGCATTGTTTGGCACGAAGCAGTTCCTAGTGCCAGGCTATTGGTTCCAATGTTTGGCCACGTTGATGATCTATACGAGAAAGTTACATGACTCAGTGCTTCGAGGTTTCGTACTTCGTTCCAAGGTTAAGGAGACATTTTCAGCGTAACTTGATAAAAGCTCTGAGTTTTTTATCAAGGAGTTACCTGGCAGCAGTCGTCGGGCAGATCGTCGCAGTCACACGGCTGCAGCGCGTCGCAGCACAGCGTGTGGCAGCAGCCCCGGAACTGCGCGTTGTTTAGCACGAAGCAGTTCCTAGTGCCAGGCTATTGGTTCCAACGTTTGGCCACGTTGATGATCTCTATGAGGAAATTACCTGACATAGTCCTCCGAGGGTTCGTTCCAAGGGTAAAAGGACACTTTATTTAGGGATTGGAGTTTTTTTAAAGTAGTTACCTGGCAGCAATCGTCGGGCAGGTCGCGTAGCGCGTCGCAGTCACACGGCTGCAGCGGGTGGCAGCACAGCGTGTGACAGCAGCCCAGGAACTGCGGGTTCTTTGGCACGTAGCAGTTCCTAGGGTAGGCTACTGGTTCCAATGCTTAGCTATGATTAAGTATGCTATTTTTGAGTAAATTACCTGACGTAGTCTTCCGATGGTTCGTTCCAAAGGTAAAGGGAAATTTTAGCTAGGGATTGGAGCTTTTTATCAAGTAGTTACCTGGCAGCAATCGTCGGGCAGGTCGCGTAGCGCGTCGCAGTCACACGGCTGCAGCGGGTCGCAGCACAGCGTGTGACAGCAGCCCAGGAACTGCGGGTTGTTTGGCACGTAGCAGTCCATGGCGCAGGGCGCCGCGCAGGGGCGGGATCACAGCTTCCGACGCTTGGCCATCCCTGCAATGGGATGGGAAAGCCACACCTATTTTAGCGGGACCGCTCTATGCAAGCACGATTACTAACCAAATTATGAAATGGGAAAATGAGTTCGTTTGTTGGTTTTATTTTTTTGTAACCGCAACGGAGCAATAGATCGACGTGATTGTTTTGACGTGACGAAGACAACAAGGTATGCAAAGCTTGCTGCTTGCATCGAATTTTATACTTCCTTATTAGAAATTTTTAGCCAAGTGATACTGTTTTTTATTCAGTGACATCAAAAAGGTGCGCAAGGATTTTTCCGTTTGGTCTGAATTGACTCTTAGAGAGAGCGGAAATGAAACGCAATCGATCGCTATCCTGAAGGGGTCTTTTGAAATTCGGACAGAGCAATTTTATCGAAACTTGCCATTTAGTTGCTCTATACCTAGGAACCTTCCTTGAAAACAAGTTCCTCCACCGAGTTTGTTGTACTTTCAGAAACTACTGTATGGATTTACAATTTGCCCCAATGTGCAGGCAAATCTTCGAGAAGGTTTATGAAAATGGATGAGTGATGAGTTGAGGAATGAAAAATTAACCATTGGAAACATTGACGCAACCTCGTATACAGAGTGGCCCAAATAGTGACGTCCAAAGAAAAAATTTAGATTCCTCGTACCTAGACCTATCAGAAAATACCCCATGTATGTTCAGCGATTTTTGGTAGTTTTCGAGTTAAGTTTTGCCTATTTTTGTCAATTTTATGGCTTAGTGCAGTATGTTTTTTTTTTAATTTAAGTATTTTCTAAAAAAATAATCGATATTTTTTGATTAAGTGACATCAAGGTCACGTAATAGTTATTAGGTACGAGAAATCTCATTTTTTTCTTTGGACGTGACTATTTGGGCCATTCTGTATAGACAAAGTTAGATGTAGATTTAAAAAATTACTATGTTTTTAGTTTTAAACTGTACCTTTCGAGCTTGTCACAAGCTGGTTATGTATTGCATAAAGCGCTCCCCAATGTACTTCGCTCTTTGCTCTGTATTATTATTATCTGATGCCCGCGACTTCGCCCGCGTGGTTTAAGTTTTCAATTCCCGCGGAATCTCTACAATTTTCCGGGATAAAAAGTAGCCTATGAGTATATTATGTCTCTAACCAGGTCCTCAACTATAAATAACTTCGATCCGTTGCTTTGTTGCGGCGTGATTGAAGGACAAACCAACAAACAAACGCACTTTCGCATTTATAATATTAGTATGAAGTATGATTTTGAACTTGGAAAGCTTCGCGTTTGTTTATTAGTAAGACTTAAGCAAAATACCTAAGGGTACCTACCTACCTAAGTATAAAACAATTATTGGTAGGTATATTTAATTGTAAACGATGTAATCGTTTTTACAATCCCAATTTACGATACTAGATGATAACCGCGACTTCCTCCGCGTAAATTTAGGTTTAAAAATCCCAGGCAAAACTTTGACTTTCCGGGATAAAAACTAGCCTCTGGCGTTGTCCAGGCCCTCACCATTGATGTCAACAATCCACATATTTTTTATTCCAGTAGGTACTGCTATCTCACATGATAGTACACTCATAAGCAGTCTAAAATGGTAGCGGGATAACTTCTTAGGTGTACGGTAATTATAATATTAAACCCATACCTACCCCTCGGTCGAAGCCCCACATATAATACCAAACATCTCGTAGTGCCGTTGCTCTTTTGCGGCGCGATCGAACTACAAACTAAATACAAATTCTTTCCAAAAAACCGACTTTCAAAGCCACTGTAAAGTAAAAATAATTTTGATTACTACACACACTTTGTTGAAGTCAGGCGAGCCTGATGCGTCAACTTTGCTTATCTTTGTTATACCTATATAGTGTGTAGAAATCAATATATTTTTTTACTTTACAGTGGCTTTGGAAGTCGGTTTTTTGGAAAGAATTTTTATTTTTAACTTTTTATTATCAGGATTGAGGATTTGAAGTCAGAATTTTTTATAGAGCCACCTCGAGAGCTTCCTCTGAGGACTGAAGAAAAAATTTTTCAAATCGGTTCAGAAACCACGGAGATATGCACCGACATACATTTAAAAAAAACGCGCCCAATTGAGAAACTCCTCCTTTTTTGAAGTCGGTTAGAAACGAACACACTTTTCGCATATATAATATTGTTAGGAGTATGATTTGATTCAAATTATTTTAAGGCGCCTATCTAAAGGAATCAAGATTAGCGATAGCCAATGGCTTAGCCACCTTCCTTTTCTGTAGGTCGGTTCGATCCTAAGGCGTGCAACTTTAACTTTTCTGAGTTAACTATGTGTCTCATAAGCAATGAAATATAACGGTGAAGGAAAACGTCCCGAGAGTACTCCATTATGTTCACAAAGATGTCTGCCTGTCCGCATTTGGCCAGCTAGGTGGACTTTCCTTCTTATTCTGAGAGAAGATTCGTTCTCAATAGTAAAAATAATAAACGCATAACGACTATCTACGAGTCATACTTCATACTAATATTATAAATGCGACAGTGTATTTGTTTGCTGGTTTGTTGGTTTGTCCTTCAATCACACCGCAACGCAGCAAAAATCGGGTGAAAAAATCTGGAATGAAAACCTAAGCTAGTGTCCTTCTTCTTTATAGCCTAGGCCAAACAGAGTTCGTTTTGTCACATAATAACTGGGGAGGTTAATGTGGCATAATAATCCCATATCGAAGTCTATCTAACCCAGTTACGTAATCACTAATCACTTGTTTAATCTAAATGGATTTCGACTTATTTTTACGTTGGTTTAAATATAGAGTCGGTTGGTAACAATTTTCCTTTCCATTTTTCCATGTTTTACAAGCTTTTATTTAACTTATAGCTATATTTGTGGTTTTGTTAGGGTCAAATCTTACAACTGAATTTTAAAGCTCGTATCCCAAACCGGAGGGACGAGTGGCCTAATTGTGACAACGCATATCAGTCGATTGCGAATGTTAAGCAACGTTGACTCAAGTCCGTAACTGGATCGGTGATTAAATTTGGAGGTTCAAATTTGGCCTTTTCGTTACCTCCGTGCCTCGAGAGCACGCTAAGCCGTCGGTCCCAGTTATTATATATATCATATATATGTATATCACTAACATCTGATAAAATTCGTTACAAAAAAAGCCTAAGAGTTCACTTTTAATAGCTCGAGTCGTGTGTGGAAGGACGTGAGAACCCACCGCATTATTATTCCAACAAAATTCCTTCCATTATTTGGCTAATGGAAAGGGTTTTCGAGTCACGACCCTTAGTAATGAGGAATACGATGCAGAGAGAGATCCCAAACCGATTGAGCTGCAATTTTGCATACACGTTTAGTTTGGATGTCAAACCCACATAAATAGCTACTACTCCATCAGTATCTTCGAGGAGGATGTTTGGAGACTCTTACGATTTTGGCCAGGAGCGTAGTGTGAGATCTATAGAGCGAACTTTGACTTTGCTTAGACTTAAGACATGGTTACATCATAAGTACATAAGTACATCTCGTTTTAACTCTAAGTAAAGTCTGAGCAGTCAAAGTACGCTATATAGATCTCAGCATGAGTCTCCCTGTTAAAGCGTTGCGACTTTAACGTTTGGTATTTACATAATATGTAAATAGGCGCTGCCTCTCTTTGGGTGCCATGCTCTCGGTTCCCGTTACCTATACCGAATTGAATGTCGATGCATTAGATTCGGTAGATCGCCGCACCCGAAGAATTTCAGGCGATCAATCGATTACTCAGGTGAAAATGAATGAACTAGTAGTTTAATTCGCTATAATCCGCTACAGTAGACAAATCTGTGTGGTACAGTGCGTGTCTTTCACCTGCAGCATGCGACACCCACCACCCAGCAATTCGCACAGGCACAACACCACACCACACAAATCCTCCAAATCACTCTCAACGTACGTTTCACTCCGACACCGGAGCATCTTCAGGAGATGTTGCCTCGACAATGCACGATTGTGAAGACAATCGTGCATTGTCGAGTCAACATCGTACGTCCGATTCCCGGTCGGCCATAAAAATTGTTAGGTATTGGGTTTTTCAATTATGAAATTCTCAGTGCCAGCCCGGAGTTGAAAGTTGGCGGTGTTTCACCCGCGTGCCTCGGAGAGCACGTTAAGCCGTCGGTCCCGGTTATTATCACTAACATGATAATAGTCGTTAAAGCCCGCCAACCCGCATTGGAGCAGCGTGGTGGGTCTAAGCTCCTAATTCCCTCTCTCCTATGAGAGTGGAGGCCTGTGCCCAGCAGTGGGACGTTAATAGGCTGTAGTGGTGGAAACTTCTAGTTCATTCACTATCATGGACTTCCACAAAGTAACTTCTGCTTCTATTCAATATCAGGTGGAAATGCTTAGCTTACAGCACTGACGCGAGTGTCGTCTGCCTATCGATCTTCTGCCGGCTGTATTTGGAAAGTGTGCTCTGTAGAAAAAATATGTTTTATCGTCACCGTTTCACACTGGATAGCGCAAAACCGTAAGAGTTGGCACCCTTATACAATATTTTCTAGATACTTACGTCACACAACCGCGTACTTAGTTGACTACATACTTAGTTACAGAATTACTGTGATTTTTTTACTCCATACCATTATATATTATTATTTTCGCACAATAGGCAAGTTCCTAATTCGAGCCGAATTTCAGGCTTTCATCAAACTTTGTAAGGATTACGAGTAGTACACGTGCAAGCCTTTGTATTTTCAAAATGCAAAAATTTCGCCCAAATGTTTAATAATTCGTAAAAAAGGAGTGTTGTAAAGAAATTGGCTGTAAGATTACTGAAGTAAACGACGCGGAAGCTAGCTTCCGTAAGTACTTAATAGTTTTGACCATCTAAAGAACTTAAAGTGATGGTATTAATATGTGACGCCAAGAATTATTAAGATACTAACTAATGCCCGCGACTTCGTCTGCGTGTATGGAGGTTTTTTGGTTCCCGCGGGAACTCGTTAATTTTGAAGGATAAAAAGTAGCATATGTGCTATTCCAGACTATAATCTATCTTTGTGCCAAATTTCTGCCGTTGGGACGTGATTGAGTAACAAACATCCATACATCCATCCAAAATTTCGCATTTATAATATTAGTAAGATAAAAAGATAATCCAATTTACAACTGAATCCATATACTTCCATACTCAATACATAAATGCGAAAATGTGTCTGTCTGAACATCTGTCTGTCTGTCTGCTACGCTTTAGCGGCCCATTTTTTCAAATTCGGCAGAGTTAGGTTACATCCCGGGGAAGGACATAGGTTTCTTTTATCCCGGAAAATAAAGGAGTTCCCTCGGAAACTAAAAAAATCTACGCGGATGAAGTCGCAGGCATTGACTAGTAGGAAATACTGAAACTTGCTCTATATACTCTCTATGGCCCACATAACTTTATCTATAAGCTTTTTTCTCTAAGAATTTGTTTTATTATTCATTTGTTTTGAGATGTATGTACACATTATTTTTCTGCTTTCTCGTTGTGCACATGGTACAGTGTACGCAGGATTTTTTAATTTTGATTTTCGTATTTTTATTTTTGATCATTTGGACTCTCCTAATCTAGAGCTAACTTTAAAAACTAGTTTTGTATTAATTATATTTTTAGCAACGACATCCTATCGACACAGCCGCTGACATTTATTGATTTTGAATTTAACTCGCGCACTCACATCCGTTCTATTGCTTGATAATTAATAACGAAATAAAACAATAAACTCACCTTTCTCAAGAAACAATCCAATAAAATCCAATTGTTGCGAACAATAAATATTATATTGAAACACATCACAAAATCACAGTAGCACAAAATAAATTTTCCACTAATTAAATTAAACGAACACATGCGCGCTGGCATCGGCAACTCTTGATTTTCGAGCTCATTTTCGTAGGAGCCTCTGAACCCTTGAGGGTAGTGATGGTGACTAAATGACTATCAGTTAAGTGCAGTCGCCCGCCCCCACGTTAATTGGCTGTTTGTATCTTGTGTCGTAGTCTCCGACCCCTCTGAAAAAAAAACATGACATATTGCGCGCGGGAAAGCCGCTGTCAGCGTATCAAGTTAATATGGCGGATGGACAGCCGCGGATGCAACGTTTTTGTGGTGAGAACCGTTTAGTGCTATCTGATCTCGTTTACGATTAAACTATTAGAGTAATTAAACAGTGAGTGGTTTCATTGAAAAATGGGTCTATTTAACGTTTATTATTAGGTATCCACATTTTTGAGTAGGTAATTTTGATGCTCGGTGACTATTTTCTTTCTTATTTTTAAGCCAGCCCTTTACAGTTATTTAAGCTTTAGCAAGCTAACTTGAGGTATGGCAGTCTTACATTCCTTTATTCGATTGCTACGCGGGATCTTACCGGACGCTAAGACGTTTTCAGATTTTTTTACCGGAAGGTTAGCAGGTAGGGTAACTAGCCACGGCCGAAGCCTTTCATATGGACATCTGCGTCGAACATTGTAGCCGCTACGCTACGACAAGCTCTACATAAATTGTAGCGCTGCCTACATTTGCAACTTTCGAATTCGAACTTATATTTGTTTCTAAGCATTCAATAATCGCATAGAAGGAAGACTTCAGGAAGTCTAAGAACTTTTAAGCGATTATTAACCTCTACTTCCGACTTAAATGCGAAAGTGTGTTTGTGTTAGTTTGTCCTTTCAATCACGCCGCAAATAAGCAACGGATCGACGTGTTTTTAATCCCCGAAAATAAAAGAGTTCCTTCGGGATTTTTAAACCTAAATCCATGCAAAAGTCGTGGGCATCGAGTTTAAAAGTAGTCAGGTTGTGAAAAAGAAAAAAAAGAAAGAAATAAAATTCATTTAATTATCACTTTATTGAAAAGAATTTTACGATAGCTATATTTTTATTTATTCTATCGTAAATTATACATTTTTAAATGTACCCCTATTTAGGTACGATACAGTCTTAAAATACAATGTTTTGTTTAAGGCTACGGTCGCACTTCGCACTGCGAAAAATATTCGCGCGATTTTGATTCTGTAACACAAGAAATCATAATAAATCGCTGGTTTGACATAATTTCACGCGGTGCGGTAAGAATTTATTTATATTCGCGCGAATATTTTGTGCTGTACGAAGTTGTGTGTCGTTTACCGTATACGCCGTGCGGTGTAGGTGAAATTCGTACGCGAAATATAAATGGCGAGAATAAAATTCGCGCGAATAAAAATTAGTAGGATACTCTAATTTCCTGTGATGTGGAAGCTACCGGAAAAGTGGTGGCGGTAGGGTGGTAAGTAGACATGACTGAAACCTACTCAACCAAACCAGAGCTTCCTAACGGCGCTAGGAGGGTATACCATGGTCCCGCATTAAAGACTAAATTTGAAAAAAAAACGAAAATACGATTAACTATATAATCACTATATAGTCACTATATAATCATCATCTAGAAAATGATGAGTAGACTCCAAAAATATATAATATACTATAGTTCAATATCCAGTGATTCACAAAAAATATCATTTAATAAAAATGTGAATAAGACTCTAATTTAACTAGATTAATTTAGATTTTTAACTTTTTAGTCAGTTTTTTGGCAGGGCGGTCGTGTTTTGAATTTTTTTAATTATGACTTGTTTATTTCACTAGCTACAATTGGCAATTGATGATGCAGTCTAACTAAGGTATAAGGAGCTAATCATATAGTTAGCATTGTGGGGCTAACCTGTTACAGGTGTAATGCTAAACGGCACCCAAACAAACATTAAATCCATACCCCAATCGGTTTCTACTTTATATAGGTATTGCATCGTACCGGAACCCAAAATTGTTTGACGGTACGTCTTTACCAGTGTAGATGGTACGGTGAGACTTAACCAGACCAGACCATAGATAATTCAGAAATTATAAATTCCCAAATTGACCCTGCCAAGCATCGAACTCGAGACCGCCCACTTATAAGACCACAGCACTAACTACTGCGCCAGGGAGGTCGTTAGAACGTGGTACATCATTTGCTGTACCTGAAACAATAGTTAATTAGTAGGTAATAGTCCGTCAAACTTATCTGTCCCGATGGCTAAAATTTGAACTAATTTTTATGCCTGTTTAGTTTTTGTTTTTATTTTAATCTATACTAATATTACACGAATCCAACCGAGGAAAATGTTGCTAACTATAAAAGGCTGCGAAATCGCTGCAATAAGATGTGTAGGGATGCTAAACGCCGTTATATACATTCTTCAATTGAGCACTTCACTCCGGGTCAGACTTGGAGTTTTTTGAAATCATTGGGTGTGGGTAAATCTCCTCATTCTCTTAGCCAGTCGCTTGATTTAAACTCTCTAAACATGCATTTCTCTTCACCTCCGGTACGAATAGCTGATAGTAAGAAAAATTCGTTGCTTTTAAAATTAAATAGTGATGCCCCACCTACTTGTGATCCTTTTATCTTCAACCAGATCTCGGAAGAGGATGTCAAGAAAAGTATCCTTTCCATTTCCTCCAAAGCAGTGGGTGATGATGGTATTAGTCGTGATATGCTCTTACTAATCATAGATTACTTAACACCTATCATTGCTCATATACTCAATTTTTCCTTAATAACCAGCACATTTCCAACGTCATGGAAAATGGCTAATGTCATTCCATTACCCAAAACAACAAACCCGACTTCATTCTCACAATTCCGTCCTATTTCTATTCTACCCTGTCTCTCCAAATTATTAGAAAACTCTGTCTGCAAGCAAATCTCTTTTTATCTCTCACGCAATAATCTCCTTAGCCCTTTTCAGTCTGGCTTCCGTCCTTCTCATAGTACTACAACCGCATTGCTCAAAGTAACTGATGATATTCGGTTTGCTATGGATAAAAAAGAGCTTACTGTTCTCGTACTGCTTGATTTCAGTAATGCTTTTAACTCAGTTGACTTTGATGTAATGCTTGCTATCCTCCGTTCTCTTAACATTTCTCCTCCTGTGGTGGATTGGTTTAAGTCTTATCTTCAGGGTCGATGGCAGAGAATCAGGACTGACGAAGATTCTTCGGATTGGGCTGATCTCTCTGCTGCCGTTCCTCAAGGCGGTGTACTATCTCCATTACTATTTTCCATTTTTATAAATGAAATTTCCAAAGCAATTTCTTGTCACTACCATCTTTATGCAGACGACTTGCAGCTTTATAGGCACGCAGCATTGCCCAACCTTGCCGATGCCGTAGAGGCGGTAAACTCTGATCTAGCTCATATCAAGACATGGGCTGAATCTTTTGGTTTGCTTGTCAACCCTAAAAAATCTCAAGCGCTTATAATCGGCAGCAGCCGAATGCGCTGTAAGGTTGATTTTAAAACTTTACCTGGCTTACACTATGATGGTACAGCTATACCTTTTTCCGAAAAAGCTAAAAATTTGGGTTTAATATTTGACAGTAACCTTTCATGGTCTGCTCATATCAATGAGGTGAGTAGGCGTTTAAACTATTCCATTCACTCTCTTCGCAGACTTCAACATTTCTTGCCTTTACGCACTAAAATTATGTTAGCACAATCTCTTCTCCTTCCCCTCATCGACTATGCTGACGTTTGCTATTTGGATGCAACAGAGGAGCTACTCGACAAACTAGATCGGCTTCAGAATTTGTGCATCCGTTTTATTTATGGACTGCGCAAATTCGACCATGTTTCTGAATTCCGTCGACAACTGAAGTGGCTCCCTATTCGCCTTCGCCGGAATGTTCATATTCTAACATTACTTTTTAAAATATTAAAGTTCTCTTCCCCACCTTATTTGCACGAGCTTTTTCAGGATGCACGTCCCAGAACAAGACCTTTGCGCACCTGTGTAATGAAAAAGTCACTTGAAGTACCCACATGGAACACTATATTTTACGCTAAGTCGTTTGCGGTGGTAGCAGCACGTCTTTGGAATTCCCTACCATGGAATATCCGTGAGAGTCCATCCGTGGGTGCATTTAAATCGAAATTATGTGTTTCCTGTATATATTATATGTAAGTATATTTTTATGATATTTATCATAAGTCATAATTAAAAAATCTATTCTCTAGTTTATAAGTACCTACTCAGCTTTATCTATTTTTCACCATTCTCACATTCTAGGGCTGCTGGAAGAAATCTCTTCAAGAGATAAGTTGTCCTTGTACATGTCCTTTAAATTTGTATGTTTAGTTTTTAAGTTTGGTACTAAATATATAAATAAATAAATAATATTATAAAAAGGTAAAGTTTGTGAATTTGCGAATTGCGAGTTTGTGAGTTTGTGACGTTGTAGGGGGTAATCTCTGGATCTAGTGAACCGATTTTGATAATTCTGGTACAAATAGAAAGCCTCATTATCTGTGAGTGTCATAGGCTATATATTATCTCGAAAAATAAGGGAGTTCCCGTGGGGATTTAAAAAGTTTATTTCACGCGAACGAAGTCTGCTAGTTTTTAATAAGCGACGCTAACACCGGATCAGAAAAAAAACTATTTATTTTTAGCATCTAGGGCTCACTTTGTTAGTTTAAAAAAGCCTTAAAAATTAATGTTAAGTACTAGATACCCAACCATTTTTAGAAAATTAATACATTATTACACAAACATTATATTAGAAACATAGGTATTACATATTATAAATTATTAAAACTTTAAAAAATATAACTATTACAATTATAGTTAAGAAAAGTTTGATGGACTTTACTTTATCAACTCCAACTTCCGAAGTGCAGCCTATCTGAACTAAGCGAAGTTGGCATTACTTCTGACGTCTCGTTTTGACACAGCTCATATAGCATGAATATCGATTTCGGGTGGATGATAGGCCACCCAGGTAGCCGTGCCATGCGATGCGCACAGCCTTCCATATCGCACCATATGACGGTGGGTTCCCATGGGATTTAAGAAAATATGAATGAGTAGATCGTACTAATATTATAATTACGCAAGTGTGTTTGTTTGTTGGTTTGTACTTCAATCACGCCGCAACAGAGCAGGGGGTCGACGCGATTTCTTGCATGGGTATAGTTGAGGACCTGGAGAGTGGTATAGGCTACTTATTATCCCGGAAAATTAAGGAAAAACTACCACTCGGAGCTAGTAGAAACTAATTTCCAACTTTCCAACTCATATAGCAGATTTCTATAATGACAAAATACACGGACAGATTGATAAAACCAGCGTGCCCAATGTACTTACTTATTTATTTGATTTTTATTTTATTATTTTTGTACAAACTACAAAAAATGTATAATATACTTAGCTGTAACTAACAGAAAATAAGCTAACAATAATAAGCTTATCTCTCGAATAAAAATCCGTTGCTCTATCGCGGCGTGATTGAAAGACAAACCATCAAACAAACACACCTTCGCATTTTTAAATATTTGCAGTGGATCGACGTCCATACAAATTGGAGACCATAGTCTCACCTACAACACCTATCTACACTTTCGTATATACATACTAGCTGATGCCCGCAACTCCGTCCGCGTGGATTGAGGTGTTTTATGGGTATGAAAAATAGATAGTAGCCGATTCTCAGACCTACTGAATATGCATATAAAATTACATAAAAATCGGTTAAGCCGTTCCGGAGGAGTATGGTAACTAACATTGTGACACGAGAATTTAGATTGTAAAAACCGTTAGATTATAATCTAACTCGCGAAATTGTAAACTAAATAAATAAATATAAATAAATTCATTTATTCCAAACATTTATAGTACTTACAATTACCAATTTTAAATACATAATATTCCTAAAATAAGCAATAAACAAGGCAAATACCTCTAAGCTGCATTCTAATTCTACCAGCTTGGAGATAAGCTACCCGTCTTGCCCCCGTCTTACCCCACAGCGATGCTCTGTCTAGACGTCTCCTTCATATTCTATCCCTAGTAGAGAAACACGAATTTCACAGATGAACTTGAAATAAATAAAAGCTTTGTTTTCTTATTGTTAGATGTACCTATACTTATCCTACGACTCAATTAAAAACGAACAATAAATATTAAGAGGCAAACTCAATATTACCACATTACTGAGCATTGATAACAATGCCCATCGCTGGTTTTCAGTTCCCTTTTTCTTTGTCGTCTTAACGTGCGAAGGTCCCGTATTCGATCCCCGGCAGGGTCAATTTTGGAATTTATTACTTTTGAATTTTCCCTGGTCTGGCATGGTGGAAGGCTTTGGCCGTGGCTACTTACCTACCGGCAAAGACGTGCCGCCAAATGATTTAGCGTTCCGGTACGATGCCGATTAAAAACCGATTAGGGGTATGGTTTTAATATAACTGCCATGTCTCTAACAGGTTAGCCCGCTACCATTTTAGACCGCATCATCACTTACAATCAGGTGAGATCGCAGTCAAGGGCTAACTAGTGAAAAAAAACCGGCCAAGTGCGAGTCGGACTCGCGCACCGATGGTTCCGTACAAATCTGTAGTCAATTTAAAAAAAAAGAAAATTATTATATGATCTAACAAAAACTTAATGCTTTTCGCAATTTTTCCTTTATTTGAGCTATAATACGTTGCTTCTAACTAAATTTCAAGATTCTGAGTTCACGGGAAGTACCTTGTAGGAGTTGTAGGTTTTGATTCCCTTGCGAGTGTCGAAAATTTGCAGCATAAACGGCTGTATGTCTTGATTGCGTTGGCTTAGAAGTTTGATTTTCTCACAGCTCCAAGGGACAGTAGACCTGAGTATTTGATATAAATTTCAACTTGATACCTTTATGCGTTTCTGAGGAAAAGGGTCTTGACGGACAGACGGACGGACAACAAAGTGATCCTATAAGGGTTCCGTTTTGTCCTTTTGAGGTACGGAACCCTAAAAAGCACTCCAAGGTACTTTTTTTTCTTTTGCACAGTTGGTAGTCGCATGAAAGTAGCGATGCGGTCTAAGATGGAACGCGATATATTTTTAATTCGAGACACCTGATTACATGCAGTGCAAATTGCAGCAGATAAAAAATTGAGAAGCCCGCGAACAACGGACACCGTCCAGCAACAAAAACTAGTGCACGTTGCGTTTTTCTAAACTTAAATTCTAATATCCCACAGTCTAAAATCAACTTTATTAGTGGTAGTGAATAGGTTTAATTTTCGTGTGTCATTGTTTTAGCAAAAAAGTATGCGGCGAAAGCGTGTGAATTTGCAGGTATGTGAATGCGCCCGGCATGCCTCGTGACCTCTCGGCTCATTGAACAGCGATGCCTCCTCGAGTCACTCCTCAGCCGGTGGTCTGCACCTCACACGAAGTTGCGGGAACCTGGGAAAGAGATATGATGTTAAGTACTACTGGACTAAAGAATGTTTTAACCTATCTTTATACTAATATTATAAATGCTAAAGTTTGGATGGATGTATGGATGTCTGGATGAATGGATGTCTGGATGTATGGATGTAGGGATGTTTGTTACTCAATCACGCCCCAACGGCTGAACAGATCTGGCTGAAATTTGGCACAGAGATAGATAGCACATAGGCTTTTTATTCCGGAAAATTAAAGAGTTCTCGCGGGAACCAAAAAATCTCAAACCACGCAGACGAAGTCGCGGGCATTCGCTAGTCTAAAATATGTTTGATACGAGTTTGAGATTTCTGGTATATACAGAAAAAAACGTGAGCAAAGTTTTTAGGGTTCCGTAGTCAACAAGGAAACCTTATTAGTTTCGCCATGTCTGTCTGTCTGCGGTTAACAGCCTCGTTGGTTGGAATGTTCGGCTGCGGCTGACGAGTTCCCGGGTTCGAGTCCCGGGTCGAGCCACAATTAAGTATTGGGTTTTTCTGACTAGAAATTCTCAGTACTAGCCCGGAGTTAGGAAGTTGGCGGTGTTTTGCTCCAGTGCCTCGGAGAGCACGTTAAGCCGTAGCGGTCGGTCGCGCTTATTATCACCAACATGATAATAGTCGTTAAAGCCCGCCCGCATTGGAGCAGCGTGGTGAGTCTACTCTATAATTACTCTTTATTACTCTATAACTCTCTTATGCAGAGAGTGGAGGCCTGTGCCCAGCAGAGGGACGTTAATGGGCTATAGTTGTGGTCCGTCTGTCTGTTGGCGGCTTAGCCCAGAGACTCTTAGTACTGTTATAAAGTTAGTTAATTAGCTATAGCTTGGCATTTGTACGTCTATTAATTATGCAGACTTGGTAAAATAAAATCTACCTCCGTAACACGTATTTATTGTTCGTGTATCCCATGGTATGGGGTTATTGGATAGGTCGTTCAAAATTATTGCGAATACATTGAGATCATTTTTAAGATCAAGGATTCGTTTGCGAAATGAACGCTATTTTTTTGAGTCAAGTGTACCCCACCCTCTCTGCAAGCTAAACGGTTGTTGTTAGTTAGGTATGTGAAAATTACACTAAACTTACCTATCAATTAAGGGCTAATTTTTCAATCGTCCGATAAAGTTTATCGGAGGTATAAATTTGACATTTTGACAGGTTTTGTATTGAAAATCCGTCAAAGCGTTTTTAATTATATAAACTTTATCTGACGATTGAACAATTAGCCCTTAGTTAAATTAAGTCGCGCTTTTAAAAGTATTGGTAACTTGCGCTTTTTTTTATTTCGTCGTGGAACACGTCGATAGACTTATCCTTGCCCGTAAGTTCCCTATACAGTCTCATCAGCCAGCTACTTATACTTCAACGATACAAATACAAGTTGAAGGGAAAACAACCTATCACAAATAGGTAGGCTTTACTAGTTACTTAAAGAGTAGGTAATAGTCAACCAACTTATATAATGTCCGCATAATATTGTGACGGGCAACTAAGAACCCTACATTGCGAGTGGCACTTGACCAGGTTTTTAATCAAGACTCGAATACAAAACTTTTAAAACTTTAACAAAGAACTTTCTTATTGTCGACTGAAACTTCGAAAAAACTTAATAAGTAAGTAAAATAAAACAAAAGACACGCCGAAATGCTCAACCTTCCTGTTTGGAAGTTGGTTAATAAAAGTTATCGTCAATGTTTAAAACTGAATTAACAATGTGAAAAGGGTCATGGGTTATCCGTTTATCACACAGACACACTTTCACATTAATAATTAGTTTATATTATGAGGAAACCTGGATGACTGTGCCGCGAGTGTTCTCCATTATGTTCTCAAAGTTGTGCCAATCCGTGTGGTGGACTGTCTGAACCCACACTTGGCCAGCGTGGTGGACTAACGTACAGCCCTTCTCATTTTGAGAGGTAATTCATGCTAAGTACTGGGCCCGCGATGGGTTGAAATGATGAAGTCTTGTTCATGATCGTAGTCAAGCGCGACATTGATAAAAAAATGTACTTATCCACATTAAAGTCCCAAAGGGCTGAAAGTCGTCTCATCCTCTATCGGGTTACGGTCGAGCCGGACACGACATGCGACACCCGACACTTCCGTTTCCGAACGATCGACTTTCCGACAGGCGACCCTCGATTGACGGGGAATTAGGGATTTGTGAATTATAATTAAGTATTTAGAGTTGTTTTCAATTAAAATTGTGCGATTGGGGCCCACTTATAGTGAACTCTACACAATAGTCTAGACAATAAAGCTAGTGGACCCCAACAACAATTCCTCAGCCGACGAAACTTTACAGTATGATAAAGTATCATGAGTTAAACGTATATTATAAACTAGCGGTCGCCCGCGACTTCGTCAGCGTATCAATTTCTGATTTCCTATGAGATTTTCCTGCTGCAAAAAGGCTTACCTATAGGAACTATATAGCATCGGCAGGCTTATATTATTTAGGACGAATAAGTCATAAATGCTGACTTCAAAAACTTATAACCTTCATGCAAGCTTTCAACCCCTATTTCACGCCCTTTGGGGCGGATAATTGTAAAATTGCTTATGCAGTTTATTAATACTTAAAACTAATAATCTTTATGCCGATTTTCAAGTATCTAACCTCAAAAACTTAGAATCCTCATGTAAGCTTCCTGAGATATCGTGATGAATCAGTGACCTTTTGCGTTCATTTAAATGAATATCCAATTAAAAATCAGAAAGAAAGTAAAGTTTTTTGTGCTATACCCAATGGGTAAAGGACGAAGGTACATTATCGCGTAAACACGGTGAAGGTTTGATAATAAAATCGGTTAAAATATCGATGTTCTGCATGATTATTTCGGTTTTGAGTGTAAATAACCTAACTAGGTACCTACTAACATTTTAATAAGAAATCGAGAAAATATTCAGTCATAAATATTAAGTTTTAAGTATAAAAACCTAACTTGGATAATGGAACACTCATTCTACTTTAGAGGTTCGATTGTGATATTTTGTGTACAACATAATTAGGCACATTAGTTTTACCCCACTAGGTGCAGAATTGGGAAGACTTTGATCTCAAGGGTCATCTTCAGCTCTGATTGACTGGGAAGTGCTTTTTTTTTGCGACGAGTGAATTAAATATGTCATTTGACTCTGTAGGTATACCAAAGTAAGGCGTATCCTTATTCATAACTCTATGCTCTATACAAATACCGAATAGGTAGATAGTGTGAGAACATGGTGAGAAGTGAGGACCATAATCTCCCACATTGGAACATCAAAATGAAACAGAATCAAAAGATATCATCAGCAAATAGGAAGCAATCACCGACCAAAAAACACCATGACATCATAATCTCCTAGTAAACAGACTCCCAGAGCGGCAAATTGGCAACAATTGCTCTCACACCTGTATTTGCCCTTAGGCTAACACCGAGTAGGGTGGTAACAGGTAATGCTTTTTATGAAGTGTTTATTTTACGAGTGATTGAGATGAATGGGCATTCAAAACGCGGCACACGCTTTGAGTGCGTAAATGATAATAGGGTGTGCTTTAACGTAATAATAAAAACTGTAAAAATGTACCACAATAATATTCCAAAAAATACTATTTGACACCTAATATTTCTTATATTGCAGTTTTTAATTTTGATCTGTTTTATTTAAAAAAAGTTTAATTTATTACTATTTTGTACTCGTGTAAAAATGAAATTTTTTATTATTTATTATTATATGCAGTGATAGCCCAGTGTTTGAGATCCTCGAGTACGGGTACTAACTACTCACTTACTTTTCTAAGTTATGTGCGTTTTAGCAATTATACATAATATCATCAATCGATTAAGTTAGGTTTAATGGTGAAGGAAAATATCGTGAGGAAACCTGCATGCCCGAGAGTTCTTCAAATGTCTTGATAGGTTTGTGAAGTCTGCTAATCCGATCTTGGCTTGCTTGGTGGACTTTGGTGGATTGAACCCTTCAATCTGATCTGTTCAGTAGCGTGCCAGCGATGGGTTGAAACTAGATAACTCCCGCGACTTCGTCCGTGTGGATTAAGATTTTTTGTTTCTCGCGGGAATAAAAAGTAGGGTAGCCTATGTCCTTCTCTGGGATACAATGGAGGTATGGGTATAAACACTGTACCCACCTGATTCCTAAATACAGCTCCTATACATAGGTCTCTTTTTAGATAAGACAAAAAGCTCTACATTAAAAAAAACATTGTCCCTTTAGACACAATCAGGCGAAAGACATTTGCAGCACTCCATAAAAAAGAGGCAAAGAAACTTCTGTTTTTAAAATGTACCTAATGTCTTGTGTCTGATGATTTCCAATGCTATTGGTTCAGTAATAATTTTGACTTCCTTACAACTGTATGGACCCCGCCCGCCCTATGTCCATTTGTAAAAACAACAAATCCCAACCGAAATACCTAATTAATCACTGCAGATTCCCATACCCATAGAAAACAATAACATACTAGTTTTACTATCATCCAAACCATCCGTAAAATGATACAGCTCAATCGGAAACGTAAATAAAAGATAATGTGTGTAATTCAATATTTTATTGCGGATTCACAACTTATCTCTGCTATTCTTAGTTTATTTCTCCATGGGCCACCGCACGACACGATTATCTGTAACGACTCAACAAGTCGCAACGGGCGGTTTTCACGTTGAACGAAGCACAAAACTCAAATATCTTGTTGATTAAACTGATAGCACCGATTCATATTATTTCCTACGATATGGACCACCAATTTGAGATAATAAAGTAAGTCCCTAAGTTATGTCCCTGTTATTGAATTTCCGAAACAAAGTTGTTCCATTGATCATTATATAATTTTCGTCGTACAGCATCCGACGTCGTTAGAAAATTCACCCATATTCATCTGTTTAACTTTCTTTTTTAATTGAGTTTAATTTTTTTAACTGTTTAATTTTTTTTGCACTTGAGTGACGACAAAAGTAATGATGAGGTCTAGGTTGGAGCGCGCTTGGCTAGAAGAAGATACCTATTCACTCATGCCTTGAAGGTGCTTAAGTCATACGTGGCAGGAAATATTATGTGCACTGGAAGGGCATTCAACGCCGTTTCTTCCAGTTCCGAGCAGAGTGGACGTCAACCACAGGATGTATATGATATTACTTAAGTGGATTAGGCTGTCAGTCTACCATTTAAGTAAAAACAAGTAAGTTTAAGACTGCGAAGTATTCGTAACAATCAGTGCCATCGTCAATAAGCCAATGTAGTGCAAGTCGCGATGGTAAATAGGTACAGTACATCGAAATATGACTGCCTCGTTGGTCTAGCGGTTAGCGTAGTCGACTGCGGATCACGAGGTCCTGGGTTCGATTCCCGGTCGGGCATAAAAATTGTTAGGTATTGGGTTTTTCAAGTATGAAATTCTCAGTGCCAGCCTGGAGTTGGAAGTTGGCGGTGTTTCACCCCCGTGTCTCGGAGAGCACGTTAAGCCGTCGGTCCCGGTTATTATCACTAACATGATAATAGTCGTTAAAGCCCGCCAACCCGCATTGGAGCAGCGTGGTGGGTCTAAGCTCCTAAATCCCTCTCTCCTATGAGAGTGGAGGCCTGTGCCCAGCAGTGGGACGTTAATAGGCTGTAGTGGCGGTGGCGGTGGCGGATATCGAAATATCGATATTGGCGCTCGGAATCGCTATAGCGCATTATGTCATTTTGTCGTGCCGTAACATGGTCCTTGGAAACATGTCCTTAGTGATTGATTTACATTTAATCGGCGAGGGGTGGGCGCGTGCCGAACGCGTGTGCTCGA
Source organism: Erebia palarica (assembly GCA_964035005.1). NCBI lineage: Eukaryota > Metazoa > Arthropoda > Insecta > Lepidoptera > Nymphalidae > Erebia > Erebia palarica. The sequence goes on along the minus strand of OZ035993.1, from coordinate 4,943,368 downwards.
ATTGCCACCATGTTCATTTCTCGTTTTTTTTAAGACCGGAACGTGCGGTCTCGATTCTTATCTTTTAATCTTTATAATTTTGGCATACTTAATCGGAGGAAATGTGTACTTAAAATATTAAAGGCGAAATAATTACACGGTTTAACTTGCTTGTCTTTTTTGCTGGCTCTATCTATATTATTTAGGGTTATTTAGTAGTAATTCGGTAGCTAGTATAGCTTTTTAACACCCAAATGGATGCTGGGTAGGTACATGTCGAGTTTCGCTCAATCACAATTTAAGTAGATAGGTAAGTACTTTATTTTCTTTTAGATTAGTTGCTACTAGCTATTAATAACTAACTATACCTACGTACCTATTAAGATCAAACTTTAAACTTTACATTGCTAAACTTTAAATGAAACCGAAGCCTTAGGAAAGATTTGTGAACAATAAACTTTAAAACTTTTAATCGCGGCTTAAACCCAAGCTCAAGTAAGTAAGTATACCTACTTATTTTAGTCTTACTCGAATTTGCGTAAAGCTTTACAATGTAAAACTTAAAGTTAATAAAAGCGTTTCTATGCATTTTAACTAGGTATATCATTAATTTTAATGGCTAGTTTTCATAAAATCCGTGATTGTATTTCCAAGTTATATCCCTATTAAGTACCTAGAGAATATCATCAATCAAGGCCTCTGGAATATGATTATTAAACGCCATAAAGGTATACATCTAATAAATACCCGAAGCAATATTGCTTACTAGCTGATGCCCGCGACTTTGCCTGCGGGGATTGAGATTTTTCAGCTTCTGTGTTATTCCAGCCTATAAAAAAATTAAACTTACTCTGTTATACGTTCTGGCGTAATTGAGTAATAAACATCCCATCAAAAACATAAATGTAAAATGAGAGCCAAGTTCAAAATTGTGATATATATGCCTTGGTTGTTGACTTCAGCGACAAAAGAAGTGAGATCTAAATGGGTGCCAAGTTCAATGGTCAGTCCTGCAATTTATATATCCCATCAAAAACATAAATGTGAAATGAGAGCCAAATTCAAAATTGTGATATATATGCCTTGGTTGTTGACTTCAGCGACAAAAGAAGTGAGATCTAAATGGGTGCCAAGTTCAATGGTCAGTCCTGAAATTTATTTATAACAACATATAATATTTTATAACAACTTAAAATATCATTTCTTCTTATAACGTAGTATAAAATGTTGAAGACTAAGGCTTTGGCTTGGCTAGTTTTCATATACGAATTATAGCGTTCACAAGTTGTAAATCTGTAAGTTCTTATTTTATTCTTCCGAAAATTTGGCTTGCTGGTAGAAACTGTACTTTTAGGTACCTACTTAAGAATAATTCGTATATGGAAACTAGCCAAGCCAAAGCCTTAGTCTTCAACATTTTATACTAAGTTATAAGAAGAAATGATATTTTAAGTTGTTATAAAATATTATATGTTGTTATAAATAAATTTCAGGACTGACCATTGAACTTGGCACCCATTTAGATCTCACTTCTTTTGTCGCTGAAGTCAACAACCAAGGCATATATATCACAATTTTGAATTTGGCTCTCATTTCACATTTATGTTTTTGATGGGATATATAAATTGCAGGACTGACCATTGAACTTGGCACCCATTTAGATCTCACTTCTTTTGTCGCTGAAGTCAACAACCAAGGCATTTAAATCACAATTTTGAACTTGGCTCTCATTTTACATTTATGTTTTTGATGGGATATCATTACTTTTTGTACAGAAATTATTGAACTCAATCTCAAACTCAAAACATATTTATTCAAAATATGTACCTACAAAGTACACCTTCTGAACGTCATGCTTACAGAGCATAAGACGTAATGGTGATAATTAACTACGATATCTTAAAACTAAAGCTACGAGGGTTCCAAACGTGCCCTGGTCTGAGAAGAGCCCGCAATAAACTCCGCTTTTTTTTTATTATCACCATCTCACAAATATTTGAAATTATATATATGTACTTATAATATAACATTACATAATCAGCCGTTGTTACAATTCATACCCATGCCTTGCTATCATTCAAATAATCCTTTACACTGTAATAGGACTTTTCTATTAGTTTAGTTTACGTTTTACATTAGTAGGTACTTATTATTTGGTGTAAGGTCAGTGTGTCACCCACCAGTAATTCTATTGTACGACTCATTGTACAAGATAATTAAAGACGAGAATTCTCAAGAAAAATATATAGTGTACCTAGAGTTACACTGACATTGACAGATTACATCTATGGTCAGACTACCTCTACAGCACATTTCTACATCTCATCAATTTTGATTGCAAAAGTTCAAAATCAAAAGTTTTTTGTGAAACATTGAAAACAAGCACGGTAAACAGTCGATATCACTAAAACCACTATAAACAATGAATACAAATCACAATGACTGACAGCTTGAACTGACGACTTCAAATACGTTTCTTCTTCTTTTCTGTCAATGACGTTTCGTTGCACAAAATGTATGAATACGAAGGTAAGGTTTTAATGCAACTATATTATTATTCATTATTATTTACATTAAAATAATAATTATGTGTCATTTTCAATAGTTAAGGAGTTACTACCACCGCTTAAAGCAGTATTGTTTCAAACTAACGGTTGAATGTCACGTACTTTGACGTCCTTAAAATAATGATTATAACACTACAACATAAACGTCAACAATATTAAAATAATACGGCTTTAAGCAATGGTAGCATGCCTCGTGTCAGAGTTTTGATCTATACCTTTGATCATAAAAATGACGATTGTTGTACGTTTATATCTAAATAACCATTTGAGGTGTGCTTATGAAATTTGGAGCACATATGTATCTCACGGGTCTCAATATATGCGCCAAATTTGACATGTTTATGTGAAATAGTTTTTGAGTTATGAGGGGGTCAAAAGTGGCTCCAAATGGTTCGTGTAATATTACACACGGTGCTGCTCGCCAGTTTTTTTGAACTTTGGCTGGACACGCTTCCGCGTGTCTTGATCCATCCATCCATCTATTCATAAATCCATCCAAACTTTCGCATTTACTAATTGGCTAATTAGTAGGTAGTATTAAGTATTTTAACCTGAAACTTATTTTTAAGCAATGGCTGGCATAATTTTTTTATTCCACCCCAAGTAAGTTAGCAATTGACTGCGATCTCACCTGCAGTAAGTGATGATGCAGTCTATGATGGTAGCGGGCTTACCTAACCTTTTATGGATATTGCAGCTATTTTAAACCTCTAATAGTTTTCTATTCGGGTTCGTATCTACCGCTTGCGTTGGAAGTTTGAAACGCAGGAGCTGTCACTGCTTACAGGCAGGGCAATCATTATACCGCTGCTTGGTTAAGTCCCTAAGCCCCTTCGATAAGATAATGTCATGCAATGGACGCGTCTTTCGGTTGACGAGAGCGACGTACAACAACGCACTGCCAGCCGTCGCAACGAAGGCGCGCGTACGCGTGCACGATCCGCTATACAAGAATGAAGTGCCTAACTATTATAATATCCGACTCACTGGAAGAAAGTAAGTCGCGTGACATTAAAATCACGAAAAGTTTTTACAAAGTGAACACTTAAAACATTTGTAAAAGTTTATTTACCTATTTATTAAAATCTTTCTATTTTATTGAGAGCTGCATGTATGGTAACTTTTTACTGCAACAATGATTTGCGAGAGAGTAAATACCAGCTAGAATATAATAAAATGCACCAATCACAGTAATTGATACTTCACGCCAGAACAGCGCCTCACTCTTTATCAGGCACAAGTTCGTTCTGGCATGAAGTATTGCTGCCACCTTTGGGATGGATCCGCCAAGTACCAACTCGATGCATTAGACTCGATAGATCGCCGAGCCCGAAGAATAATTGGCGATCAATCACTTACGCAGGCGAAATTGCTGAGTCTACAACACCGACGCAATGTCGCCTGCTTATCGATGTTTTATCGGATATACCATGGGGAGTGTTCTCTGGAACTTCACAACCTTGTTCCTCCTTCTCCGTTCTACCACAGAACAGCGAGAAACGTGAGCGTTGGCACCCTTACGTGGTTGACGTTCAATTTGCTCGCACGAAGCGTTTTTGCTCGACGTTTCTGATACGAACCGCTAGGGTGTGGAACACCCTCCCAGCGCACGTGTTTCCTGCCACTTATAACTTAAGTACCTTCAAGGCAAAAGTGAATAGGCATCTTCTAGGCAAGCGCGTTCCAACCCAGACCTCATCATTGCTTTGCACTAAGCATGATTGTCGACAAGCGCAAGCCTATCATGTAATAAAATAAAATAAATTGATATTTTTATTAAGATTGATGCAACTTTTTCGGAATCTATAGGGCTATACTAGTTGTTAGTTTCAAACAGAAGCTCAGTCAAATCACAGTGGTAGAGAGCCAAACGAGCGGTGCCTATGCGCATATGGCGTAATATTTCTCAACCGCGTTGGACACGTTACCGTCGCGCATTGCGTGCGTTCCAGGCTTTAACTTAGAAAGCTCAAAGCGAGCTTATAACAAAGCTTTCTATAGGTACGCGCTTTTAATTTTCCCCCGAACCACCGAAGCCATAGAAGCCAAACAAATTCGAATCGATTCAATATGGCGGCCTTTGCGTTTTCGGAGTTGCTTATTTACTTTTGTTCGTCTGCTTTCAGTTGAAGAAATAACTTGTAATTGACTTCCTAAACATTCTTTTTGTGTTCGACAAAGCTTTGCGTTCTAACTTTCAATTGAATTGAAAAGTTTGTCCCATATAATTTTTTTTGTTGTAAAATTTCAACATCCAATCCAACGAACAAGTAAAAAGAAAAGGTTTGCCCTCCTGTTTAGTTGTTCGGGGACTCGATACTCGAGGGCACGCTCTTGTAACTTTTGAAGTTTAAGCTATGCATATTACTATCGCTTGCTTTAATAACGGTAAAGGAAAACATCGTGAGGAAATCTTCATGCTTGGGATTTCTTCATTTAAGATTTAGCCGACTTCACACTTAAGTCGACTAATCCGCATTCTGCACTTGGCCAGCGTGGTGGACTATGGCTTTCTCTTTCTGAGAGGCTCAGTGCTCAGTAATTCAGTATGTATTGAGGCGCGAATGTTACCCCTTGACTGCGATCTCAGCATATAAGTGATAATGCAGTTTGAGATGGTAGCGGGCTTACGGCTTACCCATGGCAGTAATGTTAAACCCCTACCATATAGATACCTACGTAACCAGCTAATCAGTCTATATGTCACCGTAAGATTGTAAAAACCGTTAGATTATAATCTAACTCGCGAAATTCTAAACTGTCGAAAGATTAGAATTTAACGCATTATTTTCCGGTAGATTGTAATCTGATAGGTATTTAAACCCGATAAAACCTAAGTGCCTACTTGATTTTTTATGTCGAACCCTAACCTAACCTACAAGAAAGAGACAAGAAAACGTAAATAAAATTAATATTTCAAAAATTGACACTCACAACATTGAACAGTTTACAATCTTTCGACAGTTTAGAATTTCGCGAGTTAGATTATAATCTAACGGTTTTTACAATCTTACGGTGACATATACACTGTATCGTAGCGGAACGCAAAATTGCTTGGCGGCATGCATTTTCCAGTTGCGTGGTAACTAGGTGTAGCCATTACCCACGGCCAAAGCCTCCCACGAAAATGTGGAAATTATTAATTTCACAGATTGACCCTTTCGGGGCTCGAATTCTAGGACCTCCCCCATTTAAGAATACACCAGTCGTCAAATAGGACGAGTTAATAATAATTATTCATGGATGATGGTGGCGCATCCGAAGTCTGCACGGAACATATAGGTAAATATGTTAAAAAGTAAATTATACTGCTGGCTTCATTGGGTGACTGCATCAATGTCTCTCTGATGAAGTATTTTATGATCATCAGCAAACTGCAGTCCCGCAAACTTACTTGACAAAATAAAAACAAAAGTTTTACAGGCATAAAAATTTGTTCCAATTTTGGCCACAGGGTCAGATTAGTTTTGATTCCAAATTATGTGCGCGGAAGAGCGCATTACCGCACCAAACATAGTTTGTTTGGTTAGAATACCAAAATTTCGGACTCCTAATTCCTAATGGTACGCCCGCTCTCTTATGCAAAAGAAATTTATAAGACAAAATGTCGAATATCCTTGAGAAGTCCAAAAAACGGCGTCGGATAAGTAGGTGTTCGTCTGTATTTGTTATAATGGACAGCCTGCGTGACTTGATTGCACTCTCCGTAGATAACCCGCGTCTAAAACCGAATTGACCATTATAGAGATGCAAAATCTGTTTCTGTTTGTTGTCAGTCAAACGGTTCAATATTTTGGCTATAATGCTAGCCTACATAACAGATTTTCAATTGATTTTATCCAAAATGTCTCCAGTCTTGTTCTTCGGAATAGGCACTACTACTGCGAGCGTTCCTGTAATGGTGGATATAGAAGAATTACACATAGAGAGTAAAACATAGCCAAAACTGTAGGAAAGTGAACTCTGGTAAATTTTAGGTGCTGGATGCTAAGCCAACGTGCCCAGGAGATTTTCCTCTACTCCTTTCCTTCTTGAAAAATGTGAAACTTCTTTTTCACTAACGGGCTCAGCACCCTCACCCAAACTTGACGGTCCCAGAACTAAACATGCCCCTAAACATGTTCGATAAGTTAAAAGGTTAAATCGCTTTAATTCTGTTATTACAAGAAGACGTGGAAAAATAATAAATATTAAAAATAACGATGATCTCTCCTCTTAATATTTATTCATCATGATGATGATGGTGATAAAAAACTGCTCTTGCCCAAGTGCCATTCTTAAAATAAGTACTTGTATATATTATTAATCCGTAGTTTATTTTTGCTTATTTGTTATTTTGATTTACTTTATTTAATCTCAATTATTTGTATAAGTAATAAAAAGTAATGTACCTACCTAATTAATGCGTCTTTCAATGAAAAACTTTTATCAACCTGTCGTGATTTCCAAGTGACTATTTATCACTACGGAACTTTTTTTCTTTAAAACGTAATTAGCTCAAACCTTACGAAATTGTATCGAAACTGGTAGGTAATAGTAAACACATTCTATTCCGGCGTAACTCATCGAAACTACCAGCTTCAATGAATACTTCAATAATATATCTTACGAAGTTACCTCCGTAAATTATCGAAATTGCCAGTTTCGATAAAAACATTGTCCTTATTATGACGTAGGTAAACTATTGATACCTACTCAATTTTCCAGAAAAGAATTATATATTTTCACAAATATATATGTCACCGTAAGATTGTAAAAACCGTTACATTATAATCTAACTCGCGAAATTCTAAACTGTCGAAAGATTGTAAACTGTTCAATGTTCTGAGCTGTTCTCCCCGTAGTAAATATGTTCCTTGGTTCTGAGTGTCAATTTTTGAAATATTCATTTTATTTACGTTTTCTTGTCTCTTTCTTGTAGGTTAGGTTAGGGTTCGACATAAATAATCAAGTAGGGCACTTAGGTTTTATCGGGTTCAAATACCTATCAGATTACAATCTACCGGAAAATAATGCGTTAAATTCTAATCTTTCGACAGTTTAGAATTTCGCGAGTTAGATTATAATGTAACGGTTTTTACAATCTTACTGTGACTTAAATATTTGAATAAATATATTAACCAAATAATTTATGATGGTTACCAAAGTTGGGGGTAATACTTTAAAAAAAACAAAATCTATCAGAAACAAACTTTAAACGGTTTTGGTAAAGTGCCAATTTTGATTTTCAATGAATAACGTAGCCGTGCAGTTAATATAGCAAGAGAAGACTATGTAATAAAGGGTTTTTCATTAGGAGCGCTCGAACTTTGCAATTGAATAAAACAACCTGTTTAAGTGATATTGCCACATATATTTTATTTTATAGAATATTTGATGACATTATGTATGGAATATAATTTCAGCCAAATGGCCGCCGCGACTCCGCTGAAGGTGGTGTATCCTGGTGGACCAATTTTGTACGACATTTTCGCATAAATGGGGCTCAATCTCATGAAGAATGCGAGTTATGTTGGCCTTCAGGGCAGCAATTGTTTGTGGTCTGTCAGCATAGACTCGAGATTTCACGTAGCCCTACAGAAAATAATCGAGCGGTGTTAGATCACACGATCTCGGTGGTTGTCTCAAATTTATTTATTAAACGACGGATTGTGGACTCTGCAGGACGTCCATGAATACCATAAATTGGACACAACGCATGGAACGTTAGGCGAACAGAGCACTGATTTTGATTATAAATTTTAACGATTTCTACTCGTTGTTGAAGCGTGTAGCGTTCCAAGGTGAAATGTCACGAATAAATATGTACATGTTACTTGACTCTGAATATGTATTTCTGCCAAATTTGACAGCTATCGCTTTTCCAAGATGGCCGCTATAAACTTTCAAAGTTCGAGCGTCCCTATTGAAAAACCCTTTATTAATACCACAGGTGAGCGAAAGGAGTATATACGCTAATGCTAAGGAGTGACAGAGCGAGAAAATGTGTCCTGCTCAGCGTATCATTTTTATTTGTTTGATTTATCTGACAGTTTAGGTCAGACCTTTGATTTTATATATAGTAGAGGTTAAGTTGCATTTTACTCAATTATATAGCTATACGATGCATTTTGTTAATAAAACATGTAAAACTATGATTTGACTTTTCTTACTTACTAAAAGCTACGTTATTAGAACGAGACAGGTGTATTATGTTATTGCGTGAATGTGTCGCGCAATTGTCATAATATGACGTCATCAAATTTAGCTATTGAAGCCAATTTTTTGTCAACTATAAATGGCGTCTGTTGTGCTTCCGGTGTGTCAGTCGTGAATAATTACCTGTTTTTTGAATATTTTCATGTGTTTTTGCTTAGTTTTATGTAATCAACTATGGTGAAGTGCTCAGTTGTCGGTGTCGTAATAATAACATTGTAAAACGCCCAGGAATTTCATTTCATAGGTGAGTAACAAAGTCGTCTAGTTTTTCTTTTTGTGGCTATTATTTTAAGTTATTTCGACTAATTATAGCTTAGTTTCTTCTCCATCCATAACACGTAAATTTTTGCGCTGTCCCCAAAAATTTGGATTATTTCATTAGTTTTTGTATAGAGTGTATATATAGTGCGGGGATTGTATTGTTTATAAATAAATTGAATTTCGATAAAATTAAAATTTCATTTAACTCTTACTGTTTCTCACTCTGAGGGATAGAGAGATGAAATTGAATAGTCAGATTCTACTTATAATATTGCCAAACTCATTTTAAACTGTAGCGATGATAATCTTATGATTAAGACACCCGATCTCCAATCCCCGATACGTCAATATTAAAAATCAATAACTGATTTACTACTATATAGTACTAGTATATTCCTTGGCTGCGCGGACCACTAAAGTGGCCCGCGGATATGCACAGGTTTTTTTTCAAATGCAACTATTGTCTATTGGCTCTATCACACCATTTTTTAATTTCTGAGTAATCATTTTTGTACCCACGACGGAACGGAGACGGTATATGTGTTTGCCCTAAGAGTGTGCGTTAGTTTGTGCACTTTGTTGTTACCATTTTCCTGGAAAACTACTGCACCGATAATTATGCGCTTTTTTTTGCATTAGATATGCGTAACTTCTGAGAAGGTTCTTAGATATGTAGGACCATAGTCCATCAAGTTGAGTGCAATCGTGATGTTTATTCTTCAATGTTACCATTTTTCTTAAAAAGTTCTGGGTCGATTGAGATGCGGTTTTTTGCATTGTATATGTATAGCTTGTGAGAAAGTTCTTAGATATATTTTATGGTCAAAGTCCACAACGCTGCGCTGCAACCGTGATTTTTTTACTATCTGTATGCATTTTTATAAATTTTTGAAATAAACCAATTTTAAAATCAGTCTACTTTTATTATTCATATCATCACATTCAGTAACATTTTTTCCATAATATATAGGAATTCCAACTTATATTATGAAACAGTATTGTTTGTAAGGTTCACATGAACTAATAATATAAATCTATACTTACACATATTATAAACGCGAAGTTGGGATGTATGGATGATGTCGTTAATCATGCCTAAACTGATCTGTATGAAATTTGGGACAAAGATAGAATATAGTCTGGAATAACATACCGGCTAGTTTTTATTCCGGAAAATTCAAGTGTTACCGCAGGAACCAAAAAGCCTCAATTCACGCGGACGTAATCGCGGGCATCAGCTAGTTCATTAGAAAATACGAATATAAAATATAAATATTCGTAATTTATGTAAACTAGTGTTTTTTTCAAAATATTATGTTTAATTATTTATTAATTTTATTTGTGATAATTTTATATCGATTATATAAAATTATCAGATAGTCATATCAAGTATCGATTATACCAGCCCTAGCCCCCAGCTTTAGCTCCACCCATACGCCATTTTTACTTACCGGAAGCTTCAATTTAAATATGATGTTTCATATCCTCTCTTATATAAATCAATGGGTCAGACAATCAATTTTTGTTATTCGTATTCCTCTGTCACACCACATGTGGTCAGACCTCTTTTTCTAATTTGGGATTATAGCAAAGACAGAAAACGAAAAAGATACTACCCATTTCAGTCGCACAAGAAAGGATTGTATTCATTGACGCGTGAAAGATTGAGACAGAATTAGATGCTTGTTTTAAACTTTCTGTTGGATTTCAAGATCAGCTCGAACTCGGAGGCTCTGAATAAATTTAACATTTGAAAAAGTCAATTGAAATTATTTTATTTTCTATTCTTTTCGATGACAGGATTGATAGCATTCTTTTTCTACAGATATTATAATTTACATAAATGAACACTTAAATGCTTTAAAAAATGTTTGTAATATTATTTAGACGTCGAGTCACAAAGGTTTAATACGTAGACACATTTAATCCAAATTTAATCCTAACTAATGTTACCCGCATCTACTATCTTTTTCGTATGTAGCAATATTATTTTAGCCTTGATTTTAGCAACCACGTTTTTTGACGTTTATAAAATTATGGCAACATTCAATAAATTATTTGTTTTTGGCATCCCCAAATTTTCATCTGTCAAATTTTACTGTCGCAAAAATTTCAGTCATATTTTTGTAAAATATTACGTGATCTAAAACAAATTAAAAAAAATAAAAATCAATTCACTCCCCCCGCGGTGGTCGCCGTCTGATTCGGCGGTGGTTGCCAAGCTGCCGGTGCCCGTAGGTTTGCATAAATGAATGATGTCGCTGAGGTCGAAAGCCCTGGCTTTGGTGGAAGTGTTACTCAGGGTTCCACCGTTGTTTGTGGTGGATGAGTTCCTGAAGATCAGCCTGGGCTTGCCCGTGTCCACCGGCGAGGAGGTGCCTATCCTGGCGGCTGTGACGGGCGACCACATTGATGACTCTGAGAATGACAATTATTACGACGCCAATTTCTACAATACGTTTGTCTTCACACTGCTGAAATTCTTCATATGCTGTTTAGGTACGTACCAACCCTACCTTTGTTTTTTTCTGGTTAATTTTGCAATGCATTGAAAATTTCCTAGTAATTGAATGTCGAAACATTTATTCAGCTTGTGTCCCAATAGCATTATCAGATTTCAAAAAGCGATTGTACAAGTTTTTAGCAAGGTAGTGTTACAATGATTTTAAATTAATTATAAATTTAATATGTAATTTATTCATAATACAGCATAGAATTATTCTAAGTATGTTGTATTAAGAATAACCCAAATGATCCCTATGAGTATATAGACTAGTCTATTAAAGTGATGAAATCTATACTAATATTATAAAGAGGCAAAGTTTGTGAGGTTGTAGGGGGTAATGGATCTACTGAACCGATTTTGAAAGCTCTAGTACCAATAGAAAGCCACATTATTTGTGAGTGTCATAGGTTATAGTATATTAACCTGAAAAGTTTTGCGAGTTTCTGTGGGAATTTAAAAAACTTATTTCAAGCAGACATTTTATTTCGTATATCAGTACTTTAATAATAATTGCAGTATAAATTTTTCCATTATGGTTACTGTTGTGTATAAAACAATGATAAATATTAAAGAGGCTTTTTCTATAATATGGTCAATTTAGTTTAGTTGAGAGATTTGTGAAGTTGGTACCAGAAAATTGGCACTGTTGGTATTGTTGACACAATTGTTTTAATGTTTTCAAGTTATTCAATGAAGCAAAATAATTTTTAACGTTTAAACTATCGTGAGTAAATACATATGTCACGGTAAGATTGTAAAAACCGTTATATTATAATCTAACTCGGGAAATTGTAAACTGTCGAAAGATTGTGAACTGTTCAATGTTCTGAGTGTCAATTTTTGAAATATTCATTGTATTAACATTTTCTTAACTCTTTCTAGTAGGTTAGGTTAGTGTTCGACATAAATAATCAAGTAGTGCCCGGGCAGGCAGTTAGGTTTTCTCGGGTTTAAATACCTAACAGATTACAATCTACAGGAAAATAATGCGTTAAATTGTAATCTTTCGACAGTTTGCAATTACGCGAGTTAGATTATAATCTAATGGTTTTTACAATCTTATGGTGACACATATATAACAACTTTCTGGCTTATTTATAACAGCTTATGTGATTGTTCAAATTATTGATTTTCCATCATTTCTGCGAGATTGAGGACTTTAAAATCTAGATTGATATAATATTAAATGTCTACTCAAGTCTGTAACTGGGTGTGAAATGATAATATATTTCGATTCATTTCAAATGCTGCTTCAATTATTGTGATGACTGCTGAATTTATGGTATCATTTTTGCAACAATGGATTTTGGGGCAATAGGTACTTACTATTTTTTTAACTGTCCAGAATTTAATTATTTAGCGTGTTGGCAGTATTTTTTTGGTTAAGCCTATTGGGCAGATGTTATTAGGATAACAAATGGAAATTGTCCACAATTTAAATATTTAGCATGTTGGCAGTCTTGTTTTGGTTTAGCTTATTGGGCAGATGTTATTAGGCAATTATAGATGTTATATGACAATTAATAGCATTCTATCTTTTTCTATCTAGTGATAGTAATCATAAGAGGAAAAGAGATAAACCCATTTTTATCATCCTATGATCACCTGCATTGGGTTATAGCAATATTTTTACAATAATATGGCCTAGTTTTAATAGGTTGTACACAATGTACATATTAACAAAATTGACAAGCTTAAAGTTAGTACTATATTTAGGGAAAAGAAAAAATAAATAGATAGGTGTACATTGTAGTTGCCTGTAATTGCACACTACAGTGTTACATGCTTTATATCTTATAGATACAGTTCATTATACATATTATTGTTATACGTATTGTATACTGATTGGGCCATATTATTATGATTTACTGGGCAACTTTCAATAAATTTTCTTCATTAAAATTGATTTTAGACCCTGCATGTTAAATAAGAAATACTGTGTTGTTGTTTGTAAACCCAAATAAATAAAATAAAAACTTACCATCAATTTTACCAAATTTTGTAAGAGCACTTTGGCATATAGATAGCATATAGAGTCAAAGATTTAAAATTTTATTAGTATGGGGCGCGCTCCAAATTCGGCGTCCTGCTATGCAGTATTCGATGCGTATTACTTTGAACCATTGATTCTGTAAAAAAAACTTAAAACTTACAAGGCTCATCGCACACCTGCACAATAAAGTGAAGTCGAGACGCAATTCCTTTTTTATAACAACACAAACTGGACCCTATTTGCTGTGTCATAAGGTCGAAAGTAAGCGCGCTCTGGCGTGGCGTGTCCCCTTTGTATTGTTTTCATTAGAGCAATTGCAACTGTATGTCGAAGTAGATAAGGGTTAGTTTAACTTTGTCCATTCCTCTCCTTGGCACACATTCCACATGGTAGAGGAGATTTTAATTAAAGGAAGATTATGCATTTCAAATAGTAAAATAGTGGATATTAAAAATAATAAACAGTAGGTATAAAACTAACAGGTTTTTAAACGACCCAGTTGGGAGGCAGCGAAACAAGTAAAATGCCGTTGCTCACTAACCTTTTAGGCTCCCTTTGTTAATATAATCATATAAAATATGATATTTTGTGTTAGTTACTAAAAAATGCTAAGTTAACTGCATTATTTCAACCTTATGAATAAATATGACCATCATATTAATTTTGCATTGCATATTTAGTTACGTACTTGATTACGCGACAGCAAAGACAGGGTTATGTTTTTCACGCGTATCTGTCTATAATCCCAATTCTAAACCTTCGAAGCATCCCGACAACGGCTGGATAGATGTAGACCAATAAGAATTTAAATTAATAAAATATGAGTATCAATTCATCAAAATCATACGATGGCTATAGCAGTGGCAATTCCTCTAAAATTGCGTAGCTTGCGCTGCAATACCAATATAATTATGAATAAGTTACTTACTTATAGTATACTAGATCTATTTAAGTAATATACTAATATTTTATTAATAATAATAACATGAAATAGGTACCATTCGCAAAACATACAAGATTATCAATTAAATGTATCGTTAATCGATAATTATATTTAAATTCACGCGCGCTCAAAAAAACACCTCGCACCGTAGTTGGGATGTGCGCCCGGCGCCGCCGCATTGTTTCGTCGCCCCCTAACTCCTGCTCACATGACACAATATACGAGCCAAGGCTTGCGGTACGAATTTTGAATAGCTGCGTGTGCCGCGTGGTATTATTTTCGAAACGTTATGTTTATATTTAGTTTAACAGTTAATTTAATTATATTATGAGCGTTTTGATTAATAGAAGGTAAGTCTTATAATGAAGTAAATATAATAAGTAAATAGTATTAGTATTATGAATGGAATGAAAGTTTGGTTGGATGGATCAATCACGCCAGAACGGCTGCACGGATCTGGATGAAATTTGGCACAGAGACGGATACATACGGATACGGTCTGGAACTACATAAAGGCTACTTTTGATCCCTGAAAAGTAAAGAGTTCCCTCGGGAAATAAAAAATCCTCAATCCACGCGGACGACGTCGCGGGCATCAGCTAGTAAGTAATAAATAATTATTAGTGTTAATAGTTTTATATAGCAACATTAGTGCAAAATCTATAGTAAAAGATCTCCTTGAGAAATTTTTCTCTTTCTCTGAAAAACTTTTGATTGTAGAAAATGAACGTCCGAAAATGGATTTTCCGGGATATTTTAATGTAGCCTCCCGCCGTCGTATGAAAATGAAGCAGAGGCAGACACACTTTCACATCTAGTTATACTAATTATTATAATAAAACTTTAGTACCTAGGTATGGATTACAACAATCATAACAATTAAAGTTAAGAAGTTTTCATTTTTTTTGTATTTCAATCTAATTTCAATGTTAAATGTTATTGTAAAATAAATATAATAATCAAAGTAAAGTTAAAAAAAAAGTAAACTACTAAGTACAAGTTATAGGCCTAATACACAGGGACCCTTTCACTTGAATCAGTGTAGTGTAATAAGATTTAGAGAGTAAGGGTCCCTAAATTGGTCCTTATTGCTGTGTAATAAGCGACGCTCAAACTAGCGGCCACGCCCACCCTTACCAGTGGGTCCTGTAAAAGGTGCAGTGTAATAGGCCTATTAGCCCTTGACTGCAATGTCACCAGGTGGTGGGTGATGATGTAAGTACTCTAAGATGGTAGCGGGCAAACCTGTTAGGAATATGGCAGTTATATTAAACCTATACCCCTAATCAGTGATACATTTTAATATTTAGATTTAGATAAGATTAGATAAGGTTAGGTTTTGTTTATATAATGACGGTAGAGACGAAAAAAATAATTTCGTATCATATTCAACTTGAATATAAAATCTCCTGTAATTATCGATCTAAAGGCATATAATTATGTAAATTAGGTACTTTATTTACTAGTTTGCAACATACTGTAAAACGTCCTTGGCATTGTTTTGAATAGTGACCTTAGAAATTTTTCTCTACGCATTTTAATTAGTAAACAACTAATCACACAACCTTGTTGGTTAAGACTACTCATAGCCTTGACATTGGCCTCTGGCGACCTTTTGGCCACTATAGACAGAATTTTGAAATCTGATAGGTTCACTTTGAAACAAAATTCTATTTTTATCGTTCATGCTTCTGAGTGTAGGTCTAGGTAGGTATGTGTGTGTGATGTGTGTGCGTGTGTGTGTGTGTGTGTGTGTTTGTTCATCACGCATGGTTGCAGAAACGAATAAATTTTGATTCATACCGTTACGTCGTTACGTTCGTTACCGTTCCACATGTCAAAGGCTGTATTGTGACGTATTACGTAATGATCTTTCCAATATCCATCCATAACTACTGCCTTTTGGATATTTTTTATCGACCGAGTGAAACGAAAGTATATGAGTCTTCTTGGGTGGATCGGTACGTGTCCGTCTGTAAGAAGCCTAATAACTTCTGAATTAATGAATACACTTAGTTACTTCAAACCCACAAATGATATGTAAATCAGTCTCCTAGAAAAAGTCTGCGTATTCACAATTGTCTGTGAAATAATCCTCTCAATGGTCTCAGACAACAAAATTCCTGTTAGCTCTTAGTTCTCAATATTCTGTTGATCATTAGTTCTCAATATTCTGTTGATCATGGATCACTTCTTTTAACAGTTATTTTCCTCTTTTTCAGGATGCATGTCAGCGCTCTGCA
The DNA here is from genome assembly GCA_964035005.1 of Erebia palarica. Taxonomy (NCBI): domain Eukaryota; kingdom Metazoa; phylum Arthropoda; class Insecta; order Lepidoptera; family Nymphalidae; genus Erebia; species Erebia palarica. Next base: position 4,926,678 of record OZ035993.1, on the reverse strand, counting down.
TATTCGTGCTATACACGAAGCACCTGATCATCGTGTATCTGTATCTTACGTCACTAGGCCTAGTCTTCATTTCCTACTGGACAAATGTGTCCGCCGTTAAGCAAATACAGGCTCTGACGACGGCTGTCAGTTCGTCGCACCACTCGACGAGCATATTAGAAGATATCCTTAATTTAAATTTAAAAAATTTACTAGATCTCGAAGGCCCAGGGATTCTGGTCATACAAAACTTTGCTATACAGTTCCTGCTGGCCGTTCTCTTTAGAAGTGTCCATCTAGGACCGCGGCATCCGACAATACAGAAGCTCCTACCGATGAGCTTCATGGCGCCATCGTTTTTGGCAATGCTACCGGTACCACCGAATCTTTTACATCATTCTCCGGTTTTTTCAACACTATTGCCACTGTTTCTCGTTAAATATGTTCTCTGGACGTCGGGCTATGACGTTGCACAAGTGATCTACGCTGGATACCAGCACGGAAGACTATTCATAAGTCACAACGGCCTCTCAGCGTTAGTCGAGACTGAATGGATGCGGTTAAACGTGCCCTGCGTACTCAGAGTGTTTTGGGTGATGCGTGTGGCAGAGCACGCGATATTGTTGCTCATGGACAACTACGACGAAGACGTCGATGAAGGAATAAAGGTCTCGACTTTGCTCGCCGTCCAATCGCTTGCGTCGTTGGCCAAATCCCTGCTAGTGACAGGATGCGAGACAATAACGGCTGTGCTCGGTATGACGTCCGTGATCTCTTTTTTCTGCCACTACATCGGGAACTTCTTCCAATGGATTCTGCTGACGGACGAGGAAGAGGACAAAAGTATCGGCACGGTTTCAGCCATACTGTTTTACATTCTAGCGCTGCAAACAGGACTGACGTCTCTAAACCCCGAGAAGAGGTTCATACGACTGTGCAGAAATTTCTGTTTACTGTTCACTGCTCTCTTACACTTTTTGCACAATATTGTGAATCCGATGTTGATGTCTCTCAGCGCATCGCGCAATCCGAGCACGCATAGACACGTTAGAGCGCTCGGCGTGTGCACGTTCCTCATAATATTTCCCATATCGCTACTAGTATATTTATGGTCACAGCACACCATCTCCACGTGGCTTTTAGCAGTGAGCGCATTCAGTGTAGAGGTGATAGTAAAAGTCGTAGTCAGTCTGATGATCTACTCGTTGTTCCTAATCGACGCCAACAGAAGCACGTTCTGGGAACAGTTGGACGATTACGTTTACTACATAAGAGCTTTCGGGAACACTATAGAGTTTTGTTTCGGCATCTTCCTGTTTTTCAACGGAGCTTGGATTCTCTTGTTCGAATCGGGAGGGGCTATTCGGGCTGTGATGATGTGTATACACGCGTATTTCAATATTTGGTGCGAAGCTCGGGCTGGGTGGTCGGTTTTTATGAAGCGGCGGACGGCTGTGAATAAAATTAATTCGCTGCGAGAGGCTTCGGCGGATCAACTCGTCCGGCTGGACGACGTGTGCGCGATCTGCTACCAGGAGATGCACTCTGCGAAGATAACGCGGTGCAACCACTTCTTCCACGGCATGTGTTTACGGAAGTGGCTATACGTGCAAGACCGCTGTCCTCTGTGCCACGATATCCTCTATAAAATCGACAGCGACAACAAAGATGATAATTCGGATGCGGGCAACGAGGAGAATAGCAACAACCAAAACCTTCTGCTCGAGGAGGAGCCGGACCTCCTCCTCAACGAAGGTGTCAGATGACTGAACGATGAAGACTTACACAATCTAGTTTAAAATCAAGTTTAAAAACTCGATTTATCAGTGGTATTTTTTATTTTGTATAGTAAGTTATTGTCCTTTTAATATATTTTGAATCGGTTGGTTACTGTGATTTTAATATTTTGATTCTGTCTCGTGATGAATGGGTGTCGTAATTATTCGTGTGACGTTAGGGTTAAGTTCTTACACGTAGTAGGTGTCTTATACGCTTGGATTGTCGACGCGCTGTTACAATTTCCTATTATTGTTGTTACAATTAATATTTCGAGTCAAAATCGCTAGTGCTGCAAACGGAACACCGTTTGGTAAAGAAGCAAAGCTATTTGTAAATATATAGTTTAAATCGTTTAGAAATAGCTTTTAATATATCAGACTTACGTGAAAAAATATAAAAATAGCAACTTTTTTCTTATAAAACTGTAAATAAACTATAATTTTAGTGTAATGCTTGTTTTTTATTTCGACTTTTAAAAGTGTTTTGGAAATAATATGATTATTTCTAGGAGAGGTAATAACAATAAAACAATATAATGTTGCAACAAATATATTTCTGAAAATTAATCAATAAATAATAAATGTATTGCAATTCATTAAATTATTTTGAATATTCTTATTAATCAAGATATCTACTCGTACATATCGTTTTTAAAAAACAAAATCGACCGGTTATGAAAAGTAGGTAAACATGAGAATTGGCCAGTGGCCATTTTTGCAATAATAGCATATAGATACCTACTGAGATGCCGTTGCCGATGTCTTATTGCTGAACTCTTGATTATATCTACTAAATACGGACTATAGTTTTGCAATCGTCTACCTAAGAGAGTATTCTAAAATCATATCGAGTGAAAAGGCATCTTCCAGACAATGCGTGATCTATGCATGACCTAACGCAAGAGCTGACGTTAGGAGGTCGTGAGGTTAAATCCTTGAGAGGCCACAGAGCCTCTCATGACGGAATGTGATGAGGATGGCCTCCAAGGGGGTCACAGTAGTAGACGGTAGAATAGTCGCATTTGAACCCATTCTTCGGGTTTTCCCGGGTGCTTCTGTCTGTCACCACATTCCCCGAATTTTAAGAATTTGACGACAGATCTATACTTCTATACTAATACCTACATTATAAATGCGAAAATTTGGATGGATAGATGGATGTTTGTTAATCACGCCGCACGGTTGAACAGAACTGAAGAGTTGACTGAATAAATTTAACACTGATTACATGATATTTTTATTTCCTTTTATCGCTGAAAATTAGAGTTCCCGCGGGAACCAAAAAGCCTCATACCACGCGGACATCAGCTAGTCAAATATTAAAGAATTATGAAGTAATTATTATTTCCTTTAATAAAATCAATTTAAAACGTGGGGACAGAATGTGGTGACTGACTGGAAACACCCGTTTATAGATTGAGATTTCCTCCGACCACACGTGATAGTGCTAACTAGTCTGTAGGGAGAAGATTCGAGCAGGGTTACATACGGGCATACTTTATTGGTATGTTTAAACACCATCGATCCGGTTTCGCCATAAAGGCACATGGCAGGAAGGATCCTTACCTACTTATATTACATTGATAAAGGTAGGTTACTGACGTAAAGCGTCTGCAAATTCTCGCCTGATGTTTTCTCCCGTTGCACATGCGTACGGGTTTTAATCAATAAGGTATTTAAATTAGTCCTTAATGTTGTACTTTAGTTTCTAAGGACCGATCAGTTGAATATAAGGTCTTTATAATTGGACAACAGGTAGTAGTTCGAAACTCTGCAGTTAGTTGACGTCCTTACGACTGTGGTGCGATCTGCACGCTCGAAGTTCGCTTTCACGATTTCGTAGTATCGGCCATCACTGAAAAGAAAACAAGGAAAAAATTAGAAGAAAAGCTGTGAAACTGCATTTATATGGACAAGAATAAGGGTCTCCCGCCCACATTACACTTTTAGTAGGTCCGATAAAGGGTTATTCCGCTATTCCATATTGCAAATCCCCAGCAATGGCCATCACTGAAAAGAAAACAAGGAAAACTTTAGAAGATAAGCTGTGAAACTGCATTTATATGGACAAAAATAAGGGCCTCTGTCCACGTTACACTTTTAGTAGTTCCGATAAAGGGTTATTCCGCTATTCCATATTGTAAATCCCCAGCAATGGCCATCACTGAAAAGAAAACAAGGAAAACTTTAGAAGATTAGCTGTGAAACTGCATTTTTATGGACAAGAATAAGGGCCCGCCCACGTTACACTTTTAATAGGTCCGATAATCGCGTTATTCCACTATTCCATATTGTAAATCCCCAGCAATGGGTATTCGTGAACTTTTCTTCCACTATAATCCCCATTGACTTCGCCTAGAGCTCCCGGGCCTACTTTTATCATCGATTTTGTAAACGACTCAAGGTCTTAAGAAGCTAAGACTGTGATAAGCAGCATTTGTTAAGTCGAGGTAATTACACTATCGATGATTTTATTAACGACAAAGTTGCATGGAAGCAACCGGCCTCGCATCCAGTGACCCACAAGTCAGTGTAACACTTGTAACGTATGTGTTATGTTGTCGACATATTGTAACCTTTTCTTTTCTATGAAAAGAGCAACTGATGAGTTTCTTGCCGGTTCTTCTCAGTAGAATCAGCTTTCCGAACCGGTGGTAGAGTCTTAACGTTTCATGAGTGACACAAGTTGTCCTACGTGAAATAAATAAATCATTTACGCCCACGTCAGACTTTTTGAAGGTCCGATAATAGGAGACTTACATTCTCCACTGACAATCTGTGATTGATTTGTATGGTGTGGTGTTGTGGCGGTGCATAAAGCCTTGGTTGATTTGCTTTTCCTGCATGTTTAGGAACGGTGGGCAAGCATCGCATACGTTGTTAGATTTGTCTGTTTTAGCGGATTATAGTGAATAAAGTTACTTGTCCCATAAATAGCAAAGTTACACTGATGATAGATTAAGCGTTACCTGAGCACTAAACACTTGAGTTTGAGACACTTGACGCGCAGGACATCTATAGCCTTCTGACTCTTGTCGCTGAATCGCAGGTTCTCTGGATCCCAGCGGAGTTCCAGGCGCTCCAAGTTGGGGCAGCTATTAGCTATTCCGTCCATTAGCTGGATGACAAAAAGTATTTAAATAGTATTAGTTGAATATCTTACTAAACTGCCTCGTTGGTCTAGTGGTTAGCATGTTCGACTGCGGCCGACGAGATCCCGGGTTCGAGTCCCGGGTCGGACCATAATTAAGTATTGGGTTTTTCTGGACTAGAAATTCTCAGTACTTGCCCGGAGTTAGGAAATTGGTGGTGTTTCACTCCCGTGCCTCGGAGAGCACGCTAAGCCGTCGGTCCCGGTTATTATCACTAACATGGTAATAGTCGTTAAAGCCCGCTAAACCCCATTGGAGCAGCGTGGTGGGTCTAAGTTCTAATTTCCTCTCTCTTATGAAAATGGAGGCCTGTGCCCAGCAGTGGGACGTTATGGGCTGTGGTGTAGTGGAATATCTTACGTTAGGCTTCATGTACATGAAGCTTAGAGAAAACGTAAGAAAAGTGTAGGTACGAAATCACGTTCGACTAACTTTTGCGAGGGGAGAGTGCCTTGTCCTTTTTCTGCCCAATGAAAAAGTCAATCACTATGACATATAATAAATTGCGAAACTGCCCAGTTGGCGGCTAGAGGGATAAGGCGAATATGGCTTATACTACGCGGTCGTCGAAGACAAAGGGTCTCTGTGAATGCGTTTCACGTCAACACTACATTGCTACTAAATCATAGTAATATGAATTAAATGCTAGTGTAGATTCTTTGCTTCAACATATATAGGTAAATAACATGCCAGTGACGAGGTACCATCAGATGATATTGCAGTCTTTAGGTACTTACCTACTAGCGTACATCAAACAATCTAGCGATTGCACCCTTTTAGAGGGACTTGCACCGTTTAAAATGATCAACCTAGATTGGTTGGGTGGTATAGAGTATTGCGCTAATTTTGATTAAAATCGCTTAATTTGGTTATTTTTTTATTCATACCTGATCAACGTGAATGTTGACTCCAAGCCTCTCTTGCGTGCCCATGATAAGGATCCTGTAAAAAGAAGACGCCACGTAAAAAGCTTGTAATTTTTAGTAAGGTACAACTTTTACAGGTTTCACAAAAATGGCAATGTTCTTAGGGACAGTTTATCTCACTTAATATTCTAAATGCGAAAGTTTGGATGGATGTATGGATGTTTTTTACTCAATCACGCACCAACGGCTGAACGGATCTGGCTGAAATTTGGCACAGAGATAAATTATAGTCTGGAATAGCACATAGGCTACTTTTTATCCCGGAAAATTAAAGAGTTCCCGTGGGAACCAAAAAACCTCAAACCGCGCAGACGAAGTCGCGGACATTCGCTAGCTAGACCATAATAGGGTAGGAGGCGTCTTGATTCAGACAAATTTTTGATGTTGGTACTTACATGCATTGCTTTCGTAACTCCTCTTGGACTAACTTGAAATGATTTATTTATTTCACGTACTAGGACAACTTTTGTCATTTATGATACGTCGAGACTCAAGACTCTACCACCGGTTCGGAAAGCTGAGAAGAACTGTAGCACGCTCTGTCACAGCTGGTCAGTGATATGAGGCATGCCGCTCAACACCAGGCCCCACAGTTGACTGCCGTGACGGGACAAAAACCGGTGTAGCGCCTCATCTGTCAGGTTGTGTACTCACTTGGCATTAGTCAGTAACTGCAGCACGCTCTGCCACAGCTGGTCAGTGATATGAGGCATGCCGCTCAACACGAGGCCCCACAGTTGACTGCCGTGACGGGACAAAAACCGGTGTAGTGCTTTATCTGTCAGGTTGTGTACTCACTTGGCATTAGTCAGTAACTGCAGCACGCTCTGCCACAGCTGGTCAGTGATATGAGGCATGCCGCTCAACACGAGGCCCCACAGTTGACTGCCGTGACGGGACAAAAACCGGTGTAGCGCCTCATCTGTCAGGTTGTGTACTCACTTGGCATTAGTCAGTAACTGCAGCACGCTCTGCCACAGCTGGTCAGTGATATGAGGCATGCCGCTCAACACCAGGCCCCACAGTTGACTGCCGTGACGGGACAAAAACCGGTGTAGTGCCTCATCTGTCAGGTTGTATACTCACTTGGCATTAGTCAGTAACTGCAGCACGCTCTGCGACAGCTGGTCAGTGATATGAGGCATGCTGCTCAACACCAGGCCCCACAGTTTACTGCCGTGACGGGACAAAAACCAGTGTAGTGCTTTATCTGTCAGGTTGTGTACTCACTTGGCATTAGTTAGTAACTGCAGCACGCTCTGCCACAGCTGGTCAGTGATATGAGGCATGCCGCTCAACACGAGGCCCCACAGTTGACTGCCGTGACGGGACAAAAACCGGTGTAGCGCCTCATCTGTCAGGTTGTGTACTCACTTGGCATTAGTCAGTAACTGCAGCACGCTCTGCCACAGCTGGTCAGTGATATGAGGCATGCCGCTCAACACCAGGCCCCACAGTTGACTGCCGTTACGGGACAAAAACCGGTGTAGTGCCTCATCTGTCAGGTTGTATACTCACTTGGCATTAGTCAGTAACTGCAGCACGCTCTGCCACAGATGGTCAGTGATATGAGGCATGCTGCTCAACACCAGGCCCCACAGTTTACTGCCGTGACGGGACAAAAACCAGTGTAGTGCTTTATCTGTCAGGTTGTGTACTCACTTGGCATTAGTCAGTAACTGCAGCACGCTCTGCCACAGCTGGTCAGTGATATGAGGCATGCCGCTCAACACCAGGACCCACAGTTGACTGCCGTGACGGGACAAAAACCGGTGTAGTGCCTCATCTGTCAGGTTGTGTACTCACTTGGCATTAGTCAGTAACTGCAGCACGCTCTGCCACAGCTGGTCAGTGATATGAGGCATGCCGCTCAACACGAGGCCCCACAGTTGACTGCCGTGACGGGACAAAAACCGGTGTAGCGCCTCATCTGTCAGGTTATCTGAAGAATCCACATCCAGAGCTACTAGATTCCTGAAAACAACAAACAGAATTTCGTTCTACAAATGTGACTTTTTTATTCCACTACAAATAAGCCCTTGACTGCGATCTCACCTGATGGTAAGTGACGATGCAGTCTAAGATGGTAGCGGGCTAACCTGTTAGGGGTATTGTGGCAGTTATATTAAACTAGTCGGTTTCTACACGGTATCATACCGGAACGCTTAACCGCTTGACGGTAGGTACGTCTCTGCCGGTAGGGTGGTAACTAGCCACGGCCGAAGTCTTCCACTAAACCAGACCAGAGAAAATTCAGAAATTATAAATTCCCAAATTGACCCTGCCGGGAATTGAACCCCGGACTCACCACCGGACCAGGGAGGTTGTCAACTTGCAGAAGAATATGCAAAAGAAGATAAGTGCTGTTTCTTACCTCGCAGTTCCAGCTTCTATCCAGGCTTTAATAACAGTGTCGTTAAAGCCGTTGATCTGTCCCGCGCTCAGGAACCTCAGATTGGGGATTCTGGTCAACATGTCGATTAGACACTCTGTAGTCAAGTCTGTGGCCGTCACATCCAACTCCTGGATGGAGGATTTCTCCCATTCCACTTGCATCACGTAGTCCGATTGTAAACCTTGAAGAAGACGTAGTTTTTGTTAAGGATACCTTAAATATTAAGTAGAAGTTTTTATTGGCTTTGGAAATTCCAAAATGCGTAGGTAGGATTTAGGAATGTGAAATAAGGAGTGGGGTATCTGCCAACGCTTAAAGCCATTGTTTCATTATTGTTGACTTTCGTGTTTTAGAATTATAATCCTTCGTCAAGGTATGTGACATGAAACTGTAATTTTGAGTAATATTGCTTAAGTATTGCTTTAGCGTTGGCAGTATGGCCCCTGGACTGTTTTTAAACTGATTTTGGACGGTTAACATTTCATAATAATGCCAGGATTTGTGTCATTCCTTCCTGCGTTCCTATCAGTTGAGTTACAAGAAGTATGTTGTACTGGCATTTGTTGGTATCAAAAGAAGAATCGGTGATGGGTAAAATAGTTATTTACGTACTGCATCCATTCATAAGCAAGCAAGTCAGTCTCCGGGAGCGTTGGAATAGCGTTTTCATGGTTGACCCCGTGACTTTATTGCAGTAGTTTACTGCGAGGCACTCCAACTGAAACGAAAAGATGACACATATTTTGTGGACCAAAGAATAAAACAAAAAAAAAACTGGCGTTAAACTACGTGGTAGGCTACCTCGTAGTTTAATCCGTCCCCAGCAGCTCACGAGATTTCTCGCGGCTGGAGAAAGAGCTTTTATCGTTGTCGGCTAATTTCTCATTTACCCTGGCATGCACAAAATTCGTTATATTACGAGAAAAAAATAGTCGACACAATGAGAAAAATGCCGCAGATATGAAACTTTTATATCTATTTTTGAAATAACGTCATAAGTTCCGTTCACGTCATTGAATAAGTCATATGTTAGCTTCGGTAGACAAATATAGAGACCGCGAGAAAATGGGTAGACAATTTTAATCGTTGGTGTTAATAGCCTTGTTGTTGGTCAGGCCAATTTAAAGGCGGCAACAGTTCCAGGCGATTAAAAACAGCAGGATTCTGCTGTGGTTGTGTTGGTGTACTATAACTACCAACCGAGTAACAGTGGGAACTCGGTAGGTAGATCTTGTATTATCAGTCTTAACGCAGGTACAATAAAGCAGAGAGTTGTGGGACGCCATTCAGCAATATGGGCAGAAGAAGAGGTAACGAGAAGTGTATAAGGCAGGCTGTGATGCAGCTTATTAGGAAACTAGCTAATGCGCGCGATTTTGTCTGCGTGGATCGAGGTTTTTTGGGTTCCCGCGGGAACTCCTTCACATTTTCCGGGATAAAAAGCCTATGTGCTATTCCAGACTATAATCTATCTCTGTGCCAAATTTCAGCCAGATCCGTTCAGCCCTTTGGGACGTGATTGAGTAACAAACATCCATACATCCACACATCCATACATCCATCCAAACTTTCGCATTTATAATATTAGTGAGATGTCTATGTATAACAGTCGAAGTCCACAGGCAGATATACATATTTATAATCACGACTTGATGAACACAGCTTACCTGTATGCAATTAGAGCTAAAAGCGTCAATATGGGAGTCGTCCACAAAGTTGATGCCGTATAAGTTGATGACCCGCAGGTTGGGCGTCGCAGACTTCAGTTTGTGGACGTTGATCACTTCGTAGATCTCCTCCTCTTCTTCTTCCACTTTCTCGTATGTCCCTTGTAAATAAATAATGTAAACACGTCAATTCAATCGATTTGAAAGTCCTCAGTCTAAAATATCCGAATGGATTTTGTTCTAGTTTTAACTATTAAATTATATCTATGTAAACTAAACAAGCTAACAAAAATATGGTTCAATGAAATCCGCCAGCATAGAATGTCTTTTTTAATGTACAACGCAATCCTTAGTTTTTTATGGATGTCTCTCTTAACAACTCCTTCACGGGGAGCAAATGCTTCATGACATCTCTTAACACTTCTATGATGTCACTTTCGTTACACAAACTATATACTTATTTTCAACCTTTCCGGCGCGAAATACCAAAACAAGAAGGTATAAACTTACCAATAAGATGTAATATTTCCAACCCGTTAATGAAGTTGTATATCTTCCTCATGAAGCCCTCCATGAAGATGACCTCTGACAGACAGATGCAAAGGTAACGCAACTTTGTCGGAAACGCCTGCATCTCTGAGAAATCGTGGAGCTGCATAGCTGAAAGAATATTACAGGTGAGTCTCTTTCCTTCCCATGATACACCAAATTCTCTATACCTATCTTTGTACCAAAGTTCATTAAATAAAAATTGGGTGTCATAGGGACTGCCAATATTTTAATTAAAATTATTACAATATAAACCTTATCGTTGAGGCATTAAATATTAATTTCGAATGTAGTAGGTATATGTATATGTTCGCGAGCATGTCGGTACGGGAATCTACCAGGCCCGGATCTAGGGGGGGGGCAAGCCGGGGCCCGTGCCCCGGGCGGCAAATTCAGAGGGCGGCAGATTCAAGCTTGGCAGACGGATACACTACTCAGCATTATCGCAACTTTGCGATGACAGACGCGCAGAATAGTAAATTTATAAATAAATAAAAGTTGTTTAATTCGGACAACTAAAGGATCCATAGTGTATATAATAGTAGGTTAGTAACAATAAAAACACAAAGAACTTGACTGACTGGTAGCTAAGCTATCAACGCACAGCCTAAGACGCTAGGGTTAGAGGCTTGAAATTTGGACAGTAAGTTCCTCTTGTGACGGAGGCGCCCACTAAGGAAGGATCTTTCAAATTCATCCCCCAAATAGAACAGGGGCGATAATTTTTGAAACCAAAAAACCGAAAAAAAAAACATTGTAGGATGAAACCAATGAGAAAAGGCCTTTTCCAATCGGTTTCATGTAAAAGATAAAAATAAAAAGAAATCCCATCATCATCCTAATGGATAATGATGGGATTTCTCCGCTTGACAACTTGCGCTTCCAGCGCTGGTTGTCCAGCGATCTTTTGGCATACCCGACCCACAGGTAGTGTATACGACAAGCTCTGGCCATATGCCATGAAAAGCATTACCTTAGCTTGCTCAGTACAACGGGAAAATCTGCGAGCCAACATATTATTACCTCTGTCTGCCAAAGACCTGCGCTTTCTTTCAATATTGATTGAATCAGAAAGATTGCTGCATCCCGAATTACAGAAGAATGTAAGTATTGATGATGCTCAATTTGGCTTCCGCCCCGGGATTTTAGATATTTTTTTTCTTTTCGGACAGCAAATGTGTTAATATTATAAATGGCATATAATACGAGTACTTGCTGCTTACTTGACTCTACTTATAAACTTTACTTTTGTTTTATTACATTAATAATTTTTGTTACTGTGGCGTCACCCGGGTCACAGCCGAAAACCAGCGCCCTGCTTTGTATGCAATCATTGGCATACAATGCAGGGCTTAATGCTGAGCTGTACAGCCATTCTGGGTGGTGTCACAGACAAAATTTTTACATCTGTAATCCGTGTTTTGTGCTTCTTTCGGTCTGTGAGCGTTATATTAAGGATCATGGATTGGAATATAATGTTTCCAAGTCAGAGATGATGATATTCAGATCGGGGAAGGGTCCGGAGAGGGTGCCACCGGTCTTTTTGAATGGTTTTACAATTCGGGAGGTGCGGCAAATTAAATATGTCTCGGTGACCACATGTCCTAACATGTGGGCACCGAGGACCTTAGGGATGACTTGGACATCGAGAGAGAGAGAAGAGCACGGTTCGGTGCAACATGCTCGCGCGCTGATTCTCTAAATGCAGTACCGACGTAAAGCTAATCCTGTTTCGTACATATTGTAAATTTTTTTACACTTGCCAATTATGGACGAAATTCAGGCAACGACAATGAGCACCATGAGGGTGCAGTATAATGACGCGTTCCGCATGCTCATGAGGTTTCTGAGGTACTGCAATGCGTCGGGCATGTTTGCCGAGGCGGGAGTCTCCGATTTCTTTGCGATCAGGGGCAATCGTATAGCTTCTTTCTGGAGCGATTGCGACTTGCGAATAATGTAATTCTTAGGGTCATCGGTGAGGATAAGTCTAGTGATATCGGCGCTCTGTCCACCGAGACGCAAATAAGAAATAGGAAGTAGTTTTAGAAAATAGCTTAAGCTAGCTTTTATTTTTATTCTTATTTGTTTTTTCATTTATTATATATACTATTGTAACATTGGATTTTTATCCGAAATAAAGAGCTGTTATGTTAATATATACGTAATGTTATAATATCAGCATCATCTATCAATAGGCTTATGGCTGAAATGATGATGATGATAAAGGTAAAAATATTGGCGGACGAGGGCGGCACTTTTCAATTTTTGCCCCGCCTCGAAAAAATTCAAGATCCGGCGCTGGAATCTACATTTTTACCCTCTACCAAAAATTGCTCAACGCGCCTAAAGAAGTTTTCAATTCAAAAATAGAAAAAGATGGGCCGTTGAAGCGTACCAGACAGAAGAAGTAAGTAAGTATGGAGTATGGATATAATGCAGTTGTGTAAAAATAAATATTTCGCTAAGTACAACTAAGTGGCTATCCTACTCTCTTTGATCTCAATCCATCACCATCCCTCTCCTTAGTACGGGTCTTCTCAGAATGAGAAGGGTTTAGGCAATATAATCCACCACGCTGGCCAAGTGCCCTTCAGAACAAAATGAGAGAACCCTGGAGGATTCTCAGACGATGTATCACTATGTTTCAAAGGGAAGAAACGTGCGTACGAAAACTTGGATCTAAGTAGTTGTGTAGATATCACCCACGGAACAGAGATATAGGGTCACCACTATTTAACTACGTAGGTACTCCAAAAAGTTAGAGGTGAGTTACGCTATCACCGCTTTGTAGTTACACAGTGCATAATTATCTCACCTGTACTGAAATCCAGCAGCATGTGTGTCAAATTGGGGCATTTGGACGCCAACTCGTGCAGAACTGTGTGTGTGATCAGTTCGATTGGCAGCTCAATGTACCGCAGCGAGGGGCCAAATCTTATCGATATTAGGGCCAGTAGAGATTCCAGAGAACCTGAAATACAGATTTACTTACTGTTAACAAAAAATGCGTTTTCAAGTTATGTGTGCCTCAGGCATATTGCTCATAGGACCAGCCCCCCGACTGTGTAAGGAAATCGTAATCTTAATCGTTTGTCAAAAAGATAATTGGACCTGTTTAAGGATACATAGATTACTGCAAGTCAAAAAGCATGTATGAACTCTATAAACAGTTTGAGTAATAAATATGTCAGATGTCAATTGATTACGATTTGCTGAGACAATTAAACAAACAAAGGCCTCAAAATGGTTGAGTCAAGGTGGTCTCTGGGCGTGCGAGTCAAGGTTCCGCGTTTAAGCAATATCCCAAAACGATCAGAATTTTATACATCTTATACTTTTAATTGTAGGCTACGAGACCTGCGGTTAAAGGTAATATCTGAATCCTATTACTCAACAGAGAACGAACAAGCTCATCAATCCTTTAGCCTGTATCAATCCACAGCTGGAGAGAGAGAAACAGACACACAGATTTTCGATTGCCTTCCTAATTCACCCACTTTCCGTCAGCATTTTTAGCCAGTGGGCTGGATTTCGGCTCACAGCCGCAGGGTACAATAAGTATGCGTTGGCCGGTTCGCGAAATCTACTCCAGGATGCGTCCACTCCAACGACCGTTGGTTCTGCGACATACAGGGCCTGCCCAATGCCAGTGCTTCCTTAAGTCGGTTACTTTAATTTTCCGACAGATACAGAAAATATACACCAACGAATTCAGAAACGGCACGTTTAAGTATCGCTAAGCGAAACGTGGTCTGACAGACAAGACACAGCAACAACTTGCTTGGACATAGCAAGAACCCCGAAGCTATTAGTTTACTAACCTACATGCAGTCCAGATATTTCAGGTCGCAAGCTGACGTGGGTCCACAGCTTGGTATCGTACGCCACCATCCGCCATCGCTTGCACACCGTGGCCATGCGACATATCTCCCGGTGCGACAGATACGAGAATATATTCAGCAACACCTTATCTGGTAGTTTCTCTATGGTCTGAAACAAATATTCTGCCGTCATAAGGAAAAAGGGCACAACTAACATTTTTTCCGAAATTGAGTTATATACATATTCGGAATCAGAAAAAAAAGGCCCATCCGCCAATATTTTTTGTAAAATTTTAGGAACAAGATAAACAAAAATACCGTTAGCTTAAAAGGCACAACTGAGCCACTTTTTAAGTTTTTGTATGTAAAAAGAGCACATCTGACTTATAGTACGTCCAAAGGTCACATATGCATAGATGCGGCTTTTATTTGTATCACGATAAAAATAATTTATTTACTTGAAAAGGCATAATTGACCTGCATTAAATATTAAAGGCATAACTACAACAGATGTGCTCTTCGATTTAAAATTTACCAGCTAGACCTTGGAATTTAATTTAAAAGAAAAGTCACAACTAGCAGTTATGCCTTTACTACCAAAAATCTTTGAGTAGAGGTGGTGAGTGAGGGTGTCGAGATACGAAGTGAATCCCGTCTGTTGTGCCTGACGTCTCGGTGAGTCCACGCATGTCTGTGCGGCTGCGCTGGTAAGATTAAGTTTTTGTTACATTTGCATGCTTTTATCGACAAAGACTGAAGACGACTTGGTCATACATTCATGACTGCTGATGAATTCCACCACAAAATGGAACAATCTCTTAAAACAAAAAAACGTATATACGACTTTGAGGATTTCTGCAAAGCTGTATCTGATACTGGCTCTCACACAATCGTAAAGAAGATGATTATTCAAGATTTTTTGATTTTGAAGAGTGCTGCTTGACATTTTAATTGGAAAATTCCAGCCCTCGAGCTTACTTGAATGGAATTGCCAACACAAATTTTCGCAGGGGATTCAATACATTGTTTTACAAAAATAGCTATGGCACTGATGATTACATTCAATTAGATTTCCTTAAGTTAAAAAAATCTCAAACAAGGTATTCTAGCACCACGCCAAAAATTTGCTCCGAGGGGTATCACAAGTGATAGAAAATCCGCTGTACTCACTAAACTTGGTCCACTTATGCCTGCTAGAAGGAATTTTTGGGAAAACTTACCCGTGAATAATGGCTCAGCTGATCTAACTCATTTATGAAGACTGATTATTTTTTTTGTTTTCTCATTTTGACCGAAGTTCTAGTTAGAAGTGCCTTGATGATTGTGATACATTCATTGTAAGGTTTTTTTAACTCTTTAAATACTTTTTGTTTATTCTTATTTTGATAATGTTAATGTTGTTTAAAGGACATAGCCACAATTGTTGGAATTATAATAACCCTAAAAGTGCCATATTTAAAAAATATTATTATTAAACTTCTAGAAGCTGATTAGATATCCTTACTGTGAATTTTATTAAAAAAAAACAAATAAGTTCCTTGATGACTGATAATAACAGTTAATTAATGTTAATTTGTTAAGTTTCTGTTAATAAATGTGTTTTTTTTAAAAGTTTAGAGACGATCATTTTTGTTACCTTTTTAAAATAAAAGTTTTATATATATTCCCTAATTGTTTTTTTACCTGTTTTTTTGTATAATTATTAAAATGGAAAGGCACATGTTAATAAATATGCCTTTTTATTGTATTATTTCATATTTTTTTGAAATTTTTTCACAAAATGTCAGAATTAAAAGTCACAATTGGTTAGTTATGCCCCCTATTGGTAATATTAATAACTTTACTTAATTTTTTATGCTACGTTGAAAGAGAAAATGTCGATTATTTAATAAATGCCAATAAAATAAAAAAATATATTTCAATAATCTTAAAGGAATCGTGAAAATGAATTTATTTTAATTCATCTATTTTCGAAAAATAATATTATAGTCGATATTTTCGCCAAAAACCAATAAAATTTTTAATCTCAATTTTCTCCATATTTGTAAAATGTTAGATGTGCCTTTTTTCATTATGACGGCAGTATTATGGGGTTATTTTGTCAGCAAAATCTGATTTATTAAATAATAACAGCGCAAACGGTCACAAGATGCGCGTCGGTATGGAACAAGACCTTCTGTGATGGTTGATTATATTATAGGTATGTGCATAATGAATGACTGTCTCGTTGCTCTAGTGGTTGGCACGCCCGACTGTGGCTAATGAGGTCCCGGGTTCGAGTCCCGGGTCTGGCCATAATTAAATTTTGGGTTTTTCTGACTAGAAATTCTCAGTACTTGCCCGAAGATAGAAAGTTAGCGGTGTGTCACCCCCGTGCCTCGGAGAGCACGTTAAGCCGTCGGTCCCGGTTATTATCACTAACATGATAATAGTCGTTAAATCCCGCCAACCCGCATTGGAGCAGCGTGGTAGGTCTAAGCTCTAATTCTCTCTCTCCTATTAGAGTGGAGGCCTGTGCCCAGCTCTGGGACGTTATAATGGACTGTAGTGGATAATTAATGCAGCTGTCAAAATGAAGAATTTTGAAGACGGGATAAAGTCAAGCGTGCCACACCCTACGTCATCTACAGTGACGACCACGTGTCACCACCTCTGTACCAAGAGTACAGTAGCGTGCAACTCATAGAGGCGTAAAATCATCGCTTACCCAATGCAATGGTAATTTTTAGTTTTCCGTACCAAAACTGTAAAACCTTATGGTGTTCATGGCCGTTCTTTCTGAGTGTCTTTAAACCGATAATTGTTCTTATATTCCTACAAAATATGTAGTAATGCCTAATCTGGCATCGAAAACTGTATACGCCACAGCCAGCAAGAGTATTTAACCACTAGGGAATAAAGACTTCAAGTTTCGTTAGATACTCTGATAAAATAATTCTTATTGAAATACCTACTTTAGCTAAATAATTAAAATACGTATCACTTGGGTTGCACAATCATGTAACGAACATTATTTATTTATGTTAAATGCTAAAGGTCACCGTAATATTTTAATATTGGATCCGAGCTTTTTATCATTCACAGTTTTAAATTAATTTTTAAATTAAAATACTCTGTTGTAAGTATTGCGCAAAAGTATATTTACGTTACCGTATTCGCAAATGGACTTCTGACTTGACCTCCTTCGGTCAAGTAAACTTGACTGGCTTCTAAAGCCAGCTGCCCCCAAACATCAGTAGGTATATCCATGATGAACTGATAGATTTATCAACAAACAAACACTAGAAATGCATGTGATTTGCCTGGATACTACGAAAAACACACAGATCTGGCTTTACTTCATGCGTGAAAAGTTCACGCGAGCTAAGAATATAAGACGCTGTGGTTAATTTTGGAAACATCTGGGAGGAGGCAACGGAAAATATTCTAGGAATCTGTCGATTCTATCCTTTTTATTGACAAATGGGCTATTTTGTGAAAAGTAATGGTGTAAATACCAAATGCCAATGTAATTTTATTTTTTAAAACATGTCGAACTATATTCGTTGCGATATGATTTATTTGAAACATCAATACATGCTCGATAATATGCCGGCGGGAAATTTGAATGCGTGCGATGCTCCTGCCGCTCAAATGAATCAAAGTTTCATTCCAGAATATTAATATGATTTCGTAAAAAAACGTAGGTAGGTGTTTCTGAAAACTGACACGTTTTTTCCTCCTTTTAGGAGCAGTAGGAGTCTCGTCTCCAGAAATTTCACTATACTCTGATGGACTAAACTCTCTTCTCCGGTCCTCCTCGCTCGCATCAGTTCTTCCTAGCATCATCGGTAGGTTAAATAGTAGACTTGGTAGAATTATTGGAACATTATTATCTTGATTTTCGAGCATCATAAAGAATGTATTTTCTGGACTTTCTCGCATTATTGTCGTATCATATTCTAGACTTGGTAGTATTATTGGTGCACTTTCAGGCACTGTTTTTGCATCAATATCAGGGTTTTCCGCCATCGATTGTACACTATTTTCTGGACTTTCTTGCATGTTTGATAACTATGCGCTTTTCTCTATTAATAAGATGATTTTTCACAGATGTCAGGCCAATTCTATGTCATAAACCTGGATAAAAATAAAGGTTTTTGTTTAAATCATACACTTACCAGCACCATAAAACCTATAAAAGATTGTTAATTAATTTAGAAATATCTTCCTAGAAATCCTAGACATATTTTATCAACGGTATAAGGAATTGTATAATATTAGTAACTAATTGTTGATACATTTTCTCAGCGATGCCTAAAGTAAATAACAAGTGAGTTACATAGAGCGAGGTACTACTTAGTCTGGTTGAGAAATTAATTGTTAAAGTTAGCTAGAGTACAAGGAGAAATACTTAAAAGCATTTAAAAGCTAAGTAAGTAATTACTGATAAAATGAATACTCAATACGATATATCAAACAGACCGTAACTGACACATCACAGACATCTCGATACACTTAAAATAAACTGCACGTATTGCAATGTGCTCCCGATTCCCATTCATCAAAATTTAGAGCAAATAATGAAATATTTTTCCTTACAGACTTGAGATCTTTCCAATCCAATACAAGGCGGAGAGGAATATTACAATTAATTTGAGAAGAGAAAATAAATAAAATAACATAAACTCGCCGGCATATTTAGCGGAACATAAAAAAAAGGTTTGATATCAGTATCATATAAGGTTGCTGGCTGGTTTATACGTCATTTAATTTAAGAAGAAATATTTTCAAATTAAGAAAACAACTGAACATCACATTTTATACAATTGTTTTAATTTTATTCAAATTCACCTTATCTGGAGCGAACTTCGAGTATTTCTTCCTTCTGAGTTTGATTTAAAATTTCATTGAAATACTGTTTTTTGTTAGTTTTTTTTAATCGCGTATCTTTCTGGAGTTGATGACTGAATTATGCCTGACTTAGCCCCAACGGAGATTGCCAGGGCACTCGAAATGCGAAGAAATGGTCAAACCTACAGAGTGATATCCAGAGATCTTCGTAGACCAGTTTCAACGATCCATCGCAGTATCCAACCGTTCAGGGAGACCGGTACTTATGTGAGAAGAGCAGGACAAGGCAGAAAAAGACGCACTTCGAGTAGGGATGATCGTTTCATTCGGCTTCGTGTACGTAGGAACCCCCGTTTGACGGCCGTCCAAGCCCGACATGAGTTAGAAGCAGTGCGGGGTGTAACCGTAAGTGAGCGTACGGTATGAAGAAGGCTCGAAGAAGCTGGTTTGGGTTCATTTGTGCCCGCCAAGGCTCCAAGGCTCGAGGTAAATCATCGTAGAAACAGGTTAACTTTTGCTCAGGAACATCGACTTTGGAACGCGTACCAATGGAGTAAGGTATTGTTTAGTGATGAGTGCAGAATTCTCTTAAATCAAATTGACGGCAGGCAAAGAATATACAGACGCAAAGGAGAACGATACATTCAGACAAATTTTGAAACTACAGTTGCATACGGTGGTGGATCAATAATGGTTTGGGCGGGCATTTGTTTGGGAGTTCGCACAGACTTGATAGTGATTGACAGAGGGAGTCTGACTGCAAACCGCTATATCAGAGAAGTTTTAGAAGAAAATGTCGTACCGTTTGCCCCATATGTCGGTGAAGATTTTGTTTTTATGCAGGATAATGCTCGGCCGCATATCGCTCGGGTAACTCAAGCTTATCTTAATGATATGAATATCACTGTTATGGAGTGGCCGGCGAGATCACCGGATATGAACCCAATAGAGCACGTTTGGGACTTGCTGAAAAGAAAAGTTAAGTCCAGAATTCCAGCTCCTGCCAACGTGGGAGAACTGCGAATCGCCGTAGTTGAGGAATGGCGGAGACTAACCCAGGAGACCATCGATAACATCATTCTCAGTATGCCTAGACGGGTAGAAACTTTAATAAGAGCACGTGGATGAAATACGCGATATTAATCACCATTTTTCTTATTTAATTAATTGGTATTTTAATATTAAATTTCACTTTTCCCGGTTACATGAAAAGTTCAAAAATGTACCATTTTTCACAAATAGCCTTTACTCGCAAAATCTGTTCTTAATGTGATCTCATTTTAAGTAAAACAAATGAAACTTTAAATAACAAAAGAAGTGTAGTAAGTAGATTTTAAAATAAAACCATATTTTTTTAATTATGGACCTTTTTTTTATATTCCGCTAAATATGCAGGCGAGTTTAGTATTAAAATTACTATCGACAAAGAGCTAAAAGGAAGTCAATAAACTCAAAGACAGAAGAAGATATTACAAGAAAGTAGAAAGTTGAAAACAAAGAGGTAAAAGATAGTACTAAACGAAGCGAAAAATCCACGAAACGTACGGTACGGGTACGGTACGGGTAGCTTCAAAAATAATTTATAGAAGATCCATTTTGAGAAGAACCTTGAATATGATTAGCTCAACAAGATTAAAGATTCATATGTTAATTTATGCATTCTTCCAGTTTATAATCGCCTATCGCTTTAGTCAATTAGTTAAAGTTGTCGATTACAAAACAGATTTGCTGGCGTTATTACAAGCCAATAGTGCGTGAACGTTTTATGTTTATTTGTGTCACTGATTTATCCCGTCTGTGATCTTCAAGCGGCACTAGGCATATTGGCAAGGAACGAGGTATTTCCTGAAACAATGACTCATCAACGCACCTATTAAAAAAATTCTCGTTTGAAATATCATTGCAGATTGGAGACAGACGCCTAACCTCGGCGGATTTCTTGTATAGTTCAATGCGAGACTCAAAAGTCACAACAGCGAAACACCTATAGTAAGTACAGATTCTAAATTCTGTAATGCTTGACTATGTGATGTTTTTCTTTATTTTTGGATTTGAAACACAGTGACCTAGCAGGACGTTGTGAGTTGTAACTGGTGTTTATAGTGTATGCTTTAGAATATAGATAGATTCATCACTTTTTGACAATTAAGGTAGATATCCTTGGCTTCATCTTAGCGTTCCACAGTACACGTGTCATAGGCAATATTATATGTATTATGACAAATCTAATTGGAAGAGAAATAATGATGGTTAAAAGAGACGAAAAATATTTAGATAATTAATGTAACATCGAATTTATTACTTTAGTAAAGAAGCGGGTTTTGTTTGTAAAGGAATCACACTCACTATCTCACATCATAAGACACACCATAAATTGAAGGATTTTTGCCAGAATCACTTGTAGCCATGCACAGCTGACTAAAGACTGCACAGCCGAGGAACTATCGGCTTGGAATAGTTTAATTAGCCGCTGATCGAAGCGCTCGACACATATCACTCATCAGTGTCAACCATCTTACCAGTAGTCCAAGCACAATCAGTGCGACAACGCTTTCACAGGCATTTATTGACGACAAGGCTGTGCGCATGAGATTCACAAATTCAAGCAATACATTAGTAATTAAGTATTTAAAAAAATATATATTTATTAATTTTGAAAATGTCACGTTCACTGTTTTCAAATATAGGCGTGGACTCTACCTTGATTTCTGGTTTCATAAAATTATTTTATGAATCGCAGCGGTGCGATGCGATGATCCTAATATATTTTTTTAAACTTTATTGTACCTACTTCGAGAGACCGTTACGTTTAAATAAGGAATTGCCGCGTTATTTACGAACGTAGGTAACGTATACATTATCTACAATGTACACGATATTATTTACTGTGACCATTTGAAATAGTTAAACAACTATAAGTCATATTATTATGAAAAAAAAGTTAAGTAAAACAATAAAGTTGATTTGTACTACTCTCTTGCATACGTAGCAATTTGGCACAATATGCCGATTGGTCATTTACGTTTATAGTCTTACCGAGACTTTACTGCGGTAGCGATTAGTTAATTTATGATTATAAACACTTTAATACTCTAATACAATTTAACATTGATTGTCTTTTTAATTCTTCTGAAGTACCTATGCCGATAAACTACCAGTTGCTACTTCCATTTTTTTTAAAATGTTAGGTACCTAGTCGCCGGTTAGGTATGCCGTCCAGTTTCGGCGTAGACAGAGAAGTTTAGGCCTATCCTAACAAGGTAGGTACTTAGACGTAGGTACTCAGCGCGAAGCACGTGAAGGTAGGGGGGCGCGTCCTCCGGGATGAGCCCAAAGGCCATCGCGCATGGGACGCTCCGATGCGTTCATATTTTGAGATCTCGGAGCTTCCCAACAAAGCGCTGAGGTTGGCCACTGGCCACCGAGGGGGTTTTTAGTGAGTAAAAATCTCACATAACCTGATTTCTTCCCCAATAAATCAGGTACTTAGACTTACCATCATAAGTTTCAGTAATTCTGTATTAAATTAAGTGCCTACACTAGCGGCACGCTATGATGGCCGGTTTGACACATTACAATAGTGATGTGGAATGTCAATTTATTCTCGAACAAAAAACAATTAAGTTTTGTTTTTGTACCTGATTAAATAGGTTTAATAAAAAAAAAATGTATATGTTTATTTAATTTATTTGAACGAACTGAATATTTGAACGAAAATGAATATACATACTTTATATGCACACAAGAAACATATGAATACAAAAGATACCAAAAAAGGTGCCACAAAAGGCCATAATTAATCAGATTCGTCCATACTACTATTTTCACTGTCGTCACTGCTATCATCACATACATTAATAATTATATGTTCGTTTTCTATAATATTATCTATTTTCACATCTCTTTCATAATCTTCCCTACACTTGTATACATTTAAGAAATCAATTTAATAAATAAATTTTGAGTCCTAAACCTAAAACTACATTCGATAAAATTTATGAATCTCTGCACATCACTATCGTCAATAAAGTAATACAATTATTTCCTTCAAAGTCGTTATCAATTAATACGGAACTTCATGAGAAACTACATTCGATAAAATTTATGAATCTCTGCACATCACTATCGTCAATAAAGTAATACAATTATTTCCTTCAAAGTCGTTATCAATTAATACGGAACTTCATGAGCGGACAAACGTCAAACCGGCCATCATAGCGTGCCGCTAGTTTAGTACCTACATAGCCTAGTGCTTTAGACGCCCGGTTTCCTATACGGGTGGTCGGAGGCTTGACTTGATCCCCGGACCTCTTATATAAACCGGAGGTAGGTAGGTACCTTCTTATGTGCGTTATAGAGAATTCATTAAGTATTATTTTGTTAATGTGTAACTAACGACATCTTGAATTTATAAAATATTGTTTATGAGGTACATTCTTGTTTTATGCAGAGTTTCAACCAATATTTAAATTAATAATACCTATCTAGAAAATAATATTATCTTATGTAAGTATTACTAATAACATCCACATTTCAGGTTATAAACGACTGGTGTAATATTGTGTTAGTGTAGCACTAGGTACCAAAATCCATGAACCAAAATAAAGAAAAACAAATACATACCACAGCCTGCCTCCGACGGAAGCTGGTCGCATCTCGCGATATGGCCGCCGCGGCCGTGTCAACATTTAAAATTCCCCACGAATCCATCTCTGTCCAATATGGTCCAATACGCCAATCACCCAAACAAAACAAGCACTAAGCACATAGATAACTTTTGGCTCGAAATGCGAATTTTTAGCGCGCTCTCAATTCCGTATTGTGACGTCACTTGGCGCGCGCGATTTAGCGTTTATCGCGCAGAACCTCCGGCGCTTAGTTTGTGGTTAATACTGCTATAACACAGTCCGCCGTCTACGTTGTATGTACAATGTACTATGCTGTCAGTTATTTAAATTGGCAGGCCAAAATAAGTTCGGCATTTTGCTCCAACTGGGCTGGTACGCGCCGTTGCCAAGAAGATTCGTATTGCATTTCGTGTCACGGCAACGTAGCGGTAAAGGCTGGACGCACATTAGCTACTATTGGGAGCGCAAATAACTCTACATTCAAATATTTTAATTCGCCAGTTCTGAGAATCGGGACGCGTTTTTCATTTGGTACCTAGAGAAAAGGGTTAGTTAGTTAATTCTTAGTTCTTAGATACCTATTTCCGTAAATAAAGCAGGGTTTCCACTACACTCTGTGTAGACAAAATAGGTTTACTCTTTCACTAACAGAGAGTTTTGACATTTCATTTGCCATT
Source organism: Erebia palarica (assembly GCA_964035005.1). NCBI lineage: Eukaryota > Metazoa > Arthropoda > Insecta > Lepidoptera > Nymphalidae > Erebia > Erebia palarica. The sequence goes on along the minus strand of OZ035993.1, from coordinate 4,902,270 downwards.
GTGAGCGAGTTTATTTTGACTCATTTTGAATTTTTTTGTTTGTATTCCGTTTTCCTCTGCGAGTTTAACGGAGTCCGTACCGAGCCCGCTCCGCTTGCGGTGGGAAGCCCACTTAAGACTCACCTAATAGTACGGGAGTTTGACTATTAGATTAAACAAATATTTACTACCAGATAGCGATACTTCGGTCACCCATTTTTCATCGAGCTTAATAATTCAAAATTGCTTATTTAGCGGCCAGTCCATTGATATGTGTTGCTACAACTAGGCCTCAAGTCAGAGCTCCCTAAAAATCGTTAAAAGAACTTCCTTGCAGTCGCCTCCTACTTACTTCATTCGTCCGGTGCACCTAGATATCTTTTTCAGAGCTGTACATGCATTTCCCCTACAGCTTAGAGCAGGACATGACGATATGCCAACGGGTGGGAGTTGAACCTCAGGAAGCTTTTAGATTTTAGACCGCCTCCGAGCTGGAATACGCATATTGGTTTATAAATTTTGTGCTTTTAATAGCAGAATTTTCGAGGGAGATTATAACCAGCAGTTAATTTACGGGCAACAAAATCTAATACACAACTGTGTGGTGCGATTGTTGTCTTCAAGAGGTTTTAAGTAAGCCATAAATTAACCATATTGTATCTAAGCCAAAAGTTTCAACTTTCAAACTACTGCACACTGGCTTCTCTATTGCTCAAGCAATAGAGAAGCCAGTGTGCGTGCAGCCTCATAGAATTTCCGCATTTATCTATTAAAGCTGATCTTTAACGACTAGATCTTGGGTGGTCTGTGACTAGATTATATCAATATTATAAACGCGAAAGTGTGTAGGTAACTTTTACGTTAACCAATTCTGCTATGGCATTAGATGGACCGATTTAAGCGATATTACATTGGGACGCCACATTGGGGCTTCGCTGCGATACGACGACGGAAAAACTTTCTTGGATGAACGTATGTACTAAATTGAAATCGAGTGAAGAGTCAGACATTAAAGGTTAGCGCATGGTTAATAACAAAATAGGTTTATTGATCGAGCGAAGAGAAATATTGTCTATCAGGGCGAATTCTAAATTGTCTGTTCGTTCATCTGTCCGTTTGTCAGAACTATAGGGTTGCCTGGAAAAGATCGATAATTAAGCGAGCAGCCTGTTGTACATTACTTACCCATTAAAATTATTATTTTTTGTCATTCTAAGATTTATTTTTATAGTGAAGCATATCAAGTAAATTCAAAGTCAATTAAAGTAAAAGTACCTACATTTTAGGTAAGTAGGTACTTTTACTTTAATTGACTTTGCGAATAGGTTCAACCATAGAATTAAATATGAGTTCAACACACTGACAACAAATTATTGTCAGCCAGTCAGAAAGTCCGCGTCGTTGACTTGGGTCGCACGCACTAGGCTTATGGACACAACTTCGACCCCCTGCAACGCGGACATTTTACACGGTAGTTTTGTTTTATCCAGTCTTTAGTGTCCCGCTCCGATATTACTTACTAGAAATAAAAATACTGTAATAATATTTTTCTCATATCTACGAGAGAAAATAAAAGAAAACGCCTGCCTGAATTTTATGTGCAAAGACTTTTTACCAAAACTACATACTACTAATATTTTGATTTGGATAGAAAGCGCTTTTGTGCGCTAACATGACAAATTGAATAAAAATCTCAAAAGCTCAAATGGAACAATACGGTACCTTTATTGGAGTAATTATTAGGTAGTCAATTTTGAGTAAATTAAACTTTAACCACTTAGTTTTATTGCCTATTTGGAGGTCCAAGAAGAAAGTTTTTTGTAAAACTAAAGAATGATATTTTCGAGCTCGCTCCGCTCGCGTTTTTACCTATTTGATGAATGATACCTACTTACTATTTACATTGATAAATATGACAATATTTAACGTCTAAGAATCTAAATCGAGAGCTTGATTCCGACTGTCTTGTACGTCTTAATTCACCGCTGAGGGGCTGAGGGTAGTAGCATGGACACTGCAGAATAGCGTCCCACCAGAAAAAGCTAAAACAAAACAAAGAGATCGAATTCTCAGCCACGATTCCAGAGACCAGCTGGGCGACCGCGTATCTCTGACAGCTACAGTGTAACGATCGCAATCACCTCTGATTGGATAACACTCTTCCACTATTGGACAAAATCCCGTTACCGACTCGTAGTCACACCAGATTATCACACCAGTGTGACAAACAGGAATTTTTTTCTCGTTTGTCACACCACTGATTTTTCCACACCATGTATACGATAATTGCTAGTGCAGTACTGACATTTTCTAATAAAGTCGATCTGCTGATCGGCATTTGCCGACTTTCATTCTTTGTCTTCAGTTATATTTACTTTTTGCTACTTGCTGACTTTTTCATAATAAGGTACAAAGTGTTCATTTCTTAGTAAAAATAAAATAAAACTAATACATATGGAATTAAGTTGTAAGTAGCGCAAGCTATAGCCTGTGTTCAGCCACAGAGTACGTATAGAGGGGAAGCTTCATACAAACGGCTCGCGGCGACTTCACCCATACATAGCGCAACGATGCGTGGGTGAGCTTTCACCGACACATTCACCGACATGCCGTCTGGATTCGCGACGCCTCAGTCCGGGGTTTGAACGTAAGGGCTGACGGTTAAAATAAATAGATGGACCGATTTTGATGATTCTTGCACCAGTTTCTGCCGATTATATCATTACCTAGTGTTAAACTGTAACAGGTCCAATTCTGTACATTGAAGATATTTTGAAAATTTTTTTTTGGAGGACACTCATTATTCGATACTGAAGCCAAATCTAATTTTTTTCATTTTTGTCTGTCTGTCTGTCTGTCTGTCTGTCTGTCTGTCTGTATCTTGGCCGCGCATCACGCCGAAACTACTGAAATAAATAAACTACTAAATAATAAATAATAAATAAATAAATAAAATAAATAAATAAACTACTAAATATAGTTGGTCAAAGGCACAAAACCAACAACGTTTGTGAGGGTTGGCACTCCCAATTAAATAAAAATATAAATAAAAATTACGTAACCATATTAAAATTATTATCAGTATTATTCAATGAAAAGGAAATTAATATTGAAAAAAAAAGAAGGGTTGACCAAACTGATAAAGATAATTTTATCATTTCAAGCCAATTATAACTTTTAAATGGTGAAATATCATTAGGACATTTCCTTGAATCCTGGTGGTGGTGGTATTGTAACAAATTTGAAAATGTTCTATTGGACGTGCGACTGCGCCTTGATTAGGTAATCGTGTACCAAGAACAGATCATCGCCCGCAAAAAGAACAAAATAAACACTGAGTGTATTTTATACACAGTCAGCTACTCCACCAGGTTTCATTCCTTTGTGATCTCGGGGTTACGATTCATGATAAACTAACATTCAAGGAACATTTTTAAATTTGTTACAATATGGCTTCTAGTGGGTGCCATTTTGTTTTTTCTCAAATTCGGCTTCCACAGTAACACTAGGTAATGATATAATCGGCAGAAACTGGTGCAAGAATCATCAAAATCGGTCCAGGCGTTTAGGCTCTATTTTAATTTAACTAAGTAGCATTACTAGGACATCACTAGTTAGGAATACATGGTGTGGAAAAATCAGTGGTGTGACAAACGAGAAAAAAATTCCTGTTTGTCACACTGGTGTGATAATCTGGTGTGACTACGAGTCGGTAACGCAAAATCCATTGGCGCAGCAAGAATACCATAAATTTAGCCAAGCACAATAATTGATACTGTAACAATGATTGATGCAGAAGATACGCGGTCGCCCTGTAGTTAACCAAAGACTACAATATTACTACCAGTTAGCCAGACACGATTCTCAATATGTCATCACTCATCACGTGTTTCGTTCACTGTAATCTTTGATGAAACAAGTTGTTTTTGTTCACACTTCTAATATCTACGACCGACCAGAAAACCAGTTATCACTTTGTATTTAATTTATGTAATATTTGTATTGGGAAAATAATAAGTTTAAACGTTCATTTATTTAATAAATGAATAAAAAATATAAATAATGATTATAAAATAGTAAAAAATGCAATCAATTTGGTAATTACACAACACATTCTATTCTTTTTTGTTGTCAACTGTCATTTGTCATTGTCAATGTCAAATCCACCGACAAAGGTAACTTGTCTCTGGGTACACTCAAAAATAAACAAGGAAATTGGAATTTTGCAATTTGCATGTCGTTATTCATTTATTTGTTACAGCGTAGGAGTATCGCATTTTTTGTTGTTATCGGTTGCGCAGTTTAAAATATCGAAGCGCCGCAGTGAAAATGAAACGAGAACATTGCAAGTATTTTTTATAAATTCAACTTTACATTCAAGATACATTATTGCTACAATACGAGATAAGGTCGGGCGCACTCAATCTCAGTGCAGATTAGTTGTCTGAATGTCAGAATCTTCGTTAATAATGTCGAGATAAAATTGTGAATAAAGTAATATAAAAAAATTGTGTGAGCCGCGTTTAGGTCCTCATTCGATTTACAAATTTTTGCTTATATTACTATAATAACAATGGAGAGTGTCAATGGTATGTTCACGGCGGGGTTTTTGCCGGAATATTTAGGCGGCTTTGTGGAAGAGCTTGATGAACATCCGTGGTTATTCGCCGCTTTGGCTTCAATGCTCGTGGGCTTAAGTGGAATCCTGCCCCTGCTGATCATCCCGATAGATGAGACAGCATCCTTCAAAGACGGAGGTAAGATGGTCTATTTTTAATTTTTATGTCATTGTTGTTCATCAAATATTTTAAATGGAACAATGATCTGAAAGTTCTTTGTTTAATTTTAAGATAACAGTATTTAAATTGGTGATAAATTCTTTCAGTTTAAAATCACAATACTTAGTCATTAACTATAAATACAGAAGTACATAACTACTATTAAAAGTTACTAATTAGTAATTTATAACTTTTGTTATAAATTATTAACAGGACTTATTACTTAGTTAACTTAAAGAAAGAATATTTCGGCCTATTTTTTTTATCACTCATAATACTGAAAGGTTGTGACCCATTTCTATTATTCTTTTAATATAAGGGGTAAAATAAGACTTATTATAACGAATAAGCAGTCAGCTGCGACAAACACACTCAACTGTTGCAGAAAATTACTTAATTAACCATTGGTGTGTACAGATTACCAGGTAACATACTAGTACTCGGCACAGTGAGGTTCTCAGGATCAATCTATACTAATATTACAACAGGATGGAAATTTACCCTACATTTCCTGTGTGCCTCAGACAGCACAATATTATTAATATTTAATCACCATCTGATAATGTTTTCATAACATCTAAGAGTTGGACCTGTTAACCCACTGCAGCATCAGAATCAGAATCAGAATCAGAAATTATTTATTGCATTATACACATTATATTATAAAGGTGGTATAAAAGATATAATGTCAAGTGTATTACAGAGAGATTATTTCGAGTGCAATACTTAAAAATAATCTAAATTAAAGTATAAACTGCATTATTATGAAGAAACACTCGCAGCAATGAGAGTGGAATGATGGTTTCCTGTACATAAAGTCTGAACGGCACCAACGCCGGACCGGAAGCTGGTGGTTACACAAACAAAAATGCAATTCATGCAACTTTTGTTTGTTTACACTAGTTTCCGGCCTGTGCTGGTATACTATACTTAGTATGTAGGTAGGTACCATTTTTGTTGGTAGGTAGAGAAGCCTAAAGAGGAAGTCATTCTTAACAATAACCTTTCTTATATTTTCATAATAACACATATACTATAGAAGCATAGCTCAGCAAAAGACAACTTACTTTCACAGAGGAAACTGAAACACAAACAATTAGTATTGTGATATCAAGTTATGTACACAAAAACATGTACTTAACTTTAAATTAAAGTAGCAGACATAATTATTGTTATGATAACCCAAACAGGCTGCATATAAGTAATAACACCTAAGTACTATTTTTAATCGACTTCCATTAATGGAGGAGGTTCTCAATTCGGCACTTATCTTTTTAAAAAATGTATGTGTTTAATCAGATAAGTATTAATATAATCACTTACTCAACATAAGCTGAAGGTTACATTTTTGAAGACCTGTTTGTGATGTCCCTTTTTTGAAGATTTCAATACTCAATTGAATAGAACTAGATGTTTTTATTTGCATTGTTTTTAAACCTACTAAAATTTTCTGGAGTAGACTATGTCAATCTCTTGGTTTCTAATTGCATTCCTGAACAAACACATTGATATGTTGCTCTGTTGTGTTACTTGTGACTTCATTGAAATAAACTAACCAACAAACACTTTCAAATCATGGACAGAGTTTAACGGAGTTTTGTTTGAGATGCATTCTGATTGTTTGTTGCCTGAGTTGAAAGTTGCCATGACACAACACAATAATGTCATATTAGGTACTTGCATAAGGCCTGCAAGGCAGGTGGGCCTTCAGCTTCGGTTCATATTCATATTGATATTGTCTTCAATAAGTAGGTACCTGCTGTGCTTAACTACTTAATAACTATTACCAATCTTTAAGAAGAATACTTAACTTGAGATTGCCAATAAGTTGTGAAATGTGTTAGACAATCTACCCGGGTGACTGATTTCTTTGGAAATAAAAACCGCAATATCAGATTGTTATTGACCAAAAGCAATAAAGTGGATAGGGATCAAATGGATTTAAACTTTGTAAGAGTCATATTTGTAAACAATTTAAAATAAAACATGTACTTACTGAAGTAAGTAAATGTTTAAACCTTTTAGGGTTCTGTACCCAAAGGGTGCCAACTGATCATATACTGGTAGCCAAGAGCCCCTTAATTTGTTTACAAAAGTATTTTAAAGTCTTATTTGAAGTGAGTCCCTTTGTGTGCGGGTCCAACTTGCAAATTATTGGCCAGGTATTTTATTATGCAAGGGAAGTTTTAGATGTATCCTCAATATAAACAAAAAACTGAAGCTTAGAAGTTATTTTCGTATCATACTAATATTATAAAGTCGTAAGTGTGTTTGTTTGTGTGTCCTTCATTCACATCGCAACAGCCCAGCGCATCAACCAGATTTTTGCATGCAGTTGAGGACCTGGAGAGTGTTATAGGCTACTTTATAGCCCAGAAAATTAAGGAGTTTCCTTGAAAATTAAAAATACTTAAATATTACACAAAGACAAAGTTATGGTCATCAGCTAGTCTGCTTATGAGACCTAATGAAAACCCAGATTTTCAATAAATTAAGAATAAGAATAAGAATAAGAATAATATTTATTTTCATAAATGATTGACATGATTAAATAACGGTCCCTACCCTCTACGCTAGGATAACCTGTATTGCAGAGGGTAGTTCCTTCCAATGATACATGTGAAAATATAACTAAAAACTAATTACTTATTTATGTGTGGAAAACTGAGCGTATCTGCGTGTGTATGTGTATGCGCGTGTATGTGTGTGTGTGTGTGTGTGTGTGTGTGTGTGTGTGTGTGTGTGTGTGCGTGTGCGTGAGTGTGTGTGCATTTGTGCGTGTGTGTCGGTAGGTGTATGTGTGAAAGTGCAAGTGTAAGTGCGCGTAATGCTATTTTGTTATTTTTAAAATATTTTCAGTTGCATCGTAGCCCTTGGGTGCTAGCCAGCTTCTAAGAGATTTAGCTAGGTTAAATTTATTAATTTTATTCAAATTTATTTCTTTGTTAGCCCTACTAAATATATTATATGCATATGATGAGCTGAATTCAAATTGCGATTGATAGTGCAGTACAGATACAAAATTCTATTAGAGGTATTCTGAATATGAGCTGACCATTTAAGATGTTCATCTAATGTTATGCCAAGATATTTTACAGTTGCCTCTTTGGATAAGATATCACAGCTACAGATGCCTTTGTTAGTTTTCCGATTACAAGGGTACGTGTGAATAGGAAGTTTAAGGTATTTGTCAGGATTATTTCTAATTGATGTACTAAAACACACATATTTTGTTTTCGCGGTGTTAATTGTAAGTAGGTTATCTTCTAACCTAAATTAATCTTGAATCTTTATTAACAATAATACTTAATTATTTAATGGTAGACAGTTATGGTAAGCTGTTCAATGAGAACATTTCAATCATAATGGCAATTGCGACATGCAATTTCAATTACTTAAATAGATGATGTAAACCTCCATATCTGTGACCATTTAAGACATCTGTACATTCCATTGATATACCTAGTTGACACAGTTAGACTTATAACTAGGCGCCTTGTTTGGCTTGATCATTTAGGAGAACCCCTTTAACCTGCACCCTGTGGGTACTCCTATTAGCTCTGTCCTGATGCCTGCGACTTCTTCCGCGTGATTTAAGTATTTATTTATTCCCGCTGGAATTTCTTAATTTTCTGGGATAAAAAGCCTATGTCACTCTCCAGGTCCTCAACTAAAAATCACGTCGATCCGTTGCTCCGTTGCTGCGTGATTGAAGGACAAACCAACAAACATAGACTTTCGCATTTATAATATTATGTATGATTATATTATGTCGAGTTGGGGTACCTAGTTAGCGCCTAATCCACCGAAATTTCTTTACCGACCTAGAGCTCTCTCGCATGAAAGCCCCTTATTATAGCTTTATTTGTCTTTTTTTAATGTTTAAAAGTATCTGGGTGACCGAGCTTTGCTCGATATTTTTATTGGTAAATCGTGTTTTATGGAAATTATATTTAAGTAAATAATAAATAAAAAACTGAATTAAAAACTAAACATTAAAAATAAAATATTACTTATATTATATTAAAAAAAGGGGAAAAAATTACGGGACGGTTGCGAAATTTACCTTCGTATTCTAGTGATATTTTTTTTCATTGCCGAAAGCACGGGTAAAACGACATTTTCTTAAAATGAATCCTAGCTAGATCGATTTATTGCCCCCGAAACCCTCTGCATACTAAATGTCATGAAAGACACTGTTTCCGAGATTCAGATTATATATGTTACCGTAAGATTTTAATAACCGTTAGATTATAATCTAACTCGCGAAATTGTAAACTGTCGAAAGATTGTGAACCGTTCAATGTTCTGAGTGTCAATTTTTGAAATATTCATTGTATTTACGTATTCTTGTCTGTTTCATGTAGGTTAGGTTAGGGTTCGACATAAATCTGCGGCCGGGCACTTAGGTTCTATCGGGTTAATAAATCTAACAGATTACAATCTACCGGAAAATAATGCGTTAAATTGTAATCTTTATACATACATATAGAATACTACATACATATAGAAAGAATTGCTCATTTAAAGGTATTATACATACTTAATCAAATCCATTACTTGCTATGATGTTTATCGGTCGAATAGATATAGTCTACTGTGTTACTTGTAGATGTTGATCTAAGATTGATATCGTTTCTTTGTTAAATCAATATCTTTTTGCTTAATATATCAAAGAAAGTGATTGTTTTTGCTTCTATGTCCTCTATATCTAATAGTGGGTTTACCCACTTCGCTTAAAATATGCTAGTTAATTATCTTTTTACGGTTTCTCATTTATGCAGAGAGTGGTTGCTGAACCTTCGTTGTTAATTTTTTCTCATTTTCACTGTGCTTCTAGATTTAGTCCCATTTTGTCTTATACAATACAATTTCTTTATTTTGCAGAAACATACATTTTACATTATTATTTTCGTCACCGTTATTCTCGTCATTCTGCTCCAAGGCAGTCCATCTTGAGTTATCTTGAAAGATAGGGAAGTTAATAGTTGTACATAGTTAAGTAGGTATGTACGATCAATATGTTTGGTGTAATGATGCAATATGTTTGATCTTTTTATCCTTTCAAGTAGTCTCTATACGTGTTAAAGCTCTTGGCTCTTGGCATAGACATGATTATTTTACTATTGTCTAATTTCTATCTATTTCATCTTGAGTTCTTGACCTGAGACAGTGATGACTACGTATTCCGTCAGGACCCAGTGCTAATGATATTTAGATTTTAGAAAATGATAGGTACTGCGTCGATTAGGTATGTATTCTTATACCTAGACTTGAAACCGCAATTTTTAACACTAGTGTCTGACGACCATTACTTATCAAGTATTTCTCTAACCCGCCGACCTTACTTTTTATACTTAAGTACTTATTATTATAATTTGTTTTATTTATAGGTCGCGCGATGTTCCGATAAATACTGGGAAACCGATACAGACATTTCTTTATTTTTCATTCCATTAGGTAAGGCCGCGCGTGCGCAGGACAGCGCTGTCTTCATACAAACGTAGAAAGGGCATTGCTTCACTATTTGATATTTTACGCCCAACATTAAGCAAGATATCGATTTGTTTGGCCATTATCTAGGCTTATATAGCAATAATTTATTATATGATTTTTTGATCAGCTCCCAAGCCAAGGTGCTGATCAAGAAATAAATATTGAGAAGCATAATTTAGTTAATAAATTTATAATAAATAGATAAGTAAGTAATTGATATTTGAACAATCAACTTACAGATTACACTTAATAGATGTTATCAAAATCAGTGTTTTATTGCTATCGACAATAAAATTACCTATGTAATCCATGTTTAGGTGACTTACCTATTGATTTGAAATGTTAAGTCTGAAGTTAATTAAATAATATCAAGAGATAAAATGAAGACATCTAGTTTTTACGTGTTTTTAAGGACACTAATTTGGTTATAGTTATATCTAACTTAACTATTTAGTAACAAGGTAAACTATGTTAAACCTAAATAACTACGTAACGTGACCCGTAGAAAGTCCTATTACTAAATCGGATCCTATCAATAAGACATCAAAGTAACTTTACCTACTTTGTTAGTAAAGTCGGGATCATGATTATCTGGTTATTATCATTGAATTTACAGACGCCGCAGATCACGTATTGATAAGGGACTTATAACTACTTAAAATTCAAGTACCTAGTTATTCTTAGAATGCTTTTTTGAATCGAAATAAAACCCGCCAATTGTCATTGTGTAAGAATCGTACTCCTTCCAGGGTACATTGAATATAGGGGTAATACTCCTCCATGCGCGAACATCCGATTTTTCCCTCCTATTTTTATGAGTATATACGACCTATACTCACAAAAATTACAACCTAGCCTAAAAATTAGACTAATGACTATTTAACTTTAACCTAAACTTATAAATTATCTTATATTATACTAAGAAGCAGTCCATTGACGCATCTTAGTCTTTCTTTATTCTAATTATATAAATTATGTTCTTGTGTCTTTCTTTAAGACAGCACTAACACAACACTGTCATTTATTACTACTAAGAACCAGCTTATAGGGTTTGGTCCTTTTTAGCCAACTTAAAAGTTAGACTTTATGTATCTTCATTTTTCCAGTACTTAATTAGGTCTACATTAAAACTTTGCTCTTGGAAACTTTTTGTTGCAATACCTACTATGAATACGATAGTTTTGATATCTCCATCAATATATTGTGTTTTTTGAATATTTTATCTATTTAAATTCGCTATGAAACGGAAATGACAGCAACAATTATTATAATTACCTACATAAGTAATTATTGACAACAATTCTCTCGATATTTTCCAAAGATTGTTCTAAAATTTTGTTCTTTTAGCTTTACTTACTTACTTCGAAAAACGAACAAAAAACGAACTAAAAAGTTAAAATCTAAATTAATCTACTTAAATTAGAATCCCATCAAAAACATAAATGTAAAATGAGAGCCAAGTTCAAAATTGTGATATATATGCCTTGGTTGTTGACTTCAGCGACAAAAGAAGTGAGATCTAAATGGGTGCCAAGTTCAATGGTCAGTCCTGCAATTTATTTATCCCATCAAAAACATAAATGTGAAATGAGAGCCAAATTCAAAATTGTGATATAATATATGCCTTGGTTGTTGACTTCAGCGACAAAAGAAGTGAGATCTAAATAGGTGCGAAGTTCAATGGTCAGTCCTGAAATCTATTTATAACAACATATAATATTTTATAACAACTTAAAATATAATTTCTTCTTATAACTTAGTATAAAATGTTGAAGACTAAGGCTTTGGCTTGGCTAGTTTTCATATACGAATTATAGCCTTCACAAGTTGTAAAGCTGTAAGTTCTTATTTTATTCTTCCGAAAATTTGGCTGGTAGAAACTGTAGGTACTTTTAGGAACCTACTTAATAATAATTCGTATATGGAAACTAGCCAAGCCAAAGCCTTAGTCTTCAACATTTTATACTAAGTTATAAGAAGAAATTATATTTTAAGTTGTTATAAAATATTATATTTTGTTATAAATAAATTTCAGGACTGACCATTGAACTTGGCACCTATTTAGATCTCACTTCTTTTGTCGCTGAAGTCAACAACCAAAGCATATATATCACAATTTTGAATTTGGCTCTCATTTCACATTTATGTTTTTGATGGGATAAATAAATTGCAGGACTGACCATTGAACTTGGCACCCATTTAGATCTCACTTCTTTTGTCGCTGAAGTCAACAACCAAGGCATATATATCACAATTTTGAACTTGGCTCTCATTTTACATTTATGTTTTTGATGGGATTCTAATTTAAGTAGATTAATTTAGATTTTAACTTTTTAGTTCGTTTTTTGTTCGTTTTTCGAAGTAAGTAAGTAAAGCTAAAAGAACAAAATTTTAGAACAATCTTTGGAAAATATCGAGAGAATTGTTGTCAATAATTACTTATGTAGGTAATTATAATAATTGTTGCTGTCGTTTCCGTTTCTTTACTTTTCATTACTTTTTGTACAGAAATTATTGAACTCAATCTCTACCTCAAAACATATTTATTCAAAATATGTACCTACAAAGTACACCTTCTGAACGTCATGCTTACAGAGCATAAGACGTGATGGTGATAATTAACTACGGTATCTTAAAACGAAAGCTACGAGGGTTCCAAACGTGCCCTGGTCTGAGAAGAGCCCGCAATAAACTCCTCTTTTTTTTATTATCACCATCTCACAAATATTTGAAATTATATATATGTACTTATAATATAACATTACATAACCAGCCGCTGTAACAATTCATACCCATGCCTTGCTATCATTCAAATAATCCTTTACACTGTAATAGGACTTTTCTATTAGTTTAGTTTACGTTTTACATTAGTAGGTACTTATTATTCGGTGTAAGGTCAGTGTGTCACCCACCAGTAATTCTATTGTACGACTCATTGTACAAGATAATTAAAGACGAGAATTCTCAAGAAAAATATATAGTGTACCTAGAGTTACACTGACATTGACAGATTACATCTATGGTCAGACTACCTCTACAGCATATTTCTACATCTCATCAATTTTGATTGCAAAAGTTCAAAATCAAAAGTTTTTAGTGAAACATTGAAAACAAGCACGGTAAACAGCCGATATCACTAAAACCACTTTAAACAATGAATACAAATCACAATGAGTGACAGATTGAACTGACGACTTCAAATACGTTTCTTCTTCTTTTCTGTCAATGACGTTTCGTTGCACAAAATGCATGAATACGAAGGTAAGGTTTTAATGCAACTATATTATTATTCATTATTATTTACATTAAAATAATAATTATGTGTCATTTTCAATAGTTAAGGAGTTACTACCACCGCTTAAAGCAGTATTGTTTCAAAATAACGGTTGAATGTCACGTACTTTGACGTCCTTAAAATAATGATTATAACACTACAACATAAACGTCAACAATATTAAAATAATACGGCTTTAAGCAATGGTAGTACGCCCCGTGTCAGAGTTTTGATCTATACCTAGGTAGAGCATAAAAATGACGATTTTTGTACGTTTATATCTAAATAACCATTTGAGGTGTTCTTATGAAATTTGGAGCACATATGTATCTCACGGGTCTCAATATATGCGCCAAATTTGACATGTTTATGTGAAATAGTTTTTGAGTTATGAGGGGGTCAAAAGTGGCTCCAAATGGTTCGTGTAATATTACACACGGTGCTGCTCGCCAGTTTTTTGAACTTTGGCTGGACACGCTTCCGCGTGTCTTGATCTTATTCACATTTTTAATAAATGATATTTTTTCGTGAATCACTGGATATTAAACTAAGGTGTTATGTATTTTTGGAATCTACTTATCATTTTCTAGATGATGATTATATAGTTAAACTTATTTTCGAATTTTTTAATGCGGGACCATGGTCAACCCATCAACTTTTTTTAAATTTTACTAGCCTATGTCACCATGAATAAGCTAGGGATTCTAACGATACTCCATTTATCAAAATCGGTTCAGGCGTATCGAAGTTATAGTGGAATATACAAACTCACATACATACATACACGAACCCTGAAAACAATATACCTACTCCTTTTTTCAGGCAGTCGTTTAAAAAGAGTTTTTCTGTAATTTTTTTCATACTTATTGAAATTGACAAATAATTATTGTTTTTTTAAACTTCCGTTACGGTCAACATTGCTTTATTGCTATCTCTTTCCCGTTACTCAGTAACTACAGTGAATAAATAAAAAATATATTCATTCCCAAGCTCGTCGTGTCGTTTTGATGTTTTGTCCTAGAATAGATCCTGTTTTACCATGTTTGTAAGGGACTCTAAAACATTTCCTTACTCTTATAAAAGTTAGGAAGCTAACATGTGTCAATGCCTTTGGTCTCACTCTCAAGCATCAATCCTGTATCATTGTTATTGCATTGTCCCATACGAATCATCAAAGTCGCACGCAATGATAAATGGGAAGTGTGACTGATAAAAAAGTATTACTATTATAGGTACATATTATTATTTATATATGTACCTATCACTCAGCAAATAATAGCTAATATATTAAGAGTCCGTAACGAAATCCAATTATGAGCAGCATATTCACTGTAGCGTTCATCGACCATACAACCTTGTATGGTCGATGGTAGCGTTCCTACCGAGAAAACAATATGTACCGCCAGTCACGGAAACAAAAATCTAAATATAGCAATTAAAAAAATATATTCATATTTCTGGCATTTTTGATTTCTTAAACAAATGTAAATAGTTAAAAAAAAAAAACACAGAAATCCTCCAAATTATTCGCAACGTACGTTTCACTCCGATACCGGAGCATCTTCAGGAGATTAATTTACAATCGTGTATTGTCTGAAGATTTCTGTGGCGTGGTGAATATCGCGGACTATAAGTGCAAGATACACATTGTACCACATACCTAGATTTATTATGATATACTTATAGATTACAATTTTACTTACTTATTAATAATTATACTAATACTTATAGATTTATAGATTACTTTTACATATGTGCCTTTAAATCGTCAAGTGAATTTACCAATGCCATTCCTACCGAGAAGAACCTGCAAGAATCTACTACGTAATGTTATTGTTGGTCGGCAAGTGGCAACCCTTCTTATAACATCGTTTATATTAAGAATCTTCTGTTTATTTCCAGCCAGTGCCGCAACACTTCGTATTCTGCTGAGCTTTGCGGTGGGCGGCTTGCTTGGAGACGTCTTCCTCCATCTGCTGCCGGAAGCTTGGCAACATGACCTAGCCAGTACAAAAGGTAATATTTGGCAATGAGAAAAGAGCAACTGCTGAGTTTCTTGCCAGCTCTTCTCAGTAGAATTAATTTTGCGAACCGGTGGTAGAGTTTTGACGTATCATAAGTGACACAAGTTGTCCTACGTGATATAAGTAAATCATTTAAGTAAATCTTTAAATTAAGTAATTTAAAGTATTTGTAGAAGAGCTAAAAAAATAAAATCTATCCCGGATAAAATAAAAAGAAGTCTTGAGTCATTCATTCACTGACTGACATCAAGGCCAAGGCCCAAGCCTTGAAAGGACATGACCAGTAATTGCCCTCCGATTCGGGACAATGCACAGGATTTCCGTTTTTACAGCAAGGTTTAAAAATTCAAAACGAAATTATTATGGATTTATTATTCCAAATAAGGTCAGGGTTCAAATGACAAAAAAAAACAGTACGTTTATTGTTTAAATCTTGAGCGTCCGCTTTCCTCTTTAAGCACTACTCCATTTTGACGTTCCATTATATCCATGCCTGATAATAATCTTGTAACCCTACATGAATACCATTTAAGTACCTTAGTCATTATATTATGAATTATTTATTTTTGATCAATTAAATAGTAATGAAAAGGAAATGTATGTTTTGCTTATAATTATTTTTATTTTTTGACAAGTCTCAAACTAATTGATCGAACAAAGCATTTTGAAATACTGCGTTTAAAGGAACGCCCTTTCACATTGCATATGCCGCCATCTGTGGTCGAATAGTTGAACTTGTTAACAAAAAATATTTTCTAGACTCACCACAATACATAGCGCCATCTAGTGTGGGAAAGCAGTTTTTGGTGAAACTTTTTTAATTTATTTTCTCAGTTTTCAGAGCCTTCAGACTCCTGAAACTTTTTTATCTGAAAACTATAAAATATAACAATTACAATAAAAAGAAATAATACTTGAAAATATTTTTTTGGACTCGCTCAACACAATAAATAGCGCCATCTAGTGTGGGAAAGCAATCTTTTAGTGAAACTTTTTTTGTTCATTTTCGCAGTTTTCCGAGCCTTCAGACTCCTGAAACTTTTTTATCTGAAAACAGTGAAATATTACAATTACAATAATAAAGAAATCATTGCTGAACATTGATTTTTGACACCTAGGCAAGCTGCCATAGTTCCACCGGTCAAGTCCTTTTACATAGAAGTTCCCTTTATTAAGTAGACAAGGAATAAGGCCGGGTTTTTCGTAAGCAGTGAAGTCGCAGGCGATAGCTAGTCTTTATTAGGATTAATAAACTAGATGATGCCCCCGATTTCGCCCGAGTGGATTTAGCTTTCTGATTCCCAGTGACCTACGTAACCTGCCCCTATTCCAAAGGTCAAAATCGGTTAAAAAGATGGGCTGTTAGGGCGTAGCAGACAGATAGATAAACAGACAGATAGACAGACAAATAGACAAATATATTTTACACTTTCGCATTTATAATAATAAAAGTTTGAATGGCAGTATGGATAAAAGTCTGTCAAGAAGTCTATTGACATTGTGTTGCATATTTACGTGCATTATTACGTATTCAACATTTACTGCTATTTAAAAATAAATTGCATTGTTCAAATACGTACATACATAATTAGTAGTTAAATGTAGCAAATAATATGGAACATTGACATCGCCGGCAAGTTCAAATGCAAGGTCGTATGTTTTTAACATAGAAGACGGAGGTATTTGTTACCTCCATGGTTTTTACAATGCATTTGGTGCTGAGTGCTAACTGCTAATCGAACTAACATAATAGTCTAGACAATGGTGCGGTCCGTTGTTTGGAGACCACCGCATTAAATCTTCAGTCGATGAAACTTGGCTGGGTTTTAGTCAATACTAAAACCCAGCCAAGTTTCATCCAATGATCCAAAACTTACCCAAAAATATCCAACAAAAAAAACATCGGAAAGCTAATTTATACCTAAAACTAATATTTATGAATGAGTATTTTCTCGATTTCTTTTTAAATAATAGTAGGTAATATATTTACATTCAAAATCGAAATATCCAATGAAATAATCATGCAGAACATCGATATTTAAACCGATTTTATGATGAAATCTAAACTACGTTTACGCGATGAACCTTCCTGCTTTAACAATTAGGTATAGCATAAAAAGTTTACTTCCTTTGCTTTTTGGTTGGATATTTATAATATAAGTTTAACTCATGATACTTCATTATACTATAAAGTTTCGTCGCCTGAGGATTTATTGTTGGGGTCTACTAGCTTTATTATCTAGACTAAAGGTAAAACAAACCCGGTTCACTGTGCATTTAAATATAACTTCTCACGACTTTTCTTCTTAGTATTTTTTTTCTTAGTATTTTATCTTCTTCTTTCTTTTCTTCTCAGTATTTTTTTACTTTATTGCCTCTGATTCATCAAATTCATTAATTCGATTATCATATTTTATCTTCGCAAAGTAAAAAAACTTAATTGCCTCACAACACGTCCCGATACCATGATGATGTCATTAAGGCGAATATAGATGTAGCGATCAGCTGTGATTTACATACTTAATATAAGTTTTTTTAAATTTATCTATTTCACAATTAATTGTTTGTTTCCTAATTACATACTAAATAAAGAGCGTTGACTTTCCTCAAAATTCATCTTTAAATTTCGTACGTACTAAAATGTAGCTCATTTCAAAATTAAAAGCAGTTTTTTTGTGACCTTGGCTTGGAGTAACCGCTATAAATTCATTTTTAAAAGCCTTGATGTCAGCTACGAGAGGATAGCTATGTATCAATATCAGATAGAAGAAAACTGTATTGCCTGGATAAAGAGTGAGAACACCAATGAAAGCATTAAGAGCGGGTACAAAGTGAAAATGCCAGTTTGAGATTTGATTTTTACAATAGTAGATCAAGTTTCACCTACCCGAAAAAAAACATATAAATATTACACCATAATTTCAAGAGACTGGATACGTAAAAACATAAAAGAATAAAATTTTATCGATAAAAAAAAAATCACGAAGTTAGGTCTAATTTTCGACTAATTTCAATTTATTTTCAATGTAATACATATTACAGAGCTAAAATTTTAATATGTAATTCCAATTAATTTAACCAAGGGCTCACCTAAGCGATTTAAAAAATAAAACTATATTTTAAGAGATAATAAATAAGAGATTTTTGGCGTTTACTACATTCCTATTCCGCGCAAAACGCGATCGTCTTTCTCACCTGACACGAGGCTTTGGGCATATTTTTTTTCATCAATTAGTCGCGATCACTCCATTGAGACGAGAAGACTGTATTTCTGTGCTCGAGCGCCGATTAATTATTTTGTTTTGTATTTTTTAGATATAGCGTTTACATGTAAAATAGAGATTGTGTGTTTTCATATATAGCGTGTATATTAATTAGAGATTGGGTATATTTTAAATTATTTTATATTATTTTTATACTTTAAATGTAAATATTTATTTACTTTTGATAGGTAAATAAATTGTTAAGTTGAAGAGTACTATCGCTTTAAAATATCGACCTTTTACCTTTTGACTTTAGAGCGCAGAATTCAATGTGCTGAGTGCTAAAGCAATGACGGCACGGGTAGTATATGCAAAAAAGTACGATGGTTTTTAATAATTTTTAAAAATAGTTTTTCTTTATTTTTATATGACCAGTATTGCGTGCAGTTGTTGCATGTCCACGCGGATGAAGTCGCGAGCATAAGCTAGCCTGAAATAAGCAGCGGGCGGATAGATGGATAGACTGACACAGTTAAACTATAAAGATTCCTTACCCTAAAAGTAAATTTAAAAGTTTGAAATTCCTTATTATAGGACAAAATTTTTTTCAGAATCGAAATCTGGGGTTCCTTTTGATCGTAATAGGATTTTGATTTTGACTTTGCTATTTGAACCGAATTCTCGCAAAACGACATCTGGGTTCCCGAGTTGTAATTAAAAAGGAAATTGTAGCCAAAATTTTAAACGCACAGCCTAAACCGCTGGTCCTAGAGACATGAAATTTGGAGGGTGTGTTATTTGTAAAGAAAGGATAAGAAAGAAAGGATCCAATAAGAAAGGATTTTTCGAAATTTTCCCTAACTGGGTTAAATGGGGCTTTGAAATTTATGTAGTCCACGCGAACGAAGTCGCGAGCATAAGTTAGTTTATTATAATTGACCAAGGCGTACTCGCAGTTCACACGTTCACTACAACAAACAAATATTAACGTGCGATTGCACCTTGATAACTTTTATTATTAAATAATTTACTAAACGAAAAATAGAAAAATAAAGTCCCTTTCTACCATTCAGAAATATCATTCGCCAGAACGCATAGATACAGATCAGCGCCCGCACTATTTGGCGGCATTGGCGCTCCGATTCCGGGTGAGCAGTCTTCTTACTCTAGCGAACTACAATATTGAATAACAGAGAGATAGAGCTACGAATAAATAGTGTAGTGGGCAGACATATGATAATAAAAAAGTTTCATACAAAAAACCGGCTAAGTGTGAGTCAGATTCTCGCACCATGGGTACCGTACTACAGAAGAAGTAATAAAATCACTTTTATTAACGAAAAGCAAAACTAACTAAGATACCGTCACTGATTATCACCATTATATTTTATATTTCACAAATAACTGGACGTCAATAAGTGTAGTTTATCTACCTATATTGAATCAACATTCTTTGACTTTAACTTTAATTTGTAGAAATTTATTGTTGATATCAAAAAACTATGATAGCTAGAGCATAGATTTTATTTTTCATGTAAAATATGCATAAACCTCTATTGACCATAATTATTTCAGATTTTTCGATTAGTAAATTGTGGAGATAAAGAGAGAACGGTATTTTTAATGACATTTTGTACGATAAATCAAAAATTATTACGTATAAAAATAAATAAGAATCTGTTTTAGAATGTATAGGTAAAGCTCTTTCATATGATACCCCACTTGGCATAGTTATCTTACTTTGAAAATTACTAATTATTTGTTTTGGCCACATTTTAATTTTTTTTTGTGATGTAATTTTTCCCTTCATTTGTGCTATAAGACCTACCGACCTGCCAAATTTCATGATTCTAGGTCAACGGGAAGTACCCTATAGGTTTCTTGACAGACGTACAACGAAGCGATCCTATAAGGGTGCCTAAAAATACTGTTAGTATTAATGTGTGTTAAATAACCCTAAAAGCCCCCATAAATAATGAAAGATATAACTACCTTTGTGTGTTTATCAGTATCGAAGAATATGTTTAGGGTTCCGAAATGAGGCTAGGTGATCCGATATGCAATATGCACTTGCTGGTTTTTATCTGATTATCTTACCTATACTGTGCACCAAAACACAAGAGCGCCTGAGACGGGGCAGCCCTTGGGCGCTCGGGCACGCTCGGATTTACCCGGCACCGCGTAGGATTTGAGTCATGACGAGAGCGGGACGCGAGAGGCGCGCGGTTGAAATCTGATTTTTTGCTCGCTTTGTACCCGCTCTTAACCCTTAATATTTGAAAAAAATCCCCTAACCAGTAAAGAAACTACTTATCTAATAATGATCTATATGGCCGACTGTTTTGAACTATCGAAATAATCAATAAAACGTCTAACAATAATAAGCTGTGAATACTATTCGCCTTAATACATTTCGATCTATTTATAAGTAAAATTAGCAATTATACATGCTGAGGTTTTGTGTCCCTAGTTAATAATGATAACATAAGATTTACTTACAAATGAATTAAAACTATATTTTAAGGACATAGAGTTGAATATTAATGAGCTTATGTTCCATGGCATGTGGCATGACTCAAAGGTTGAGGTTTAGTGTTCCAAGCGTAACAGCTTTGTGGGAAATAGTAAACAAATGTGTGAATGAAATGTCTCTATTTAGGTTTTTAACCTTTGACAGGTTTATTATACCAGTTTTCTTATCAATTTGCAGACTGTATTTTTACGTGTAGGTATATAATTATATAAACAGTTGTTTTTAACCGCCAGACGAACACCGTTAATATAAATCCACGCGAAAGAGGTCGCGGGCATAAGTTATTATATGGATAATTTTTTAGAACCACTCTTTTTCCAGGCGAGTAATAAACCGCGGGCAAATGTTCCATTAGATTTTTTTAGCGCTTAGATTCTATGGGACCCACTCCCAATGTCTTCAATGCCAAGTAGGTACCAATGGTCTCCATCGGATAATAATTTATTAAAAGTATGGATTTGAATTTTCAGATGGAGAACACGTTTCTATGAAATGTGGTCTGTGGTGCTTATTCGGAATGCTAGTCTTTATCGTCGTAGAGAAACTCTTCGCTGGCACCGAAGAAGAAGAAAAAGAAGAAACCTCAAAATTGAACGGCAGCGTTGACCATATAGAAATAGAAGACATAGAGAAGCTACTAGAAGAGGAACGGAAGAATAGAGGAAAAGGGCAAGGCGAAGCGATCTGCGGCAATGGGACTGCTGCCGCCAAGTTGTATGATACGTGTGTCTTCAATAATAACACTAAAGGTTTGTGAAGTATTTGTTCTAGTAGTTGGAGATATAATAAGAAGGAAAGCAGACTGTTACAATTAAAATAAAAACAAAAAAGCCAAGTGTAGGAAGAAAAGTTTTGCAGCAGTTAGACTGGTAATTGGTATGGGAGTGTCGTGTAGAAACGTTAAGCTAAAAAGTTTATGGGAAGCTTGAAAAATATGAAAGAAAGAATAGAAGATAAATAGGTTTTTTTTTAAATTTTCTAGGTGAAGGTGTATGCTGCAGCGCTATAACCACAAAGAACGGCACAGTTCGCTGTAAAGGAAACCGCTGGATGGGGCGATGTCTTCTGAGAGAAGCGAAAGACAAAACGTTGAAAGCCTCAAAAGAAAAGAGTGAGAAGAAAGATGTAAGGATCCTTAGAATATATCAATATGCAATAATATGCATAAGATAATTAACGGTTCATCGACAGCATGGGTAGTATCTTTGGTCCTTTATTATTTCTGATTTGTATCAATGACCTGAAAACATTGCCAGCGACTTGTGACGGTAACTGCAACTTTTAACATAAGAAGCACGCTATACTGCTTCGAAATGTATTGTTTATATATTATGTACCTAAGGACTAGATAATGCCTATTTAGGGTTGCAAACGGAATGCTCCGGAATGCAAACTATTCCTGCCTCGAATTTCTTAAAAATTTGTTAGTCTGATGCGCTGTGAAAAAGTTACGTTATAACATTAGTACGGATTTTTGTTCAACTTTGGCCAATTTATCATGAAATTTTATAAATTACACAAGTGTGGAGTTTAGAGTTTCGCGAGTTAGATTATAATCTAACGGTTCTTACAATCTTACGGTGACATATATAAAAAAGCAGTGATGATTTGTTCGCAGGTGGCTGGCTACTTGAATTTGATGGCCAACTCCATCGATAACTTCACCCATGGGTTGGCCGTGGGTGGCTCTTTCCTCGTCGGCTTTCGAGTGGGGGTGCTTACCACGTTCGCTATACTGGGTGAGATAATCTATAAAGAAAGTTAAAAATAAAAATGGCTCCAATTTTCGAAGTAACAAACTACTACTAGTAGAAACTACTTTAATGAATGAATGAATCGAATGAATGAAATATTCTTTATTGTACACCAAAAGTACAGGGGAAATACATTTAAACATCAGCAATAAAAGTAAGAAAGAAATTATCGCTTCTACTTCTATTATAATATTATACTAGAATACTAGACGATGCCCGCGACTTTGTCCGGGTGGATAAAGATTTTTTTATTCCCGCGCAAACTTTAATTTTCCGGGATAAAATAGCCTATGACCTTCCTCCGGATGCAGCCTATCACCATACCAAATTTCATCAAATTGAACAGATGGGCCGTGAAAGCTTAGCAGACAGACAGACACACTTTCGCATTTATAATATTAGTATGGAAGTTTGGATATTGGATATAGTATGGATTTTATTCTGCTATTTGTTTGACTGCGGCCGACGAGGTTCCGGGTTCGATTCCCGCCCCCCCGAGTCGGTCCATAACAAGTATTGTGTTTTCTGACAAGAAATTCTCAATACAAGCCCAGAGTTAGGATGTTGGTGGTGTTTCACCCCCGTGCCTCGGAGAGCACGTTAAGCCTTAGATCTCTGCGGTCGTATCGGATTTCCGTCCCATCGAGCTATGAGAGTAATGGGACACCTGTGCAGTGTACACCGTAATATCTCCAGCGCAGATGGCTAATCTCTCTGGAGATAGGTCGCCGCGGCCGAAATTCGGTCGGGAATACATTATTATTATTATTCTATTACTCCTAGTTAGTAGGTGTAATAGAATGAATGAATTATTATTTATTGTACACCAAAATCGGTACAAAAAGCGGCCTTGTCGCTTTGAAGCGATCTCGTCCAGGCAACCACGTTTGATAGGAATTAAGATTATTATACAAGAGTCGAGGGTGTGCGTAAGTTTAGGAGGAATTATAACAATAACTAATGCTATCATGCTACCACTACAGCCCATTAACGTCCCACAGGCCTCAACTTTCATAGGAGAGAGGGAATTAGAGCTTCGACCCACCACGCTGCTCCAATGCGGGATTTACCGTCTATTATCATTTTAGTCACAATAACCGGGACCGACGGCTTAACGTGCTCTCCGAGGCACGGGGGTGAAACACCGCCAACTTCCTAACTCCGGGCTGGTACTGAGAATTTCTAGTCAGAGAAACCCAACACTTAATTATGGCCCGACCCGGGACTCGAAACCGGGACCTCGTCGGCCGCAGTCAAACATGCTAACCACTAGACCAACGAGGCAGTTCATGCCAACTAATACTAAATAATACAATTATTTATACGCGTAATATTTTGACGACCTCCGTGGCGCAGTGTGTAGCGCTGTTGTCTTAACGTGCGGAGGTCCCGGGTTCGATCCCCGGCAGGGTCAATTTGGGAATTTATACTTTCTGAATTCTCCCTGGTCTGGCCTGGTGGGAGGCTTCGGCCGTGGCTAGTTACCACCCTACCGGCAAAGACGTGCCGCCAAGCGATTACGCGTTCCGGTACGATGCCGTGTAGAAACCAAATAGGGGTATGGGTTTAATATAACTGCCATGCCCCTAACAGGTTAGCCCGCTACCATCTTAGACTGCATCATCACTTACCATCAGGTGATATCGCAGTCAAGGGCTAACTTGTTGTGGATAAAAAAAAAATATACGGTTATTTTCATCTGTTTCAGTTCACGAAATACCGCATGAGGTAGGCGATTTTGCGATACTTCTAAAGAGCGGTTTCTCGCGATGGGAGGCGGCTAAGGCCCAAATGGTAAGTGTTAGCATTATAAGGCCCGCCACATACATAAAACCGATACGGAAACCCGAATCGGAATTCCATTTAATCGGAATTCCGATTCGGGTTTCCGAACGCAGCAAATCCATATAAAATCTATGGGTATGCCACACACGTACAGTAGTTTTCCGTTCGAATTTATTTCCGTTTCGGAATTCCGAATGGGAACCTGTGAAAAATGGCTGACGTATCTCGTTTTAAGGGGATGCACCCCAGTAACGGCGACGTATTTCTTCTTCTTAGCTAGACACAGCAACAATGCAATTGCCATGAGAAAATCGTTGTCCATATTCGCTGACAGATTATCTGAATTGAGCGAATAGCGTCTCCCAACATCTGAGCTTTCATATTCCGAACGGAAAATAAACGTATGTGTGTGATGTACGTACGGAATTCCGATTCGATATTCCGAATCTGGTTTTAACACTAACTGTTCTGGGCACTAACTGTTTATTTATGTCGAACCTAACCTAACCAATCTAACCTGCAAGAAACTGACAAGAAAACGTAAATACAATGAATATTTCAAAAATTGACACTCAGAACATTGAACGGTTCACAATCTTTCGACAGTTTACAATTTCGCGAGTTAGATTATAATCTAACGGTATTTACAATCATACGGTGACATATACATTACGAGATGTATATTATCGTAGAAACCTCATAGTTTTCGTCGTTAATTATCACCATCACGTCTTATACTTTGTATCAAGTATACGTTCAAAAAGTGTAGGTATTTTGAGTACTTCGACTTTGACTTGTAGGGGATGAAAAATTAAGGGAATTATTGTGTTTCCAGGCCACAGCATCCGCGGGTCTGATCGGTGCCATGACAGCCGTCATATTTAGTGGAGCCAGGAATGCTATCGGTGAGAGAACTGCTCTATTTAACTAGATAAGATAATAGGGTTGATTCTGTTGAAGAAAATCTGTAAACTAAAATGACAGGGTAGGATTGCTCCCAGCGGAAAAGGACGAAACCAGATTTCATCACTACAGCCCATTAACGTCCCACTGCTGGGCACAGGCCTCCACTCTCGTAGGAGAGAGGGAATTAGAGCTTAGACCCACCACGCTGCTCCAATGCGGGTTGGCGGGCTTTAACGACTATTATCATGTTAGTGATAATAACCGGGACCGACGGCTTAACGTGCTCTCCGAGGCACGGGGGTGGAACACCGCCAACTTCCTAACTTCGGGCTAGTACTGGGAATTTCTAATCCGAAAAACCCGATACTTAATTATGGCCCGACCCGGGACTCGAACTCGGGACCTCGTCGGCCGCAGTCAAACATGCTAACCACTAATAATATTTCATACAAGTATTTTGTATGCAATATTAAATCTGAAATATAGAGTTTGTCGTGGTCTCTTCTCAGACCAGTATGGCTAGCATGCGCACAACGAGTAAAATTATGTCTATCCGTTATCTCTATTTGTCTACCGACGCTAACATGGTTACTTGTCTCGTTATGCCAAAAATAGAGATAAAAGTAATATTTCTTATCTGTGTTATTTTTCTCTACGAACCCATACATGCTAACTATTTATTTCTTGTAATATACCGCATTTTGTGCATGATATGGTAAACAAAAAATTAGCCGACAACGACAACATCTCTCTCTCTCGTCACGAGATAATCTCGTGGTGCGTATGCTAAGCACACAGGACGCGTTTGGAACCCTCGCAGCTTTAATTTTAACTAAACACGTAAAATCCACGTTCCTTGTAATGTTGAACTAGCTGATGCTCGCGACTTTGTCCGCGTGGATTGAGGTTTTTGGTTCCCGCGGGAACTCTTTTATGTTCCGGGATAAAAAGAAGCCTATGTGTTATTCCAGACTATGATCTGTCTGTGTATCTCATCCAGATCCGTTCAGCCGTTCTGGCGTAATAAAGTAACAAACACCCATCCATCCATACATCCATCCATCCAAACTTTCGCATCAAATTTAATTAATGATTATTAGTATAGATAACTATTTTAGACTATCGATTAAAGTAAAAAAAGTGCGTCGAACTTTGATGACGTCACAATTCAATTCAGTATTTCATACAAAATCTCATACTTAGCGCGCGTTTTGACCTTTGAAAAATAGTTACTGATTTGACTATTTGTCAATACCTAGACACAAACCGGTCCTAAGCCTGTTAAAGTATGAAGGAGAGTAAGAAAACAAAAATTGTACAGAAATCTTATATATAAAATTCTCGTGTCACAATGTTAGTTACCATACTCCGAAATGGTTTGACCGATTTTTATGAAATTTTATATGCATATTCAGTAGGTCTGAGAATCAGCTACTATCTATTTTCATACCCCTAAAACACCTCAATCCACGCGGACGGAGTCGCGGGCATCAGCTAGTAATATATATATTACCTATTTAAATAAACTGTTTTTTTTTTCAACTGTTATATTTTAATATGAAAATATAGCCATATTCGACACCTCTATTGTCAATACCAAATTGTGTCCTGCAAACGCTGCGTATTGCTGTCACGCACTTGCCGCTCTATATATAATAATATAATATATAATAATATAATATAATAATATAATATAAAAGACACACCTTTAAACTTTTAAAAAGTAAGTATATATTAAGTAGACTTAACTCTAACATTTCTATTTCAGAGGCCAAAACATCGTGGATAGTGCCTTTCACAGCGGGGGGCTTTCTACACATTGCTCTAGTCACTGTGCTACCGGACTTACTGAGAGAAGAGGACAAAATGGAGTCGCTCAAACACTTAGCCGCTCTCATATCCGGTATATTTGTAATGGCCTTTATGACGCAGTATTTCGGATAGACTGTTAAGGCATGAAAAAATTAGGCAAGAAAAGATTGAGGCAAGAATTAGGCAAGGAGGTATGGCAGTTGGTTAAATAAAAAATGTGATAATGACTGTAAAGTTTTCTAATTAACAAAACTATTTTGCTCCAGTTACGCAGGCAAGAATAGGGAAAAAAGTATGAGAGCATGAAAATTGTTGAAATTTTTAGCAAAATTAATTTGATGGGGTTGTTAACCTCAAGACAAGAGATTAAAAGTCGTATAGTATTGCTCTGTCTAGATATTATATTATTATCCGTCTACCGTCTTATGAAGTATTTTGTTAGGTGCATGCATAGATTTAGGATTACCTCTTGAATAGGGATGATGCCTATATCAAAAATAAATTATTTCTGACTGATTTTAAATAGAGGGTCTTCCAAAAGACCTAAAATTCGCATCCTCGGTTAGTTTTAAGTTAATAAACATTTTAAAATATAGATTAAAGAAAAAAAGTGCGTTGAAATTTGATGACGTCACAACTGTGAATTTCATACAACTTCCTTAATAGAAGTGCGTTTTAAAGTTTGATAAAGAGTCGCTGATTTGATTGAGTTGTCATCATCCTTATTCTATGGGCGCATGAAATGGTGTTATACAGTACTTTCGTACAAACAAAAATAAATGACCCAGCTACTATATTTCAACAACTACTTTAACTGCCCACGACTTCGTCTGCGTAGATGTAGGTTTAAAAATCCCGGGGTAACGCTTCGATTTTTCGGAATAAAAAACTTAAGTCACTATCCAGGGCCTCCACTATATACTCACTCAATAATCCGTTGGTCTGTTGCAGCGTGATTGAAGGAAAAACAAACACACTTTCGTATTTATAAATGTATTAGTTATATTTAATTTATATTTATATTTGAAAAATCTATTATTGCTAATATTTTTCAAGAAAAGCATCTTGGGAAAACCAGCTTATTTTGGGAAAATTTCTGGCAAATAGGTGTGTAAAGGTGTGAGATAAGAGTTTATGAAAGAAGAGACCTGAGACTTTCGTACTATTTATTTACTTTACCTCCACTACTTATTCATAGTGTTAAGTTAATATGTGTTATTTATACTTTATTAACTAGCTGATGCCCGCTACTTTGTCCGCTTGGATTCAAAGTCAAATCTAAAGGTTTTTAATCAAATAAACCTTAACAAGTTCTTTTCAATCGTCGAGTGAATCTACCGCTGGTACGGAATGACCTACAGAGGAGAGCCAGAAAGAAACTCGGTGGTGGCTTTTTGTAAAAATCAAAAATTACAATAATTATTATGATACATAAGTATCTCCCAAGTATTGGCATAGTTGGAGCGAGTCAAAACCACTCTTTTATCGTTAAACACATTTTCGCGTTTATAAGATGTATGTAATTAGTATGATATATAGATATATCTTTGATAAATTTTTTAAAAATATTATTTAGTAATTCAGGTTAAATTAATTTATCTTTGCAGTAAAACAATACGTACGCCGTACACATTATCGTGATTTGTAAATAAATTGTAAATATACTTTTAAGTGTATTCAATTTAGTTGATAGTACAAACTCCAATACATCATATTATTGTGATAATATTAATTTGCATTTCATTTAATAAATTGTACATTAATGTCGAATTCGTTCGAAAAATTATAAAATATATGTGACCGTAAGATTTCCAAAAACCGTTAGATTGTAATCTAACTAGCGAAATTGTAAACTGTTAACCTTTCAAAGTTCTGAGTGTCAATTTTTGAAATATTGATTGTATTTACGTTTTGTTGTCTCTTTCTTGTAGGTTAGTTTAGGGTTCGACATAAATAAACAGGTAGTACCCGGCACTTAGGTTTTATCGGGTTAATCTACCTAACAAAAATAATGCGTTAATCTGTCGACAGTTTACAATTTCGCTAGTTAGATTACAATCGTAACGGATTTTGCAATTTTACGGTGACATATATGCACAACTTTACATAACTATAAATGAATTAATTAGGGTTGATCCAATTATTCCTAATCCCATAGGAATTTTTTATTGAGTACAAATAAATATGTTTTGAGCGTCATAGCACGCACAGCATCCAACTTTTTACTAATTTATTTATCACATTACCTATATTAAAGCTATAAAAATATAAGAACAGAGGCAGAATTCATGTTATATTGTTATTAATATATAAACTGATCAGGATAGAAAAGTAAATAAATTATAATATACAGAAGGTGACACCTCTGATACTAAAACGATTGCGATTAATCCATATGAAATTAATCTGATTTGCGTTTTTAGTTAATATATAATCAGGCATTTTATTTTGTTAAGTGTTTATATTTTTCTATAATCATGTAGTCTTGTGTTTATAGTTATTAGTTAGTTATTTAAAAGTGTGATAGCATGGCCATTTATGAGTATTTTAGTATTTAGTGCAAACAAATTATTTTACGAGAAAATGTTAAAGCAATAATAAAACGTGTACAAAAATCAAGCTTTGTTTTTATTTCTCCTATCCATCTCCTATCATAATGTATTTTTCTATATAGCAGGTAGTATTAAAGGAAAACACTCGTTATGCACTCAATTACTATTTATTCCTTACTAGCAGACTTGCCCGCGACTGCGTTCGCGTGAAATAAGTTTCTAAATTCCCACGGGAACTCCCTTATTTTTCGGAATAATATGCCTTCGGCCTATGACACTCAAATAATGAGGCTTTTTATTGGTACCAGAATTTTCAAAATCGGTTCAGTAGATCCAAAGATTACCCCCTACAACGTAACAAACTCACAACTTTACCTCTTTAAAATAATAATAAAGATTTAATCACAGACAGGGTTGCCATCTTGACATTACACACAGATCTCCCGCCAAGCGCCTCCTGTCATTCTCGAGAGCCGTTTTTTTTATTTTATTTAACTGGTTTAACGGCTCTGGATTCTAGTCCTTCTGAGCCTACCGAGAGCCGTTGAGGTAGCAAGACCATGGATTCGATATTATGTCAATCTTCAGCCTAACAGTGGGCATATGGCAGAATAAAAAATAAAAATAAAATGTTTCACAAATATTAATCTTTATTAAACAACTTTTACAGAGATATTTAACAATATTATCCAACATTTTATTTTGCAACTAATGCACTTTTGGTCAAAGAGATCTAACCGCAAATTAACATAATTTCAGTAAACCTAAACAGCATGGTATATAAGGCTTAAGCCACATTGGCACAGATATATTTTTTAAACTACACATAAAATATATTTTCTGTTTTATAATTTAGATATGACATTTTTTACGATGTCGAACGCGTCTCATCGGATGTCTTTTTGCTTCATACAAGCGAAGTGAGAATTGGAGATACGCAAAATATGTACGTTTAAGCTCATCCTATCCTTTTTCGATAAAGTGCAATTAATAAATTATTATGAGTCACTTATAAATTTAATAGGTTAAATAATTTCAATTATACTGACCCAAGAATACAATTTCAACCATTGTCCTACTATGATTGAAAGTTTAGGAATTTTTACTTTTACTGGTAAGTTTTTTATGAAACTAGATATTATTATGTAGAATAAGGCTGCCTTTCAGACAGGCATTTACAAGGACATGTATTACGTTAACCCATCAGTAGAATTTCTTTTCATTTTCATATATATAATCCTAGCTCTACAAGCTTAGTACTAGTTTTCACATCTCGTTAAAGTTTTAGTTTCGATAAACTATAACGCCAGAGTAAAATGGACCTAAACTACTATAACTTTAGATTCGAGTTCGTCAATTTACGTCCGAGTGGAAACTTAAAATGATTTACACCGGGAGTATTCGAAAAACGAGTCTAATTCAAAGAGTTAAGTCTATTTTCGGAGAAAAATATGTGCAAGAGCTTTTGATGGAAGATATGAAGGGCTCCAACTGGTGGATTTCATACGCATCCTCGCACAACTTTTGTGAACAAGCAGCCTTACAAATTAAACTAATTGCTACACTAATTTGTACTACAAACTAACATGTTAACAAAAACGTATCACAATTTTTGGTAGGTACCTTAAGAATCGATTTTCATGTATAAGCCCGGGGTATGAAAATGTATGGGGAGTAAAATCAAACTTTCTCCGTTACGTTATTTACTTTATGTTTCCATGACTATATAATGTATTTTGATGAATATAAATTATATAATTAATATAAATAAATGTATAGTCAACTATCAAGCATGCTTTCAGTAACATAACAAATGCGTTCATTTACCCTCATTTACTAATCTATATATTTTATAATCGTTCGTAAAGGGTAAACTCCAGTCGTGCGTCGGAGCTGACACACAATTATTTTATTCAGTTTTTTTTGTCCAAAGTAATTATTTAAACTTAAGTTTAAATATTGGTAAATGTGGTTACATATACCTATATAACCTTGACATGTACATAGTCCTAATAGTTATAGGTAAAGCTAGATATTAAAAGTAATGAAGTTCCTTTTTTGTACTAAAATCATTACTATGATCAGCCAGTCGACTTTATAGTTTAACTTGGCTTTACGATACAATATTTGGGTGATACAGGTAACAGAATTGCTATATTCATCATTTCCTATAAGACAAACTTGAAGTGACGTAAATCCGTCACGTAGATTTTATTAGTGAAATTGTAGCCTACGTTACCCGAACCATAATATCGAATCGATTGACACGTCATTCATCAAAATTGTCCCATTAGTTTAGGCGCTACGGTGGACCACACATAAAATAAAATCATAGTCCTACCTTTTGACTTTGCCGTAAGTAGTCGGATAAAAAATATTTGATGCTGTACCTACGCAATAACTTAAATATCACTGATAAAAATACCACAAGAAAACTAGGCGTGATTCTATTGAGCTAAAACTAAACCCTAATAAGGTATTACGGTGCAATTAACCTATGATTATGTAGATCTAGGCAAACATTAATATCTAGATTACAAGTTTTGCATCCACAGCCTTACATTCCACTGAGTTATTAAATTTTTGAAAAACCTCGAAATTACACATATATCATTTTAAAGACTTTAAATCCAAACAGTCTAAACAATCCAATCTAAACGTAGCGGTGCTAATCCGTCTCTCACACACTATATACAGTTATTTTGTGTGAGTGAGACGGAATGATTACCGCCGCCATTTTATTGGCACGAGTTTTACGTGCCAAAATATTTATTTTCCTCACAGAATAAGGTAACCGTTTATTCGTCTTATTTTCTTAGCACTTATTTTGGCTTCTAAAAAATCAACTGTTTTAAATAGCTATACACTGGCTATCATTAATGACACTGGTTTCCAATAGGTAACTAACTAGTTTCAATTAATCAACAGGTTTCCAGCAAACAATGGCTCTCATATCGTCCGGTGCTCTCCCGAAGACCCTGTCACCATTTTGATCCACGTACTGGTTGATTTGGTAGTCGAGGAGAGTCTGGAAGCCTAGCACGTCCCTGCCCAGTTGCTGTAAATAGACAAGTTTAATTTGTTTTATTCAGTTGCGTAAAATGTTAATAAAAAGAAAAGAATATGGTGTCGGCTCTAATAATCGCTATAATAATAAATAAATATATATATATATATATATATACTTATAATTAAAAAATAAGATTTCTGGCTCAGGCTAAAACAGTTTTGGATTTATCTGGGGTTATAGTACTATCGCATAAAGCCATTGTTTTAATGTTGATGTTTGTGTTTTAGAATTATTTATTCTTATTTTAAAGATTTTTCATTTTGAAATAATATAATGTAAAGCAGGGATTCCCAAAGTGGTCAATATCGACCCCTTGGGGTCGATCACGGTTTCCCAGGAGTCGACATAAACGAAAGCTGATTTTGGGGGTCAACAAGGTCTAAAAATCGACCCCTTTTTTAACGTTTTTTTTCTAATAATAATTACCGACTCAAGTATTTTTACGTAATTTGTATTAATAATTAACACTTGATAATTACTGAATTTTATGTCTATTTATTTTGTTCAGTTTTTGACGAGAAAATGATGTCAAGTTTACTCACTAAACCAACCGCAAAGTTTAAGTATTTTGTATCAATAGGAAAAAAACTAGAGATAGGATTTTTTAAGTAATTTAACTATGGGGGTTTGAGGTATCAGTTCATTTTGGAAAAGGGCTCTCTTCCCAGAAATAGTTTGGGAATCCCTGATGTAAAGCATAATAATATTATTTCGCGATAAAGCGATGGTAGAAACTCCCCTGTACTAAACACCTTTTGAACCTTTCTCATTCTGAGAGGTGACCTAGGTGCTCAGTAGTAGGCAGGCGAGGCATAAAGATGAGAGATACATGACATGCGGAAGGATATACGCACAGCAGAGTTACTTAACTATGGCCGCATTCCCACCCTATGTGAAAGGTACCCATATAGTTAGTTACCTACATAATCCAGTGTGCTTTATAGCATGCGCACAACGAGATTATCTCGCGACGAGAGAGAGAGATGTTCTCGTTGCCGGCAAATTTTTCATTTACCCGAACATGCACAAAATGCGGTATATTACAATAAAAATGTAAAGGTTCGTAGAGAAAAATACCACATTTAAGAAATATTACTTTTATCTCTACTTTTACCATGATGTAACGAGACAAGTAACCATGTTAGCTTCGGTAGACAGATAGAGATAACGGGTAGACATAATTTTACTCGTAGTGCGCATGCTAGCTATACAGGGCCTTAAAAAATAACTAGCTACCTGCGTCAAAGGGCTGGTGTTAGTAGTGAAGACTCCTCGGAACCGCCTCTCCCGCGCGACCCTCTCTGTGGCCACCTCGAGGGCCTGGATCGCTAACACGTTGTCCCTTGCCGACATTGCGGCGTCCGTCGCCATCATGAACGAGTGTAGAATTGCACCTGAAAAATACAACTTTTCTTAGGGTTACAAACTTTGACCTCTACCTTCCGTGACCTAACTACTTCCCACCACCTCTGGCCGAAAAGCGCTGCTGCCTGATATGCCTGCCGAATAGCAAAGATCGCTATTGCTAGGAACAGAGCAATCGATAGAGATGCATAGTTCGCCAAGTTATATCGTGAGCATTTTATGACGATAATTGCGTATAGATCGCATTGCTCTGTTCCTCGCAAAAGCCGGAAAAATCTTCAGATTTCATATTCATTGACATGCAGGCGTCCTTGAATCCCATAAACAGTTCGTTTTGTTTCGCTCCTTAAACGTTATTATCGGTTTGACAAACGTAAATGATCACGATTTTCTTACACAAACAGGAGTAACATTGCTAATCCGTCAGGCTATGTCACTCGGTCTAAGATTTTATATCCTTTGGATGCTATATTATGATGCAGATCTAAATATTATATTCAGATCTGATTACCTTCGAAAAGCTTGGATCGTCTTACCCTTTCCTTCTGGCAGCATAGTATCCCTCACAGAGCCCTCAACGTATTCCAGGAATGTCATAATCTTCGCCAGCCCTCCGGACAGTTCGATTTCCGGTTCCTCACGAGCGTCAAAATTTAGCGCCACTGCTAACGGGGTCCCAGATGCTGAGGAAAAAATGGGACACTGGAATTTTACTGAAGATTAGATGAAATGTATTTTCAGTTTGATAGAGCTATTGAAGAGTATTAGTCTTCGACTTAATTTACTGCAGCATTTGGGCATTTTTAGACCGAAAGAAGTTGTGGTGGAGGTTACCTTGCTGTAATATTTTACAACCAATTGGTGTCAACTGATTAGTGAAAAGGTGCGTTGTATCCTTTATCAAGGAATAAAACGTAATTAATCTTACCTTACGATCGTTGGGCCTCAAGTTAACTGTTGCTTTCAAACGTTCCTATTCAATTCAATAACTTACAGTCCTCTAATACAACACTCAGATCCGCGGCCAGCAGCGGCTCCCAGCACTCGTCGATGCAATGCGCGTAGTCACGAACTGCGATCTCGTGTTTCAGGAACTGTTCCAATTCCGCCTTTTCGTAAAACGAAGAGACGATCATCCTTATAAGAAGAAAATCATTTGATTGATTGATAATAATTAGAATTATCTAAAGTCCTAACAGAATAACTGTGTTGTGGTTACCCCTTTTGTACCCACATTTAGCTGAGTTTTAGGGCCCTTTTGTTGGCACGACACTTTTTAGACATTAATTAATTATGATTTTAAGCTCTTTCAAGCACTTTCTGTACCTACGTATTTTTAACCGACTTCCAAAAAAGGAAGAGGTTCTCAATCGGCGGTTCTCAAACTCGCGACGCGTATTTTTTTTTAATGTATGTCGGTGCATATCTCCGTGGTTTCTGAACTGATTTTAAAATTTTTTAGGAAGTGGTCCAATAAAAAATTCTGAATTCAAGTCCTCAATCCTGAATAAAAAGTTAAAAATAAAAATTCTTTCCAAAAAACCGACATCCAAAGCCACTGTAAAGTATTAAATAATTTTGATTTCTACACACTATCAGCACTTTATTGAAGTCGCGCGACCCTGATGCGTCAACTTTGCTTATCTTTTATAACAAAGATACATAAGTAAAGTTGACGCAAAGTTAAAGTTTTTTACTTTACGGTGGCTTTGGAAGTCGGTTTTTGGAAAGAATTCTTATTGTGTTTACTATAAGTATTTTGTGTTAGGTCAGCCAATAAAACAAATTCTATTCTAATAAAGGAGTAAGGTTGCTTTTTTAGACAACGAGGATAAATCTCCTCGGTAGATCCTCGAAGGCAAGACTGCTGGAAAAATTGCACCTGCATGATTAAAAATCACTTGCTTTATCGGTGTAGGAAAACCTCTGATGAAACTTATGATAAGTCGTAAGAATCTACGAACGGAAATCTGATTCTACTGAGTAGAACTGGCAAGAAACTCAGCAGTTGCATTTTTCAATAACAGAAAAAGTTACACTTTGTAAATAATAAACAATGAATAGGTAGGTACGCAACAAGTATTACACTGACATGTGGGTTGCCGGATGCGAAGCCGGTTGCTTCCATGTAACATTGTCATTGAGAAAATCATCATTAGCAGGTAGGTGCTGGTTAAATTTATGCATTAGCAAGTCCAGAAACTCTTTTGGTACCATGTTATAAAAGCGTACAGTCAACCCCACAAAGGATTTCTGCACCTTGCGAACACGATATGACGCTGTTACCAGCTTATGGCGATGTACATCGATTGTGAGTGTGGAAATTCTACGGATTTCCCTATTTGCCTAAAAGTAGGTATGCAATATTAACTAACGTACAACGAATTTTACTTACTCAATGACCGGTTCTTTGTGTGCGTGTCGCATAGGCCGCGCTATGAACTTGTCATCATCATTTTCTCTCGTTCCATCTGGATTAGTGCTTAAATGTACTAAAACCTCCCCCAAATTCGACGCTCCTAGGAAATCGGTTATTTCTGAAATAAAAGAATACTTATAGATACCTACGTGAAAAATATTAGCCAACAGATTTAGGAATCAAAAAGTTCGTATAGCGTAAGGGAATCGTAATGGTAATCGTTTGTTAAACGTATAATTCGACCTGTTTATGCCGAAAACAGGAGACGTAACTATGCAGTCATTAACACTGTTTCAAGTAAAGACCCAATTTGCTGCAAGACAGTATCAACTACGTTAAAACTAAGTACGAGGATACCGAAAATCATTTAAAATCACTACTTTACTCAAACACACACATACGCGCGCACATACACACGATCACTCACACACACACACACACACGCACGCACACACACAACCACTCATAAAGAACAATGCATGTTATGTTTGTATTTTTTATTAATTTTAAATTGTTAAAAATATTGTTAATTTTGTGGAGTGCAATGTGTTTAAATGACTGTAGTCAAAAAGCATACGTTTAGTTACACGTTTAAGCTGTCAAATGAATACAATTTGCGTACACCATTGGGCCTCTGATTATCCCTGTATTCTTGAGGGATAAATCGCACCCTCTTGTCCCCAAAAATCGCGGTACGGTTGCCATCTTTAGCGAATCTTTGGAGGTTGCGGAACCTATATTTATGTACTCTACTATTGCGCCCTTTCTTGCCACGCATAACTTAAAATGACAAATTTTCGGTAGATAACCATCTTATTTTTTTTTCTTATCCACTACAATGTAGCCCTTGACCGCGATCCCAACTGATGATAAGTGATGAGTCTAAGATGCCAGCAGGCTAACCTGTTAGGGGCATGGCAGTTATATTAAACCCATACCCGTAGTCGGTTTCGACACGGCATCGTACCGGAACGGTAAAACTAGCCACGGCCGAAGCCTTCCACCAGGCCAAACTAGAGAGAAAATTCAGAAATTATAAATTTCCAAATTGACCCTGCCGGGGATCGTTGAACCTGGGATCTCCCATGTTAAGACAACAGCGCTCAACACTGCGCCAGGGAGATCGTCAAAATTTTTGTCAATCGCAAGCATTACCTACCTTGCGTTGAAACATTCAATACTTAATAAATTTTTTGCATGTACATACCAATATAATACCCCTTATCCCTCAGCCTAGTGATAGTGTATATGGAGTTGAGAGAGTTTCCTCCCAACTCATAAAACCCGGCTCTCACAGACAGTACGCCACGGACGGCCCTGCCCAGTACTTCGCCGACAGTTTCAAAGAGGACCCGTGCAGCGTCTATATCCTTTGGACTCACTCCGGAATAGTCTATGTCTATGGGTATTGCGTCATCATCTGTATAAGAAAATACACGTGAGGAAACTTCGTGAAGGTTCCTTGTTAATACAGGGACGTCCGCTAACGTGAAGGGAAACGAGGGAGACCATAGAAATTTCTTACCATTGTTGTTTGTGTTTTCATACATTTTCAGTAATCCTTGTCTATCGACTTTACCGTTTACGAGCAGAGGTATTTTGTCTATTACGGTAACCTGAAAGTTAACAAAAAACAGTGAAGAAGTTCTAGCATAAATTATATTTTTTAGTTTGGTTCCGAAAAGTTTTTGTCTAAACGTGTTTCTTACCTGTGGTATCATGTACTGTGTAAGGGAGTTCTTCAATGCCGCCTCGATATGGTGACCGGCCAGACGAGCGTCTGGCTTTGTCGTTACGAAAGCCAGAATTTCTGGATTGCCAGAGGTCAGACCGTAACAAAGGACGACACCTAAGAAAAGACACATTTAAAATTAGAAGCACATGCCAGTCAGAGAAAAAGACGTGAAGACTAAAAGTCTGCACCAAACTGCTTTGGTGAAATATATTAGTAGGTAAACTGGGTTCAACTTTAGTCATTTATTGAAAGCCATTAACCACTTAGCCAAACCAAATTACTATAAAAATAATTCCCGCGTGGAATGGTGGCAAGAATGATGTCTGCACTGTCGCACTAATAGCCAGAGCTGATCCTTTGCACAAAAAATGAGCTAGCCCTTTTGTCATCAGATGAAATGTTTGGTACTAAGACTCCACGGCCCCAGGGTCTCCACAGTAAACTTTAATTGTCTCAAGAATATCTACCGCATTTAAGATTTCTCAGTTTTGCTAAAGAATGACTATTAGATATCATTGCAAGCTCTGCTCTATCTTTTAAATTTCGTAATCCTAAAACTATGATGCTGTTTTCATAGAAGCTAAATGTAGCTTTAAAAGAATGTAAAAATATTGTCTTTTTCTCAACAAAAATACCTTTTTCAACTCCTTGCACGCTATTGACAGCTCGTTCAACTTCTAACAAATCGACCCGATGTCCTCTAATCTTGACTTGAGAATCTGTTCTGCCGGCAAACAGAACCATTCCCTTTTGGAGAATACCGAAGTCACCCGTGCGATATAAACGACTGAAATCTAAAGCAAGAAACTAAAAGAATGATTTGCTGTTGTTGATAGTATGCCAGGACTGCCTCTAGGGTGTAATCTTCCATTTGTACCAAATTTCGTGATGATCGATCCAGCGATTGTCTCACAATTGGGTATTTGACATCTAGTCAAAACTTTTTTCAAACGTAAAAATGCTCACGTTGTTACGCGCGCGTATTCAGTATTTCATACATATATTTATGTATGAAATACTGAACTGTATAACGTCATCAAAATTTTACGCACCTTTTACCTTCAATCGATAGTTTAAAATAATTTTCAAACATAAAACTAACAAGAGACGTGGATATTACGACTTTAGGGACTATTTGATAATCACTAATTCCATACTAATATTATAAATGCGAAAGTAACTCTGTCTGTCTGTGTGTTACCTACGCAATCACGCCTAAACTACTGAATTGATTTAAATGAATTTTGGTACAGAGATAGTCTAGAACCCGAGAAAGGACATAGGCTACTTTTTATGCTGGAAAATTCAAGAGTTCCCGCGGGAATAAAAAAAGATTGTCTCTTTATCAGATTTTGATGAAATTTGGTATAGGGATAGTTTGTATCCAGGGGAAGGTCATAGGCTACTTTTTATCCCGGAAAATTAAAGAGTTCCCGCGGGAATCAAAAACCTCAATCCACGCGTACGAAGTCGCGGGCATCATCTAGTTGTCAAATAAATTGTAGAAGCTAACCTAGGGGTATGGCAATTTTTAAAATAACCAGTGTGGTCAATTCTGTATAACAATCTCTACATAGCTTTATATAATATCTTTGCGGCAGGGAGTATTATGAAAGGGTTAGCAATATTTTTAATGCTGCAATTTTAGTCTAGTATAGAGTTTATGCACTACAGAATCAGCCCCATTGTCTGCCTTTCTATGTTACTCTTTACTTCTATTGACAGAAAAAATAACTGTCATTAATAAAAAATTGGTACCATACCAGGATGTGCAGCGTGTGGGTTGTCACAGAACTTCTCCGGCGCCTGCCCTCCTACGTATCCTCTTGCCAAATTTCTGCCAGTCACCCACACCTCACCAGGCTCGGATTCCCTAGAAGGGTTCATTTCTTCGTCTAGCAGGTAAACCGCGCAGTTGTCTAAAGGTGCACCTGAAAGTAAGAGAATATTACTTGATTATACTTGAAGGATACTTCGTGAAGGATGTATAAATCCCTACAGGTCATTAAAATATCGATATTCATTAATAACGGGGTCAACGTGGGATTGTAGTTTTGATGAAAATACCAAAGTACCTATTGGCTTTTTTATCCACGCAAAAGACTGATACTAAGTTCTTCTCCCGAAAAGGTGATCTTTTGACAGAGTAAAAGTGAGCTCCAAAGCTCAAGTCTGGTTTGGAGTGAAGCTTATAGATAAAGTTTGATCTACTAACAAAAAGATATCGTGTTTGTAAATATACCCAGACATTTTTGAACTTACCTATCGGAATAGACGGGAACATTTCCAACTGGCCGAGCTTTTCAAGTACGAAATACGTCACGTCTCCCATAACCTCAGTGCTTCCGTAGAAGTTGGCCAGTTTATAGCCGCTTCGGTCTGTGAAGTATTGGAAGAACTGAGACGCCAGGTCTTTGCCAAGGGTCTCGCCGGAACAGACCCAAAGCTTGAGGTGTTGAAGTGGCCTTTCGGTTGGAGTCAGGGACAGGTACATTAGAATTGAACGGAGAAGAGTTGGTACCAGGACTAGACGTTGGATCTAAAAAAAGATAATTAGACTGATAAATGATTGTGCCAGTTAAGGAATGTTATGACTCTACTACTGTTCCAGAGTGTTCTAAAATTATCACTAGAACTGATTTTATTCATAAACAGCACTTGGAATCAAACCTAAGTCTGCAGCAGTTCAAGCACAATTGATGCTTGAATGCTTTCTCGTGGCTTTTGCGTGGAGATTTCACTACAGGTTACTAGCTAACTACTAACTAATTTTGAATATAGGTCTAAAGTCACTAATAAAAAACTCATGACGTATAAATACGCCTTCTCGAGGAAAGCAAGAGGTTGTAGGTGATTATGCAAATTGAGATCAAAGCTAACTACGAAGCCTTAGCACCAGACCAGACTTCACTTTAATTTAGAATTCAGGAGCTTTCTCTTAAAGTACCTCATGGCTGACTACGCCAGGGTTGCCGACAAACATACGACCGTTTTTGAAAAATATTTTACATGACCGTAACATGACCATACACAATACTTATGTAGGTACTTAAACATATTTCAATGATACACTAAAAGCTAGTTGTTGCAGTTGTTGAAAGATATTTTACCTGATACTCCGCCAATATTCGCACTAACTTCTGGGGGTCCCTGGTAGTTTCTCGCGACAAGATCAACAGAGATCTTCCATGCAGCAATGGACCCCAAATCTCACACACCGAATCGACGAATGTAAGCGCCGTTTTCCACACACAAGTACTTTCCGTGTCCGTGTACGGAAAGGTACGGAACTGCCACCACATGCGGTTGCAAATCGCTGAGTATGGGAGGCGAACTCCTGTAATTTAATTAGAAAGGTCATCTGATGGGTTGATATCCATCGCCAACCCACTGCTGAACTGAGTCTCCTCTCAGAATGAAAAGGTTTTAGGCTATAGTTCACTAAACTGGTGAAGAGGGGTCTTACTTTTGAAAAGAAAGAAAGAAAAAACATTTATTACCCGACTACGGAACGCACAGGGTTAAGTGTTCATCAGTCTATATTTTGTTTGTTCTTCAGCCTAAACCATTAAAAATATCATCTATGCCGCTGCAATAAGGCAATGTGCCCAGAACACTGGCTGCGTTACCCCGCTGAATAGCCAAACTTATATGCTGGCCGAGGAAACTGCCAGCCCTCCGGTCACCTGTGGACTCTGTGAGACGAGAAGATAGATCCTTAAAAAATTATCTAGCATCTTCGCCCCACGACCCCATGGTTTCAACACCAAAAAGTACAAAAATGAAATTATTTTCT
Source organism: Erebia palarica (assembly GCA_964035005.1). Taxonomy (NCBI): domain Eukaryota; kingdom Metazoa; phylum Arthropoda; class Insecta; order Lepidoptera; family Nymphalidae; genus Erebia; species Erebia palarica. The sequence goes on along the minus strand of OZ035993.1, from coordinate 4,859,789 downwards.
ATAATTTCATATTTGTGCCTCTTGGCTCTTTCTGCATTAGTGGCCGCCGCCCCCGCCGCCATGGAGGTCGCCTGCAAGTGGGACAACGCCAGCGTATCCACGCATGTGGCATCCCAAACAAGCGACCTTCCTTGTTTCCAAGGAATGAGAGTCATCCCGTCAGGTCTCTTACCATCACTGCGCGCCAAGCCATTAGGCTCTAACACTTCAAGCACTTTAGCGGTGGCAAGAGACCTATGAATGATGTCGTTCAGGGAAGCATGACGCGAAAACTTGTATAAATTCTATTTAATGGGAAGTTGTGATACCTACTAAAATTTACAACGTTTGATTGGTATTATGTTTACATGATAATGAGAATTATAACTATTCAGACTCGTTCATTATTATCGTCGAGTGCCATAATCTCATGCTTTCTGTTTTTCTGTTCTCTCGATTAAGGAGGCAGGTTTTAATATAACAGGGGCCATCCCTTTAATGAAAAATATACTGAATAAGAACATAATAAATAATACTCCGAAGATTGTAGCTTTGATCAAACGTTGTTCTGTTTCTGCTTCATGGAGTAGCTTTTCTGATTGTTGTACTAATCTGTCTTCCCTTTTTTGCATTTTTTTTGATTTGGTCTTGAAGGAGAGCGAGTAATAACGCATTCTCTTCCGGTTTATAATTCCTGAACATTGTGTTATTGATAACTACCTCGTTGGTCTAGTGGTTGGCATGTTCGACTGCGGCCGACGAGGTCCCGGGTTCGAGTCCCGGGTCGGGCCATAACAAGTATTGGGTTTTTCCGACTAGAAAATCTCAGTACTAGCCCGGAGTTAGGAAGTTGGCGGTATTTCACCTCCGTGCCTCGGAGAGCACGTTAAGCCGTCGGTCCCGGTTATTATCACTAACATAATAATAGTCGTTAAAGCCCGCCAACCCGCATTGGAGCAGCGTGGTGGGTCTAAGCTCTAATTCCCTCTCTCTCATGAGAGTGGAGCCCTGTGCCCAGCAGTGGGACGTTAATGGGCTGTAGTGGTGTTATTGATAAGTCTCGTTAGATCATAAGCTGGACTTGCGGCTTGATTAAACAGATCAGTGATCTCACGCTTACTCCTTGTTCGTAATTGATTAGTACATATTTTGTTTTCAGAAAGGCCAAAATGACATCAAGAATTGAATCAGACTCACAGATGATAAACCCTTCTGTTAGGCAAGATTCTGGATCAATAAGAAGATGGATGAAAACCTCAAAACATACTAATAACATTTCTGAGAACATTATGGAGACCTCTTTGTATGTGTCTACAGCAAGTGATAGCGTTATAGGTTTAGATGTATAATATTTATTACAGTCGGTTGCTATTTTAATTTAATAACGATAAAGTTACTTCACCCCTATAATTACTTATGTAGCGGTTCATAGCGAAGTCAGTAATGAATCTAAAGTGAATGGGCTACTGGGCTCCTTGAAAGGAGGAATTGTACGCACTTAATAAATAAGTTAATTATATTATGCTTCAAGATAAGTATAGTTTTTATTATCGCCGTTCATGACCTTTAAATAACAAATGTGTTCTGAGATTTAAATACATCCTCAATAAAAATCGTGTTGTTGTGTCGAAAAACAATGATAAACTAAATACATAGGCTTTATGTAGGTACACATAACATAAGTAATAGTAAGAAACTACTAATTTTCAAACCTACAAAATTTTTGGTTTGATTTTTATTATTATTAGAGTAGGCCTTAATTGAGTATCCTACCTTATATTATTGAAACACGAACTATAGTTGAACAGTTTCTCCTCTAGAACGTAGTTTATGCACGATTCCGTTTGCATTCTCTTCTCCTCTCTCCAAAGGTTGTCGGGAAGAGATCGCCATTAAAGCTATAAGACCGCCTTCACATACTGTGTCTTTTAGCTAGTCTTTTTTAGGTAAGGTTAGGTAGGTAATGTATTTTTACTCGTGTGCAAATTATAAATAAGTAAATATTTTAAATAAATAAATAAAAACTTTTTTGTTTACTTGTTACGTTACGTTACTATTATACACAAAAAATGCACTTATGACTGAGTTAAAATCTAACAATAAATAATGGGTAGCAAGCTCAGCAATTAACGATAATTGACAACAATTCTCGGCGCTGGTTTTCAGTTTGCTCTATTGTTCTGCATTTTATTTATCTTAAGGGTTCAACATATTTTAAGATTTAGAGCCGCTATTGAATAATTATAGAGTGTTAAAGCACTATTGAACGTTTATGAATAAGGTTTTTTGAAAACTTGCTTATATCAAGCTAATAAAGCTTCTATATCTTTTTATGAATATAAATATAAACTAACCGTATAAATATAAATATAAACTAACTTCTCCTACTTGCTCGGAAATGGCGTCAGTGTTTAAATAAAACAATAAGTATATTGTTTCTTTTCTGGACGCTAATACTCGTTTAAGAAATCAGATCATTTCTATACAAGACAGGTTTTTAGCGTGAGTTAAGAAGAGTTAAGGCCATCTATCGGCAGTGTAGGACAGCTTTCTTTACAAATTCTGTTTCTTGTTTCCTGGCAAATCAGAAGAAAGTACCTACTATGTCTCGATCGAAATAGCAATTCACGGCCTCGTTTACTAAAAAAAGGCCTCAGGTGGCGCCTGGTCCTTCCACCTACTCAACAGTGAATTGCTTTCTTTCCGGCCGGCAGTAATGTACAACACACATACAATTACAACTATTTTTGAGCTTGAATGTTCAAGGTGGCAACCGACCTTTAGGTATTCCCGTACTCCCAGAAGTATACAGAACAATGGCGATCGAATCAGCGTCCATCTTCACCAGGACTTCCTCATCGTTGGGCCGGTCAGCTGCCAAAGCGCTGGCTTCCAACGATAACTCCTCGAAGGATATCGCTGGAACTCCGCTACCGGCGAACATGGATGGGTTTGCTGAAAACATTTTATCGGTCATAGAGGTTAGGAAGGATATTGATGTTTTCATGAGAGTACGTCGTAGTTTTGGTAGTTTTTTTACTCCACAACAAGTTAGCCCTTGACTGTGATCTCTGCTGGTGATAGTTGATGATTGCAGTTTAAAATGGTAGAAGGCTATAATCTTGAGATAAATTACAGTTATTTAGATTTTTGCATTTTTAGTTGGTAGCCCAACGTTGGGCTCAGGTACTTAAGCTTTTTACAAAAAATGTTTGAATGCAGATATTGTTATTTAAAAAAATAAAGGAATGGTTTCTTTGAGAGAAATTTCTTTTTTTCAATATTTAAATTTTTTACAAGGTACGAGAAAGGGTACCTATTCGTCGTTATAATTTTAAAAAATATATCAAAAATTAAAAAACATTTTTTGATATATTTTTTTAAATTTTGAATTTCCTCCGTGGCCCGTTCATTTTTCCAACCCGTAACACAGTGTGTGAATAGACGGAATGAAGTGATTCAATGAGGCCGCGAATCGAACCGATACGAACTGGCTCTTACCAGTGTCGTCGTATATGATGAGTGACGGTTGGGCGTCTTTCAGGATGTGTGTGATTCGTCCCTGCGGGAAACTCGGCTCCATTGGTACGAACGCTGCGCCGGCTTTCCATGTTGACAGTAGGGCTATCACTGTGCTGTAATAACGGGTTTTAATTATAAATATCTAGCCCCACTAGAAATGCACGGCACGTAGCGGCAAATATTCTTCGTATTAGTTTGTATAGAGTCGCGTCGCGAAGTGCATCTGCTTGTCCGTTACGCTTACACGACCAATCTATTTGAGCTAGGCGTACACTTGGCGACAATCATGCTTAGTGCAAAGCAATGATCAGGTCTAGGTTGGAACGCGCTTGCATAGAAGATGCCTATTCACTCTTGCCTTGAAGATGATTGCTTTATTTAACCGATATTGATGAGAGGTGCAGAATTCGTCATCGGTTTAAGAATACTATTTTACTTAGTTACGTCTTGTTTTACATTTAATATTTTAAGTATTATCCTTTTTTTAATTCCTTTTTTATTAGAAGCTTTATGTTATCTACAAATAACTTTATTTTACACAATTTTTTTACTTAACTTGCAATGTTTGTGTGTTTGCTAAGGTCAAATCTTGCAACTGAATTTGAAAACCGCTGATATCCCTATCAACTGATTGAGCTGAAATTTTGCGTACACGTTTAGTTTGAATGACATTAAGCATGGTAAGATAACACGTCATTCCAAATCCAAAATGGCGGACTCCCAAAGATGGCCGACTAGTTATTTTTTATGCACCCCCATAATACGGGTATCAATTGAAAGAGTTCACTGTGAAGAATACGAAAAAATATGTCGTTACACTGAAAGCTTGTTTTACATTTTTTAATGATTTAAGACTTATTTTATTTCTAGCTAAAAGTTACCACCCTTACTTATGCGTAGGCTGCATGCAGACAGCAATGACATAATCGTGGTCTCGATTGGGGCCGGTGGGTCTAGCGTACGCCGCCACAGACCGCGCCATGGCGTTCGTGCGGCCCTCCAGCTCTGCGTAGCTCATCCGTACGTTGCAAGTTTCATCTGGAGGGATCGTAGATGTTGGTTAGGTACGCTTCTATCACTACGCAACCGACATAGTGCACAATCACACACAGATACAGAGTATACATAGTGATAGTGCATATGTCACCGTAAGATTGTAAAAACCGTTAGATTATAATCTAATTCGCGAAATTATAAGATTGAGAACTGTTCAATTTTCTGAGTGTCAATTTTTGAAATATTGATGTTATTTATGTTTTCTTATCTCTTTCTTGTAGGTTAGGGTTCGACATAATAATCAGGTAGGGCACTTAGGTTTTATCGGGTTTATGTACCAACCTATCAGATTACAATCTACCGGAAAATAATGCGTTAAATTGTAATCTTTCGAAAGTTTGCAATTTCGCGAGTTAGATTATAATCTAACGGTTTTTACAATCTTACGGTGACACATACACATACATACATACACAATATACATGTATAGAGTGTACATGCTGTGTACAGAGTAGTAAATATCTACACTATGACCATGACATAACTTTTCTGACCGGTGTCAGCGTCGCTAGTTTATATGAATAATAAAATAAAAAGAAAAGTTAACATGCATACAAATAAGTTAAATTTTGGCTACCGGGTTGTACTGGAGCAGGTGATATGGCTCGACCGTAACAAAGGATGATCATCCTGAGAGCGGGTGTAGTGCTCGTGGACCACTGGTCCGACCGTTCATATTTGGAGGTCGTATTAGTAGGGGAGACCAAGAGGGAATTTTTGGATTTACTCCAGCGCGGCAGATTAATATAAAGGGGGATTCTTTGGACCCTGTAGAGTACCTTCACCATATATGAGCCCTGTATATTGGTGGGTCTGTCTAGGACAGCAGATCAAATAATTAGCTAAATAAAATCGATCATAAGAAATACTCGAGCACGTCAGATTAAGGTAGAGTGAGTTACAAACGTTACAAACTTTAAAAACTCCAACTCCTTTAGGTCTCGCTCAAATCATCAGATTATTTGAATGTACACTTTTCAGCATGTAATTAACTCACTCTACCTTAATCTGACGTGCTCGAGTATTTCTTATGATCGATTTTATTTATCTAATTATTTGATCTGCTGTCCTAGACAGACCCACCAATATACAGGGCTCATATATGGTGAAGGTACTCTACAGGATCCAAAGAATCCCCCTTTATATTAATCTGCCGCGCTGGAGTAAATCCAAAAATCCCCTCTTGGGCTCCTCTACTATATATAAAGCGTAATTCAGAGAACGCTTCGTAATCGTGAGTTGGGCTCTTTGTGGTCGCGTGAATCGTACTAGTAATGCCATCTATTGGATTATGTGCGGATTGCGAAGAGCGCCAAAGGGTTATGCAAGTTTGTGGGACTGTACTATTCTAGTAAACTTGCTACGCTTAAATTAAAATGGTTGGAATTACTCCTGGTGGTTTTAAATAGCAATCAGTTCCTGATTCGCGTCAGGTGTGTACCCGGCACGTGTACGCGCGCACGTCACCGCCAGTACGAGCGCAGAGAGCTCTTACTCTATTTGGGTCTTACCTGAGTAAATGAGCGCAGTTCTGTCGACGCCGCCCATTCGCGCCAGGTGCTCGGTGAGCGGCGCGGCCGGCACGGGTACGCGCGCACGTCACCGCCAGTACGAGCGCAGAGAGCTCTTACTCTATTTGGGTCTTACCTGAGTAAATGAGCGCAGTTCTGTCGACGCCGCCCATTCGCGCCAGGTGCTCGGTGAGCGGCGCGGCCGGCACGTGTACGCGCGCACGTCACCGCCAGAACGAGCGCAGAGAGCTCTTACTCTATTTGGGTCTTACCTGAGTAAATGAGCGCAGTTCTGTCGACGCCGCCCATTCGCGCCAGGTGCTCGGTGAGCGGCGCGGCCGGCACGGGTACGCGCGCGCCCGTCACCACAGACACGCGCGGCAGTGAGCCCATGGTCTATCTGAGGATGAGAAGGAAATTGGTTACCTACTCTTCTAAATGAAACTCTTCTAAATAAACCACTGATTCGTGCGCTACGCTTGCTCAATAATCTGACGCAAAAACATTCGGAACTGGACATTTTTCACACCCCACCGCTACAACTCATTAAACAAATAAAGCCTTTTTTAGAAATAATTTAATGGTAATTTTTTATTGTCATGGTTTTAATTATATTTCTACAGTAATTTTTTTTTTTTTTTTGTAATCATTTAGTTAAGTAAACATATTTTTTTTTTTTTTTTTGTAAGGATTTTTGTTAGTTTTTACCGTATTTTAGTTATGTATGTCTTTGTTATGTTTAAGTTGTAATTGTAGTTGTAGGTAATTTTGTAGCCAGGGAAGATGAATTGGGCGACTGTAAAGTCTTCCCTGGCATGTTTTTATAAAGAATAAAGAATAAAGAATAAAGAATAAATCTTCGTAGAATGGAGTCCTTAACAAGAAAATCCCGTTAAGTAGGTTGATTGCCCCGTTGATCTAGTGTAGCATGTTCGACTGCAGCTGACGAGGTCTCGGGTTTGAGTGCCGGGTCGGGCTTTAATTAAGTATTGGGTTTATCTGACAGGAAATTCCCAGCTAGCCCCGAGTTAGGAAGTTGGCGGTGTGTTATCCCTGTGCCTCCAGAGCACGTAAAGCTGTCGGTCCTGATCCCTTTCCAGTTGTGTGGGATTTTCCGTCCCATCGGGCTATGAGATTAAAGGAACTGAGAGTGCACCTGTGTTTGCGCACACACTTTACAATATGTTCTATAATATCTAGGAATTTTATTAGATATTAGTATTTTTAAGTGAACACTGAACAAGCCACCATGGCTTACGGAAAGGTGCATCTACACAATAGATGAATTTTTAAAATTTAAGCAATACATTTATTATTATATTGTTATTTAATGTTATAATATAAAGTGAAACATTTCTACTGGACAACTAATAAAAACATCTCATTGTCAAAAATGTTTCTGCAAATAAAGATTATTGTTATTTTTAATACCACCTATCTAGATTAGAAACCGATCAGGGGTTTGGTATAACTGTCATACCCCTACCAGGTCAGCCCGCTGGTTGGTGGTTTATTCATCCTAGCATCATCATATTTGGTCACAGTCAGAGACTAACTTGTGGTGGATAAAAAAAAGTAAATATAAGCGCAGTGGGAATTCAGCTGTTGACAGTTGGACTAGGACTAATTGGAACTAGGATAAAATCTGGGTAAAAAAATGCAATCAACAACGAGTGATCCTTGTTGGAAGGAAGATAAAGAAATCCCATCAAAAACATAAATGTAAAATGAGAGCCAAGTTCAAAATTGTGATATATATGCCTTGGTTGTTGACTTCAGCGACAAAAGGAGTGAGATCTAAATGGGTGCCAAGTTCAATGGTCAGTCCTGCAATTTATATATCCCATCAAAAACATAAATGTGAAATGAGAGCCAAATTCAAAATTGTGATATATATGCCTTGGTTGTTGACTTCAGCGACAAAAGAAGTGAGATCTAAATGGGTGCCAAGTTCAATGGTCAGTCCTGAAATTTATTTATAACAACATATAATATTTTATAACAACTTAAAATATCATTTCTTCTTATAACGTAGTATAAAATGTTGAAGACTAAGGCTTTGGCTTGGCTAGTTTTCATATACGAATTATAGCGTTCACAAGTTGTAAAGCTGTAAGTTCTTATTTTATTCTTCCGAAAATTTGGCTTGCTGGTAGAAACTGTACTTTTAGGTACCTACTTAATAATAATTCGTATATGGAAACTAGCCAAGCCAAAGCCTTAGTCTTCAACATTTTATACTAAGTTATAAGAAGAAATGATATTTTAAGTTGTTATAAAATATTATATGTTGTTATAAATAAATTTCAGGACTGACCATTGAACTTGGCACCCATTTAGATCTCACTTCTTTTGTCGCTGAAGTCAACAACCAAGGCATATATATCACAATTTTGAATTTGGCTCTCATTTCACATTTATGTTTTTGATGGGATATATAAATTGCAGGACTGACCATTGAACTTGGCACCCATTTAGATCTCACTCCTTTTGTCGCTGAAGTCAACAACCAAGGCATATATATCACAATTTTGAACTTGGCTCTCATTTTACATTTATGTTTTTGATGGGATATCATTACTTTTTGTACAGAAATTATTGAACTCAATCTCAAACTCAAAACATATTTATTCAAAATATGTACCTACAAAGTACACCTTCTGAACGTCATGCTTACAGAGCATAAGACGTGATGGTGATAATTAACTACGATATCTTAAAACTAAAGCTACGAGGGTTTCAAACGTGCCCTGGTCTGAGAAGAGCCCGCAATAAACTCCGCTTTTTTTTTATTATCACCATCTCACAAATATTTGAAATTATATATATGTACTTATAATATAACATTACATAATCAGCCGTTGTAACAATTCATACCCATGCCTTGCTATCATTCAAATAATCCTTTACACTGTAATAGGACTTTTCTATTAGTTTAGTTTACGTTTTACATTAGTAGGTACTTATTATTTGGTGTAAGGTCAGTGTGTCACCCACCAGTAATTCTATTGTACGACTCATTGTACAAGATAATTAAAGACGAGAATTCTCAAGAAAAATATATAGTGTACCTAGAGTTACACTGACATTGACAGATTACATCTATGGTCAGACTACCTCTACAGCACATTTCTACATCTCATCAATTTTGATTGCAAAAGTTCAAAATCAAAAGTTTTTTGTGAAACATTGAAAACAAGCACGGTAAACAGTCGATATCACTAAAACCACTATAAACAATGAATACAAATCACAATGACTGACAGCTTGAACTGACGACTTCAAATACGTTTCTTCTTCTTTTCTGTCAATGACGTTTCGTTGCACAAAATGTATGAATACGAAGGTAAGGTTTTAATGCAACTATATTATTATTCATTATTATTTACATTAAAATAATAATTATGTGTCATTTTCAATAGTTAAGGAGTTACTACCACCGCTCAAAGCAGTATTGTTTCAAACTAACGGTTGAATGTCACGTACTTTGACGTCCTTAAAATAATGATTATAACACTACAACATAAACGTCAACAATATTAAAATAATACGGCTTTAAGCAATGGTAGCATGCCTCGTGTCAGAGTTTTGATCTATCCTTTGATCATAAAAATGACGATTTTTGTACGTTTATATCTAAATAACCATTTGAGGTGTGCTTATGAAATTTGGAGCACATATGTATCTCACGGGTCTCAATATATGCGCCAAATTTGACATGTTTATGTGAAATAGTTTTTGAGTTATGAGGGGGTCAAAAGTGGCTCCAAATGGTTCGTGTAATATTACACACGGTGCTGCTCGCCAGTTTTTTTGAACTTTGGCTGGACACGCTTCCGCGTGTCTTGATAATAGAAAGTACTTCTAAAAGTTTATTTAAATAAAAAACATTTGAATTTTGAATTTTGATAAAATTGACGAAATGACTAAAAACCTGAAAAGGGAGCCAAAATGATTTTATTTTTCTCGCCGTTTCAGGAGGAAACGGTATTTAAAAAAGCCATAAAATACTTAGAAATAGGTACTACCATGTTTATAAAGTTTAATAAATAAATTATTTTTAAGAATATTTGGAAGAATACCACGAAAACCCCCGGTTATGGGGATATACTCGCAACACTTTAAGTCATTTAAAGTGCTTATCTTCATTTATTGCATTTTAGGCGTTATATGAGATGAAAATCAGCATGCACTACACAATGCGTCGTCGGAATGTCTATTGTATGCGTGTCCGAGCGGTGGGTCTATTGAGGGCCAATCTAGCCAATTGCTTAATAGCCATTCACCGTCTGAACGGAGCAAGGCGATCTATTTGAATTTATAACAATATCGTAGCCACGGTGACCAATCTTAAAAACCTAGTCAGCAGCGGAAGAGATAAAGTGCACAAGCGTGTGCGCATACAGGTGCACTCTCATTTCCCTACTCACATATTGAAACTCGTTTATATAAAGACCTACTTATGCCCGCATTTTCGTTGGTTTCGTTGGCAAATGGTTATCAGATGCAAATCGGCTGAGACGTATTTTTGACCATAGTTCCGAGGATTTTGGGAGGATTGAGGTGGCAATAGTACTAAGAGATGAGAAATTTATCGAGACAAGTTGAGCGTTTGAATGTCGAAAATCGGCTGGTAACTTTTTTTAGAATTTTGAAAAATGTAAAAAAGGTCGGGTTTTATGGCGGGTGTTTGTTTACTCAATTGTATATATTTCGGAAAAAAACGACTTAAGAAACAATGAAGAAAAGGGTCCTAGAGTATTTATTAGTTAAGCTACAAAATGGCGAAAAAAATTTGAAAATCGGTCAATAATTGTGAACTGTAGGTGGTCCCTTTAGATTTGGAATTGTAGAAAAACGTTTATTTCCCTATATAAAAAGTGATATAGCTTCTATGATTATTGACCGATCGACATGTAATGGTGTGAAAAGATGCGGATGCAGGCGAGAAGTGCATTCGAGTTGGAATTTTAAAAATCGGTTAATAGGTACGTATTAACAAAAAATGATATTTTTTCGTACATTTTTGTAATCATTTTCAATACTCCGATTCTTGCAGGACTGCGATATCTCTGAATTTTTGGTTCCGACGGGATCTCATTACTTTTCCGGGATAAAAACTAGGCTGTGTTATTCCAGAATCCAGACTATAATATCATATTTCTGTGCCTTTCCACCCTTCCATACATCCATCCATCCAAACTTTCGCATTTATAATTAAGTAGGTAAGTAAGTATAGAGGACCTATATAGATAATAAGTAGGTACAGGTTGACGAACTCGCGTGGGAAAATATAATACTTAACCTCTTTTTCTCTATACTAACAATAAAATATTAGCGCACGCGAAGTCCTAGTCTTTGCGTGCGCTATGAAAATATGAGCTAAGTTTTCAATAATAATATAAACGATTATTTTAATCTGAGACAGGTGAAGATAATCATTACGGCTTAAACTCTTTGACGCGACCTCTTATATCCATTAAACTTCGACAAATAAAACGTAATAATAAACGCAATTATTTTATAATTGCGTGTAATTACTCAAGTATATTAAAATTTAAATTGGGTTTATGTGTCCTCGGTTATTGTTATAAAACAGTTAAAGTACCTAGTTATCTTTTTATCGGTGCAGGCTTGACCCATTTGTTTCATCGTACGAGAGCCGCAAACCAAAACCTAAATTCACCTTTCACAGTTTATATAAATTTGTAATGTGGGTGTTTTAAAAGTTCTTTAAACTAAATAAGACTAGATTTAACCAAGTCAATCTAATAAAAATATAAAATACAACAATTTGCAAAACTCCCGAGAAACTTTCCAAGTAACCCCCTTTTTAAGTGTGTTAAGTGATCAATCAATAAATAGAATTTCCGCCTGCCATGAAAATATACTTAACTGTACTACACAATAAAATACCTGATAGGTATTAAGGAAGTTAAAAAAAGATGCCCACATAAACGTAACTACTTAATAATTATAAAAATGTACCTACTTACGTTATTAACACAGACATATTCGTTTTATTTAATATTTCCTATAACATTTAAAATTTTTTTTTTATTAATGCCTGCGATTTCGTTACCGTGGATTATAGGAATTTTATTAGGACAAAAACTAAGTTAACCCCTGGGATACAACTTATCTCTGTACCAAATTTCATCAAAATCGGTTGAACAAATAAACCGTGAAAGCATAGCAAACAGATAGATAGACGTACACACTTTCGGATTTACATTGTAATGGATTATTTAATCTTTGGACTCTAATAATAAATTTTTTGGCTGAAATGAATGAATAATCACCGAAGTAACAACACAGCAATCAACTACTAAACTTAAACACATAACTCTTGTCTTTTGCAGTAATAATTACATCAGATATAATTTTATAATAATAGTGAGCTAATACTAGTTACCTACCTCTAATTTAATAATGTTGCCGATAAATTAAAAGTAAATTAATTTTTGTTGTTTAATAATAAAGTGTGATGAGGACGGGGCATACTCTTAAAATGTAATATTAAACTGTAAAACCTGCCCACTGTCCACTGGCTATGTTCGGTATAGCCGAAACCGGTACGGATCGCTAGTAATATTATAAATGCGAAAGTTTGGATAGAAGAATGAATGTTTGTTACTCAATCACGCCAAAACGGCTGTGCGGATCTGCATGAAAGACGTTAAAGTCTAGCTGATCATATAGGCTACTTTTTATCCCGGAAAATTAGGTAAGTTCCCGCGGGAACCAAATAACCTTAATCCACGCGGAAAACGTCGCGGGCATCAGCTAGTTTCCTATATATTATTTGTGCAGGCCTTTAACTCAGCTTAGCACATTCCTTAATAAATATTATACCTACCGATAATAGCTGTTAAAAGACGTGTTTAGTTGTCGTAGGTTAGTGAAGATAAAGTATTATATTATGCCTAAGCCGCCATTCTGACGTCAATCGACATAGTCAATTTGCAATTTGCATAAAAGAATCAATATAACTTTAGACAGTTTTCTTTTTAGTCTAGGCAATGGGACGATCCGTTGTATGGAGACTCCCGCATTAAATCCTCAGTCGGTGAAACTTGGCTGGGTTTTAGTATTGGATGATCCAAAACTTAAACAAAAATATCCAACAAAAAAAAAAACATCCGGAAGTTGGGTATTTATACCTAAAACTTAATATTTAAGACTGAATATTTTCTCGATTTCCTTTAAAAATAATAGTAGTAGGTAGTATATTTCCACTTAAAACCGAAAGAAATACCTAGCAAATGAAATAATCATGCAGAACATCGATATTTAAACCGATTATTAACAAATACAAACTGCGTTTACGCGATAATGTGCCTTCCTGCTTTAAAAATTGGGCATAGCATAAAAAACCTTACTTCTTTTCTGATTTTTTATTGGATATTTATAATATAAGTTTAACTCATGATACTTTTATCATACTATAAAGTTTGGTCGCCTGAGGAATTATTGTTGGGGTCAACTAGCTTTATTGCCAAGACTATATTATATCGATAAGTGCATTTGACTTTTGTAATTATTTATGAGACGAAATTAAATAAGCGTGAATTATTTTCTTATGAGCATTGCATATTTTATTACCTCAATAAATACTTAATTTAATTGATTTCAAGAAGTCAGTACCTACTACCCTACTGTGATATTATATATGTCACCGTAAGATTGTAAAAACCGTTAGATTATAATCTAACTCGCGAAATTCTAAACTGTCGAAAGATTAGAATTTAACGCATTATTTTCCGGTAGATTGTAATCTGATACGTATTTAAACCCGATAAAACCTAGCACTGCTTGATTATTTATGTCGATGCTGCATAATTAATAGCAGCAGATAAGGTAAGACCGCTGGAGGTTTTAGTGGGTAGTCTGGGCAACCGGGAGTCCCACATACTCGGTACATGCCGGTAGCTGAGCTCTTTTCGCATATGAGAATTCAACTCCCGTCAGGGATGCGTAAAGGCGTTTCCACCAGCGGGCTATAAAAAAAAAAAAGGAACGGTTCTTACAATCTTACGGTGACATACCTATATAAGCCGGGCCGCGCCTCTCTAGCATAGTAGGGCTTAAAATTTAAAATATTTCCGTGTAAGTAATTACCACGATATTTTACCAACGTGCTGAATAAAGCCACGATTACAACATTGATCGCGACTTCGACCGCATGGAGTTTAAGGTTTATTGATTAAAAAAAGGAAAATTAGCCTATGTACATCCCCGAGACACAACCTATCCCTAAACTGACAGACAGACAGACACACATACTCTACATTTATAATATTAGTGTAGATTATCTAGAAATTTTGTTTTATGGTACTAAGGGTGCTGAAGGCGTAACTTAGCCAAGTCGTAACTACTGTCCTTATATACCTGGTAACGGTGTCAGATATATACAGTCTAGATTGTATATTAGATTTGATCAAGAATCTAGGTCAAGCAAATCAAATCAATAATTTGGCTGCAAAAATACTTATCAAAACTTGCAATTAGGTGCACTTTGATTTTATTAATTATGTGCATTGAGATAATTTTGCGCGTAGAGTTGCTTGGCCTTATAATGTAAACAGTGGCCACTACCACGGAACTGTTAAAACTATTCGATTTAAATTCGACTGTTCGTATTTTAGGGTTCGGGTCGTATTTTAGTCACGCCTAACAGGGAAAAGGGTCGAAGCAATTTTTTTGTATAGGTGTAGTTGAGGACGTGAAGAGTGACAGGCTACTTTTATACCGAAAGAAAACCAAGAATTTCCCGGGATTTTTAAAAACTGAAGACACACCGATAAAGTAATTTTTGTTCTAGGTCTAGTATATATATTCTCACTAAGCCATAGTTACTCCGAGATTTAGATGATGGAGGATTTATAGAAAGTATAGGAACATTTTATTAAAATTATTGATATTAAATGTAGAGCAAAATAAATAAGTTAACGGAATCCCAACACAACTATAACCATTATTATAATAGGTTATCAGATAGTGACTATTTAGCAGGAGGTAGGTATAAAGAAAGCGAAAAGGTTAACAATTTAGTACTCGGGGACGTAGTGACTCAAACAATTTATTGAATAAGTTACAAGATGAGTAACATAAAAACATAAAACTGTCCGTACCTATTAACAGACCAACCACGATTGCTTTTAAATTTATATGCTAGGAACTTGACTTCAACGTTATCTGTACGATACAAGTCCTCAATTTTTACTTTGTATATGTCACCGTAAGATTGTAAAAACCGTTAGTTTATAATCTAACTCGCGTAATTGCAAACTGTCGAAAGATTACAATTTAACGCATTATTTTCCGGTAGATTTTAATCTGATAGGTATTTAAACCCGATAAAACCTAAGTTGATTATTTATTACCACTACTTGATTATTTATGTCGAACCCTAACCTAACCTACAAGAAAGAGACAAGAAAAAGTAAATACAATGAATATTTCAAAAACTGACACTCAGAACATTGAACAGTTTACAATCTTTCGACAGTTTACAATTTCGCGATTTAGATTATAATCTAACGGTTTTTACAATCTTACGGTGACAAATATAAATCAGCTGTCAGCTAATGGGCTTAGATGTTCTCTAAAACTTGGGAATGGTTGGTGAAAACTGCCACTAAACATTTGAAAACGTGTATGCACATAAGCACGTCGATTCAGAACACATAGTAGGGTCGGTAATGTCGTAACCGGTCATTAAATTCATAAACCACGGCGTGCGACCTTCGCGCGTTACCCAACAGTTTCGGACTCGAAGCAATCGCTTATGTACTTCGCGTTCAAATTCAAGTGTAACTTATTTCATTACACAATTTAACAAGACGAACCAATGTCAAGTTTAATTTACGACACCCAATTTTATGTAACGATTGTACTAATGTGTGTAAAAAAACATGCATTTATTTTTTAGTAGCTCCAATAAAACTGTGATGACTTATGAAGGCAAGAAGCGGGTGGATGAGGAAGGCGGAGGACCGTGTTTGGGGTCGCGCTCTCGAAAAGACCTATGTCCAGCAGTGGACGCGTACAGGCTGATGGATGGATGGATGGATGAATAATACTGGAATTAGGTGATTCCTGTACATTAAATATTGTTTGAAAATTGTAATTGTAGGAAGCTTAGTGATAAGCTTAGAGCTTAAAAAGTTCATTTTTAAAAAATTTCCGGTCTTGCCGTGTGTCTGTTTGTACACGCATTGCTCTGAAACCACTTTATGGATTTCAATGCGACTTTTCATTCTTATGGCTAATACTTTGGTTTACCATATATGTATAGGATATTATTTTTATTCCAAAAATTTAAATCGCAGCTTAGACGAATCCCACACTGCGACGCCCCTCGCGACAGATCGCGGCGCGGCATTATATATTTACTTTGTATAGCCAAGTCAGAATTTAAAAAAAATTAAAAAACACGACTGCCCTGCCAAAAAACGAACTCAAAAGTTAAAAATCTAAATTAATCTAGTTAAATTAGAATCTTATTCACATTTTTATTTAATGATATTTTTTTGTGAATCACTGGATATTGAACTATAGTGTTATATATTTTTGGAATCTATACTCACCATTTTCTAGATGATAATAATATTTCGTTTTATTTCAAATTTAGTCTTTAATGCGGGACCATGGTCATCCCATCATTTTTTTTAAATTTTACTAGCCTATGTTACCCAGAATAAGCTAGGGATTCTAACGATACCTCATTTATCAAAATCGATTCAGGCGTAAAGAAGTTATGGTGGAATATACAAACTCATAATACATACATACATGAACCCTGAAAACAATATACTCCTTTTTTCAGGTAGTCGTATAAAAATACGCAACGCCTCTGCGATCTGTCGCACGCAGCTGTGTGGATCGCCTCATTGATGGAGCCGGTACTCCTCAACGGGTTTTACATTTTACATTTTGACGACCTCCTAAACGCAGTGGTGAGCGCTGTAGTCTTAGGTATACTGGGAGGTCCCGGGTTCGATACCCGACAGGGTTAATGTGAGAGTTTATAATTTCTGAATTAGCTCTAATCAAGTTCGGAGGGAGGGTTTAGCCGTCTACCGGCTAAGGCGTACCACTAAGCGATTTAGTGTTCGATGCGGTGTAGTAATATAAATCGATTAGGGCCTGGAGTTATTGGGTTAATAAAACTGCCGTACCCCTTACAGGTTAGCCCGCTACCATCTTTATTTATTTTATTTATTTATTTATTTCATAGCTTTCATGTTTATGCCTTACTTGCTAATACATAATATTAATCATTGACATGGACATGAGGCCCTGTCAGGGCGTTGCTAACATAATTATACTTATTATATTATATATCACAATTGTGGCGTCCTGTCCTTACATAATTCAAATAATGTAGTATAATTAATAATGTCAACATTACAATATTAATTTAACTTAACATAGGTACGCTGATCAAGTAATTGAGGACTATTCACTCAAAAAAACTTTTACACTGTAGAAACATTTTTGTATTAGCCAGTTTTTTAATTTTCTTTTGAATGTTACTTCTTTTGTCTCATCTGTTATCAAATTTGGTATTTTATTATAAATTATAAATTATTATTATTAATTATCTTAGACTACATCATCCCCGATTGTGTAAGGAAATCGTATTCGTAATCGTTTGTCAAACGGATCATTGGACCTGTATAAGTTCATAGATGCTTGCACCTCTTAAAGCATGTATGAACTCCTTATACAGTTCGTGTAATACGAATGATTACGATTTGCTTAGACAATTGGGCCTCAGGTGAGATCGCCGTCAAGGGCTAGCTTGTAGTGGATTAAAGCAACATAAGAAATCCAATGTAAAATCGCTTATTGCAGAAGTACCATCCAAACAAAACAATGAGTGTTCAATGCATTCGCCTTGTTGTGTCGGAAGTGGCCACAAGGTCTGATCTTAGATTTTAAGTCATACAAAACATTAAATCAGTTAATGCGCTTTATTAAGTTTAATAAGCACCTCTCAGACCCATCAGTTCCTATTATTTTACCAAATTACCACATAATAGGTAATAGTACTTTAAAAATTACGTAGGTACTTCTTATGGCTCTGTCATCTATACTTAATATTTTATTGAGGTAAAGTTGGTGAGTTTGTGAGTTTGTGACGTTGTAGGGGGTAATCTCTGGATCTACTGAACCGATTTTAATAATTCTGGTACCAATAGAAAGCCACATTATTTGTGAGTGTCATAGGCTATATTTTAACCCGAAAAATTAGGAAGTTCCCAAGGAAATTTAAAAAACTTATTTCACGCGGACGAAGTCGTGGGCATCTGCTAGTTTAAAACTACTATCTATATACTATCTATCCTATAATATTATAAATGCGAAAGTTTGGATGGATAGATGTTTGTTACTCAATCACGCCAGAGCGGCTTAATGGATCTAGATGAAATTTGGTACGGAGATAGATTATGGTCTGGAATAACAAATAGACTACTTTATATCCCAAAATTAAAGTATTCAAAAAACCTCAATCCATGCGGAAGAAGTCGCGGGCATCAGCTATTAGAGTATAAAATCGTTAAAAAGGGGGTTTCTGCAGTTTATCTAATAAACGGCATGGCTTATATGTTAGAGAAAAATATGAACGGAGAGAGATCAGGCGCAGGACCGAAACGCCTTTACGTGCTCTCCGAGGCACGGGGGTGAAACACCGCCAACTTCCTAACTCTGGGCTTTTTGACGACCTCCCTGGCGCACAGACCCCTCTTTCCCACTGGACACTCTGGGCAGGTGCCCAGGGCCCCGCGACCAATGGGGGCCCCCTAGTTACTGCCAAATCACCAACCTATAGATAATCGATATTCATTTACGATAACTATACACTTATATTTAATATTGCGTTCAAAATATACTTTTACATCTACATTGATGTTGAAGTTTTTTTTAAGTAACCGTTCAAAATAAACAGACAGTAAAACAATAACAGAGAGATAAGCATTATTCAAATCAATCTTGAATAATGCTTATCTCTCTTATGACTATTTTGTTAAAACAGGCATATGCCTTTTAATGCCATTATCCTAATGTGCTCAGGGCCTCCAATAGGTTAAAGACTGGCGCAGTGTTGAGCGCTGTTGCCTTAACGTGGAACTTGGGAGGTCCGGAGTTCGATTCCCGGCAGGGTCAATTTGGGAATTTATAATTTCAGAATTTTTCCTGGTCTGGCCTGATGGGAAGCTTCGGCGTGGCTAGTTACCACCCTACTGGCAAAGACGTGCCGCCAAGCGATTACGCGTTCCGGTACCAAATAGGGCCATGTTTAATATAACTGCCATGCCCCTAACAGGCTAGCCCGCTGCCATCTTAGACTGCATTATCACTTACCATCAGGTGAGATCGCAGTCAAGGGCTAACTTGTAGTGGAAAAAAAACTATGGTTTACCCGGGAATGGAAACCCAGTTCTGGATGACCTCGTCATCCGAAGTCGAGCATGCTAACCGCCAGACCAGCAAGGCAGTTAAATACAAGGTGCTGGTCTAGTTATTTTGTCATTGATATTCACAGAGCGTCTTACAACACTTACAAGATTAAACACTTGTATATGTCACCGTAAGATTGTAAAAACCGTTAGATTATAATCCAACTCGCGAAATTATAAACTGTCGAAAGATTGTAAACTATTCAATGTTCTGAGTGTCAATTTTTGAAATATTCATTGTATTTATGTTTTCTTGTCTCTCTCTTGTAGGTTAGGTTAGGGTTCGACATAAATAATCAAGCAGTGCAGTGGTTTTATCGGGTTTAAATACCTATCAGGTTACAATCTACCGGAAAATAATGCGTTAAATTGTAATCTTTCGACAGTTTGCAATTACGCGAGTTAGATTATAATCTAACGGTTTTTACAATCTTACGGTGACATATACTTACTACAGAGCAAATCATACTGATATTATAAATGCGAAAGTGTGTTTATTTGTTGGTTTGTCCTGCAATCACGCTGCAACGGAGCAATGGATCGGCGTGATTTTTTGCATGGGTATACTTGAGGACCTGAAGAGTGACATAGGCTCCTTTTTATCCCGAATGGATGGCAATGGCATGGATTTGACTCGCTCCAGCAATACTAAGGACAGCTGTTACTTATGTATTCTACAAATTAATGAAATTGTAAATTTTATTTTCAAAAAGAGCAACCGCCGATTTTCTTGCTGGTTCTTCTAAGTAGGAATGGCATTCCGAACTAGTGGTAGATTCACTCGACGATTCAAAAGTACTTGTAAAAGTTTATTTGAATAAAAAGCATTTGAATTTTGTTTTTTTTTTTTGATAAATGGAAAAGTTCCCGTTGTAATTAAAAAAAACTTATTCAACGCGGACGAAGTTGCGGGCACCAGGTAGTAAAATATAATAGTATGTAAACCGTAATGGCGTAGGTCATCGGCAGGGCATTACTCTGCTGTCTTATTAACTGCAGTATATATAGGTTATCTCTACAATTAAAGAAGTGGGTTGTTTGCACTTCTTTTAATCATATTTATTTTAAGAATAATGTATGAGGAAGTATTAAAATCAGCCCGTCAACCCGCATTTTTTACACTATGCACTGCATTGGAGCAGCGTGGTGGATCTAAGCTCTAATTCCCTCTCTCCTATGAGAGTGGAAGCCTGCGCCCAGTAGTGGGACGTCAATGGGCTGTATTGGAAGTATTAAATTCTTCTCTTTACGTGTAAGGGAGGTACCCTAAAATATATTTTTTTCAAAAATATTACCGTTAATGTCGGCGTGATTAATATGTATCCACCACTACAGCCCATTTACGACCCACTGCTGGTCACAGGCCTCCACTCTCATAGGAGAGAGGAATTGGAGCTTTTAGACCCACCACCACACTGCTCCAATGCAGGTTGGCAGGCTTTAACCGCTGCTATCATGTTTGTGATAACTAACTTGTAGTTAAATGAAAAACATTTTGTTATCCACTACGAGTTAGCCCTTGCCTGCGGTCTCACCTGATGGTAAGTGATGATGCAGTCTAAGATGGTAGCGGTCTAACCTGTTAGGGGCATGGCAGCTATATAAAACCCGTACCCCTATATTCGGTTTCTACACTGCGTCGTACAGGAACGCTTAATCGCTTGGGGGCACGTCTTTACCGGTAGGGTCGTAACTAATAGGGAAAATTCAGAAACCGTGAATTCCCAAATGCCCTGCCGGGGATCGAACCCGGGACTTCCGCACGTTAAGACAACAGCTCTCAACACTGCGCCAGAGAGGTTGTCAAAAAAATCGGAATCCTCTATGCCTAAATAGCTCTATTTGACACGTACAAGGTTTCTGTTTGTTTACATACAAAAGGAATAAATTATTTATCAGATGTGATAAAAGATTGTGAACAAGGGCTCATGTCAGGATTAGACCGACCTTAAAGTCTTTTCCGCTCTATTATCATAGAAATAATTCGAAGCATTTCAAAGGCTGCCTATTTTGAACAGCACTGTTTTTTTTATTATTTTTTTATTTTTTATTTATGTAAATTAGAAAAAATCAATTATATTTTCTATGTGACGGAATTTTGTAACCATATATACAAAATTCAATGTAAACCATTCTTGAAAAAAAGTGATTCTTTAAAAAAATAATTATAAGTGAGATGTTTTTAGGGTTTCGTACCCAAATGGTGCCAACGGGACCCTAAAGGTCTTGGCCCTAACCTCCGCTGTCCGTCCGTCCCGCCGTTTGTCAAAAAATAAATAAAGGGGGTTTATACAAAACATGATTTTTGAGCGCCCCTCTTGTTTCTTTTACGAAAGTAATTACGTAGAGAGTTCCTGCTGGGATTTATATAGTTTAAACCATATGGACGAAGTCGCGGGTATCATCCAGTTTGTTATCTATACTAATATTACAAAGAGGTAAAGTTTGTGAGGTTTTAGGGTGTAATCTCTGGATCTACTGAACCGATTTTGAAAATTCTGGTATCAATAGAAAGCCGCATTATTTGTGAGTGTCATAGGTTATTAACCCGAAAAACTAGGGAGTTTTATTTTATTACTACCCACGGGTATCTAAAAAACTTATATCACGCGAACGAAGTCGCGGGCATCTGCTAGTAGATTATAGGTACGTACCTCCTAGTTCAGGGATGGCGAACCGGTGGCACGTGTGTCATTAATGGCACGCGACACAATATTTTGGGCACGTCAGGTATCACAAAATTCATTATGCACTAAGAAAAATAAGTGTGTAGTAGGTATTATAATATTATGACGAGCGAACACAAGTGATCATACGCTACGGAGTGTTTGGGTCATTATTTTCAGAAAGGAATAACATTTAAGACTCGGTTACAAACCATTTGACAAATGACTCCCGTTCAGCATGCATTCTGCTAAAAGTGACATCTTACAACCCTAACTTATTTGTCATCTAATCTGCAACAGCGGAAGTCACACTAATTTAACTTTAATTCAAATTACGCTAATAATTGAGACATTGCATTGCAAAATGTATTTTCCCCATAATCACAAAGTCAAATTTATTTGATGGCATGACTGTGACCTCATTAAACATTTCTTTAGAAAAAATGGCTCGTTGATATAATATAAGGTTCGCCTACCCTGTCCTAGTTACTACTACTAGGGTCAAAATTTATATGCGCATAAATTGTAAATTCGGCACGTGGTAAGTCGTATTAGAAACGCCGGAAATGTATTGTTAGGCCTATAGTAAGTATGGAGGTTGATGTTTCGGAAATATTATTCGATTTCCTTGAAGTGGTGAATGGCCGGTCAAGATTTTCAAGGTACGACGAAATTCCATGAAAACTACGTACCAACTACGTACAACATTTAAAAAAATCTAAAGTTCCGTTCTAAGGTCGACTAGTTATTTCCTTGTGATTTTTAAACTCAAAGTATCTATGAACAGGGGCCATACTGCCAAAACGCAACATGACAGTTTGATGTCACGTACTTTGATTTTCCTAAAATACATACTATCCATACTTCCATACTAATCCGTACTTCTACACTTATTTTCTAAATGCGAAAGTGTGTCAGTCTATCTGACTGTCTGTCTGCTACAGTTTCACGGCCCAACTACTCAATCGATTTTGATGAAATTTGGTACAGAGACAGGTTACATCCCGGGGGGACATACCCTACTTTTTATCCTGGAAAATTGAAGAGTTCCCGCGGGAATTAAAAATCAATCCACGCGGACCTGTATAAGGAGTTCATCGATACCTGCACATAAAAAAAATATGAACAGTTCGAGTAATACGTTTTAAGCTCTCAATATGATAACGATTTGCTAATTAGGTTATCAAGTATCGGCCAATCAATGCTACACGAACGTGCTCCTAGCAAGAAAAGTCTATGGCTTTTATGACACTCTATAACTATTTGGAAATCTAATTATCCATCCACTTATTAAAGTTCACTTCCCTCCCTGGCGGCCCTGTGGTCTTATAGTGGGAGATCCCGGGTTCGTATCCCGGCAGGATCAATTTGGAAGTTATAATTACGAAAATTTCTCTGGTCTAGTCTGGTGGGAGGCTTCAGCCGTGGCTAGTTACCACCCTACCGCCAAACGATATAGAGTTCCAGTACGATGCCGTGTAGAAATTAGGGGCATGGTTTTAGTATTACTGACATACCTGTAACAGCTTAGCCCGTTGTCATCTTAGACTGCATCATCGCTTAAAATCAGCCGTCAAGGGCTAAATTGTAGGGGGTAAAAAACTTCGAACCCAGTGCCCGCTCAATAAAGAGTACAGGTTCTCTTCTCAGAATGAGAAGTTAGTTTCGTATTTAAACTAATAATATACTCCCTTCCTTATTATCTGCTATGTTTATATGACAGTACCTACCTAGTGCAAAATACAGTTACCAATAAACAGATATATTTAATACTTATTATCTGCTATGTTTATGACAGTAGTGCAAAAACCAGTTAGCAATAAACAGAAATATTTAAAACACAGCCATGAAACACAGTAACAAAAATCTATTTATAATTTACCTTAACTTAAAACTTGCACTCATTGTAGCTAGCCTTGCAGTTTTTTTTAGTTTTGGAAAATTTAAATGCACATGCCGCCATTAACAAGCTAAATGGCTAAATTTCTATTTTGGATTTCTTGTCTAGTTTTAAGTTTCCGTCCTTGAAATCGGTCGTAGATTTTGAATTCCGCGACATAGTTCAGTATTATTTCATTCTAAACGACTTCAAAAAAGGAGGAGGTTCTCAATTCGACTATATGTTTTTTTACACAATAATTCGGGCAGTTATGAATCAACTTTGATGTTTATTTTGTTTGGTAGCTCATACTTCAGAGGTGGTGCCATATAAATTTTATCGAAATTGATTTAGCGCTTTTTGAGAAAATCAACAAAAACAAAGTATATACCCAGATAATGTTTATTACTTTTTAGTTTAAGTTGGTATTTAGGTATAGTTTTGAAGTCAGTTTTTGTTTTAGACGAAAGTGAATAATTATGTTTTGGTTTGGTTGATTTTTTCATAGTCAGTAAAATAGCCCTTTCTAAGATTTTATTTAAAAATACATCTTTCTTGTCTAGTATTTGTAAAGGAAATCTGTCTTAATAATTAACGTCTTTAGCAATAGCTACCTACCCCATAGCACTCATCTATAACTAGGTATGCTAATATATAAAATGCGAAAGTATGAATGGATGAATATTCGCTACTCAATCACGCCTTAACGACTGAACGGTTCTAGATAAATTTCAGCAACGCTGTCACCGGGTATTAGTCCAGTCATTTGTTAGTTTTACATGGAAAGTTTGCCGTGAGTTTTGAAAATTGGTGATTTCATAGATTTCGAATTGCCCTTTTCGAATTTTTAATTACTTACCTCATATCTTTGCCGCTTGCGCCGCCATATTGGAAAAATGGCACCCAAAACAGTTTTTTGACAGTCCTTTCCGACTCATTTTACGATGAAATTGAAAATAGTTATGTAATAGATTAAACTAGAGAAAATTTCCTACAATTTATGTGCTAATGTTTTTTCTCTCTCGATGGTTTTTTATTTCAAGGTAACCCCCTTTTTGAGCACTCAATGGACTGGACTATATGTTTTTGGGACTTATACGATTTTTTTAAAGAATCGGGGGGCGACGTAACATACGTCTTACTTTGTATTTATAGTCGGAGTAGGGTGATCGAGTCGTCAACCCATTTTGTATAGAATAGGATATTATGCACATCCACTTTGACTTTTCACGTTTTGTCGTGAAGG
Organism: Erebia palarica; assembly: GCA_964035005.1. Lineage (NCBI taxonomy): Eukaryota > Metazoa > Arthropoda > Insecta > Lepidoptera > Nymphalidae > Erebia > Erebia palarica. The sequence goes on along the minus strand of OZ035993.1, from coordinate 4,834,461 downwards.
GTCTTATAAACTTGAACTGCAGTTGTATACAGGCAATTGAGTTGAGGCATACAACCTGTACTGCTATAGCAGTTTCACAGAATTCCAAACAAGATTTTAGAAGTGTTAGCTATCTTCTATACCCGAATATAGTGCATAGTTAGGTAGGACCGGTAATAAAACGACACATCAGTAACAACCATTTAGCTTATTAGCTTAGTATAAGTTTTTATTATTATTATTACTCTTTATTTTGCACACCACAACACACATATAAAGGACACAAAAAAATACATAGAAAACAAAGAACGAAGTAGAATACAAAAAGGCAGCCTTATCGCTTACTAGCGATCTCTGCCAGGCAACCTTAGGAATAGGAGAAGTTAGGAGATTAACTCGCGGGTGGTGTATTAATATAAACATACAAACAAAAACCTACATAATAATGCATACACAGTTATACAAATAATATAATACTTATAATAAATTTATGAAAATAAACTAATATATTATACTATACATGCATACTATAAATGCATTCGAAAAACAAATACATCGTCGTGTACTTGCACTGATTTGATAGAGTTCGCTAAAACCAACGACCATTTTTATCTTTAAATGATTCAATGATTATTTTTTGTGTTTTAATTAATCAATAATATTGAATATTCCAATTAATCTAAACTAGGTCAAAAAAGACAATAAAAAATTTCCTTTTTCAAGCTCCAGTACCTAGGTAATAGTTAAATACCAGGTAAAGGTTGATTCCGGTGACCTCAATTATGACTACAAAGAAACTATAAACGATAAAAATCTATTATAAACTATTCATTGAAACCTAAAACACAATTTTAATCCATTTTTCGATCAACGATAAAATCTATCTACTTAATAAGCAGTTCACACAATCTGTAATCAAACATAATATCATGTCTGGTGAGAGGCTTCGGCCGTGACTAGTTACCAGCCTACCGGCAAAGACGTGGCCACTAAGCGATTAGAACCTGATTAGGGGTATCGTTTTTTTATACAATGTAGGTACAAGTTAGCCCTTGACTGCGATCTTAGGTAAGTGATGATGCAGTCTAAAATGGTAGCGGGCTAACCTGTTAGGGCTGTGGCAGTTCTATTAAGCCCATACCTACCCCTAGTTGGTTTCTACACGGCATCGTACCGGAACGCTAAATCGCTTGGCGGCACGTCTTTGCCAGTAGGGTTGTAACTAGCCACGGCCGAAGCCTCCCACCAGACCAGACAGAAGAGAGAAAATTCAGAAATTACCTATAACTTCTTTAGGCACGTTGAGCACTTTTTGGTAGGGGGTAAAAATGTAGATTCGCGTTACCGTAAGCGACATGGTCGCGAACAGCGACATGCTCGCGTACAGCGACATGCTCGCGAACATTAAAATATACTATATTCGAAATTAAACTTTAATGCACTTAGTGATAAGGTTTATATTTTAATAATTTGAATTAAAATTAAAAAAAAAAATTTAAAAAAGAATCGTTTTCACTTCTATCGGCAGACCCTATGTCTGACAATTGTTTCTTAAATATTAGTGTTCATGTAGTGGGGATGATTTTTTCCAGTCTATCCCATAAATTGGGTTGTTTTTACTTGTTGGGTACCTAGGTCTTTAAAATATTGTACCTTGGTGTGGGATTTTTCAATTCAGGGATTCGTTTGCGATATATTAAGCTTTAAAGTGTTAATTTTGCTACCAGCTAAACGTTTGTTATAAGATATGTGAAAACATTCACGAAAGTAGTAGGTATATATTATTTAAAAAAAAAAAGAAAATTATCAGTTAAGTAGACTTTACATTTTACAAGTTATGGAGTAGGTAATAATACTCAGTCAACGTATAAATGTCATATTTTGTAACGGGAAACTACGGAACCCTACTCTGTGTGTTGTCCGACACGCACTGGGACGAGTTTATATTTGTTGGACAATAAAAAAAATTCACGGTCAGGAGTTAGTGCATCGACCCGTTAAGTGTGCCAAAGACCTTGGTTTTCTTGCATTCATCATCACTACAGCCCATTAACGTCCCACTGCTTTGCACAGGCCTCCACTCTCATAGGAGAGAGGGAATTAGAGTTTAGACCCACCACGCTGCTCCAATGCGGGTTGGCGCTTTAACGACTATTAACATGTTCATGATAATAACCGGGAACGACGGCTTAACGTGCTCTCCGAGGCACGGGGGTGAAACACGGCGAACTTCCTAACTCCGGGTATTATTATTCAATAATTATAAAACAATCTCTTTTTAAATATGAAAATCAACTATAGGACAACCCTAAGTATTGATTATGAACCTTTAAATCGTCTACCTGTTTTCCTGCCTATCAATGAATTATTCTGAATTAAATTATGCCCGCAACTTCTTCCGTGTTTTTTTAATACTTTGGAGTTTTTGTGGGATAATAATTATTTATTATAGCCACGCGAAGGGTCAGCTATTATTGCGTCGGGTCACGTCGCATCGAGTCGCGTTGACGCGTTGGTCGCTCACGTAGGACTATGCCTTATGTACTCCGCGTTACTTTAGTTATTTGAGGAACCTCTTTGATTTCCGGAATCAAAAGTAGAAAAAGTAAAATACCAATTTCCATAAAAATCGGTCAAACGGATGAGCCGTTCAAAGCTGCAGTTATAAGAAGTATAGAGTCAATATAAATATATTTTGATATCCCAAATTTTCCCCGCTGGGAATCGAACCCAGAACCTCCCACCTGTATGACCAAAGCGCGCAACACTGCACCAGAGAGGTCGTCAACGTCAAATACTTTATATAATGACCATAACAAAGAAACTCGACGTCAAACAGGTCTATATTGAGAAATCGCTGACGCCCAAGAAATTTTAATGAACCTCTTCCGCATTAGGTCAAGATCACTCAATCTTTCTATGTAAAGTTCATTATTGAACAAACTAAATCCATATCTTTACTTACCTACTATAAAACTGTAACTGCACTTAGACTGCATCATCACTTAACATCGTGAGATCGCAGTCAAGGGCTTACTTGAAGTGGAATACCAAACAAAAAAAGTTAGAAAAAACTGGATGACTTCTATACATCCATACTAATATTATATTATTTCTGTTTGTCTGTCTGCTACGCTTTCACGGACCATCTGTTTAACCATTTGTTTGAAATTTGGCATTGGAATAGTTTGAATCCCAAGGAAGGGCATATGCTACTTTTTATCCCGGATTAAAGAGTTCCCGCGGGTATCTAAAAACCTTAATCCACGTGGAGTAAGGTTTTTAGATCCCCGCGGGAAGGGAACTATCATCATCTAGTTGACGACCTTCGTGGCGCAGTGCGTAGCGCTGTTGTCTTAACGTGCGGAGGTCCCGGGTTCGATTCCCGGCAGGGTCAATTTGGGAAATTATAATTTCTGAATTTTCCCTGGTCTGGCCTGGTGGGAGGCTTCGGCCGTGGCTAGTTACAACCCTACCGGCAAAGACGAGCCGCCAAGCGATTACGCGTTCCGGTACGATGCCGTGTAGAAACCAAATAGTGGTAGTATGGGTTTAATATAACTGCCATGCCCCTAACAGGTTAGCCCGCTACCATCTTAGACTGCATCATCATTTACCATCAGGCGACATCGCAGTCAAGGGCTAACTTGTAGTGGATAAAAAAAAATAGTTGAATATGTTTTGAAGATTTTAATTTTTGGAGGAAGCTGAACGTAATATCGATACAGAGCCCAAGATATTTTTTTCGAAAATTTTGTGGACAGATTTGAATGCAACTTGGCACACTTATTACGAGTAGCTTAGACTCTGGATTAAAATTGGCTATTAAATTTGAAAAAATGTCATTTTGTATCCCGAAAGTATTCCTTTTTACTTCGGGATAGGGGATGACAGTTTTGGTCGATTTTACTCCTTATCTCAGTCTAATTGGAACCGTTTTTTTACAAGCTTTTATTTAACTTGGAATGTTCGTTTGTTTAGGTCAAATCTTGCTACTGAGTTTTAAAACAGCTATCCTCAACCGATTGGACTGAAATTTTGCATACCTACACGTTTAGTTTGGATGAGAATGCACGGTTATTTAAGTGACGTCATTCTAAATCCAATATGCGGACTCCCAAAGATGGCGGACTAGTTACTTTTTTAAGCACCCCCATGATATAAATATCAATTAAAAGACTATTATATTAACTAATTTTGACTCTTTTTTAACTTTTACTCAGTCCTTTCTGCTAGCTCTTTGTTGGTGAAAGTGCTTGTGTGCGGTTTCCCTCGAATCGAAGTCCGTAAGAAGCTTCGCTCACTGCGTCATCGTACCCCGAATGACTCTGGGTATGTTCCGATATTCACTGCGAGCACTGTTCAGTGCTCTAACTGGGGAGAAATTCGTTCCGTTATGGACTGACAGTATAGTCCTATACGTCATAAATCGTCGCCATTTTTGTACTGTGAGCACTGGCGTTTTCGAGGTAAGGTGCGCTCAGTGCTGACTGCGTTCCATTTTAAACATTAACAAGTATAGCTTACTATCAAGGAACGGCTTCGCATATACTAAAAAATTGACGTCACACCTCACAGAGCTCGTAGTGTATATCGGAACATACCCTGTATGTATAACGTTTTAACATCAAAGCAAATATACTTAACAAATAGCTCGGCATTACTGAGGGCACTTTATTTCGCAAGCATTCGGCATTGACACAGAATCGCCTCGAACAGCTCAAATCAAAATAATTATATTTCATAAACTGTGTTATTTATGAGTTATTCGTAATTCTAACAACGGTGTGCACGCCACCTAAGTACCGTCTACCTTAATTCGTTGTTTTAATAAAATGTAATTTTAGCCCATAAATATTTGTTCAACATTTAATCCTCTATGTTTTATTCAAATGAAATAGAATATCCTAGGGGTTTTTTAGAACATAGTTTTTGTAGCACGACGAAATGCGAGGTCTTGGCCTGGAAAATTTTTCTGACTGCTCTATAATATGTACCTGTATTTTAGTCAGTGTTGAACATTTTGAACACTTTCAAGGAGCTCTCAGTAACTTAGTCTTTTTTTTTATCCACTATAAGTTAGCCCTTGACTGTGGTAAACGATGATGCATTCTAAGATGGTAGCGGGCTAGCCTGTTAGGGGCATGGCAGTTATATTTAACCCATATAGGTACCCCTACTTGGTTTGTACGCGGCGTCGTACCGGAACGCTGAATCGCTTGGCGGCACGTCTTTTCCGGTAGGGTGGTAACTAGCCACGGCCGAAGCCTCCCATAGGCCAGACCAGGACCATAATCGACCATAATCGAACCAGGGACCTCCACACGTTAAGACAAGAACAGCGCTCAACACTGGGGACAGTCGTCAAAAAGTCGGAAAAGAGCTGCGTTCTTGTGGGGTGTCCAACGACACCACAGTCATGGCTTGATTTGTTTTGGTATCACGTAATTTTTATCGTATAATTAATTTTATCTTTGCTTATTTACATTTGAAAAACCGGCCAAGTGTGTGTCGAGCCACGCGCAGTGTAGGGTTCCGTAGTTGCCAGTCACAATTAATTGTAACGGATATTTTATAAGTTGGTCGACAATTACTCGTTAGCTTGTAGAGCCTACTTAGCTGCGATAGTTTTACTTTTAATTTTGTTAGATATATACCAAACCATGATTTCACGTATCCAAAAATAACCGTTAGCTGGTTAAAGGAGGGACACTGGACTTAAAAATTTGCACTTCAAAACTTAATATTTCGCGAACCGATCCCTGTATCAGAAAATGGTCTTCTCACGCCCATAATTTAGACTATCTACAGTTTTTCTTTTTATAAATCAGTGGTAAACCTTTCATTTTTATTTCATATTTGCGATTCATGTTTACATTGACATGAGGCCCTGTCAGGGCATTGCAAATTTTAAATTAATAACATTTTATTACAATTAACATTGAACATACTTAATAATTAACATAAAATGAGTTGTTATCCAGTAATTAAATAAAAAATTATAAATATCAATTCATGTAAGCTACTACTTACAACATTAGAAAATTAAATAATGTCAACAAATAAATCTAGAAATCGCAGTTAATGAGTCTAAAAATAATATTAAATAAGTTATTAAAAAAAAAATGGTTATAATTTACCTACATAATATTCTACCATAAAGTATATATACTATGAAGTTTTTTGAAGTATATGAAGTTTTTAACTTCTTTAATTGTTTTGTAGCACCATCTTATTTATTTTGAGGTTGAATAATCATACCAAATCCTTCCAAAGTCTCAACTCACACTTGTACGGTTTTATATTATTTTAGGATTACTTTTACAGAAAAAAACTTCAGGAGGGTTCCCATGCCCTAATCAGAAAGCTAGCCAATTAAAATTTTGAAAATATATTGGATAGAAGCAGGCGTTAGGTACTTTGCGGAAGTCCATGATTATGAAAAAACTAGAAGTTTAATTCGCTATAATCCGCCACAGAAGGCAAATCTATGTGGTACAATGCATATCTTGAACTTGCTGCCCGCGATATTCACCACACGTTAACCGTCGAAAATACCCTCACAATTTTGAAAATACTTTTACTGTACAGAAATAGTTCAGTTTTATTATAAATCAAAATATATCGAGACCCCGTAGAATACTTCGAGGAGATAATATTTGATAAATAAAGAGATACAGTGTATAAATTTGCATAGAATTCTATATAGTCTAGGCAATAAAGCTATAGTTGACCCCAACAATAATTCCTCAGCCGATGAAACTTTATAGTATGATAAAGTATGATAAGTTATACGTATATTATATTAGAAATTGAGAAAATATTCAGTCATAAATATTGAGTTTTAATTATAAATACCTAACTTCCGGAGGTTTTTTGTTGGATATTTTTGTGTAAGTTTTGGACTATCCAATCCTAAAACCCAGCCAATTTTCATCGACTGAGGATTTAATGCGGTGGTCTCCATACAACGGACCGCCCCATAGCCTAGATACATACACAAAAAGAACAAAGAATCTAACAAAAATTTAAGGAAGTGTCAAAGGAACCGCAGTTTGAATAAAAAAAAGCAATGGACGCACCGAACTGTGATCTGTAGTAATAAATTAACATAATAATAGTATTACTATGCAAATTCTATATGATAATATTTTACAAAAAATACTTCCGAACTTGATGCCTATCTACACATCTAGTTTATTTATCGAATTAGTGGTATACAGTAATCACAGTAAACTAGATGATGCCTGCGTTTTCGTCCGCGTTGATTTAGTTTTTTTAAATAATTCCATGGGATCAAAAATATGGAAAGATTTAAGCATATGAAACGTCTCCGAGATCAAGATTTCCGTAAGTGAGATTGATATTGCAGTATCAAATTTCTTTAAATCGGACAATGAAAGGGTAATATACTAAATAACTTTTTTCGCATTCATGTTTTTTTTATTCCCGCGGGAACTCTATAATTTTCTGGGATAAAAGTAGCCTATGCCCCCGATATACAAGCTATCCATGTACCAAATTTCATCAAATCGGTGAAACAGATGGGCCGTGAAGCCGCACCAGACAGACAGAAACAGGACAAACAGACAGGCACACTTTCACATTTATAATATTAATAAGTGGATTACGCTAGTATAAATATAATCTTAATATAAAAAATTACTACACTAATTATGATGAAATATTAAAAAATGGTAGAGCAGAAGCAGTTTTTTTTAAAGACGATACTTACTACCTAACGAAACGTACAAAGTTAGAGATGAAAAAGTATCGATGCGTTCGTTTAGGACCTCTTCTACGTCGACTAATACGTCGACTTCTTAAAAAGTTGAATTCACAAAATGTTCAATTCTTAAAATGACTATTCCCAAATACATTCAACTTCAAGCACTAATAAATAGTAAGTAATTAAAGAAAAAAATATCTTATTTAAAGTCTATTTAATATAAAAGTTATCAAGTAATAAAAGATGTGAGAAGAATAAAAATTACATATATTTGATTTGAACTAATTACTTACTTCGAAAATATTATATAAAAAACTTTATAAAGAAAGTTCGCAAGTTCCCGTGATGCATTAAATTCGTAATAATGCATCTACTTATATGCATGATACGCATATTATGTACTTAAATAAATAAAAAATGATAAAATATCAACACAACCAAACTTCATACAAATTTAGAGGATATTTAGGAATAGTTTTAAAAACAGGTAATTTTTATAAATACTAAATTATAAACAATTTCCCTAGTATTTATAAAATCCTAATAACATGCACTGCCGAATCAAAAACTCTTATTTTAAAGTCGGTTAAAATACCTCAAAATTTAAGATGCCACTTAAAAAAAACGGCCTAATTATTCCTAACTTAAATTTAAACTTTTTCCCGAAAATATTAAAAAAAAGTTTAACTTACAACCAAATCCAGTTCAGTGTCACCAAAAAAAAAACTATCTCACGCACTCCTAAGTACCGAACAAAACAAAACCACTGCCACTGTTACTATTACACAACGACACTGCAGGTGCACTGCATAGACTGTCCGCGCGATGGACGCCACTGACTTACTTATATAGTCACATTGAACGATCGACCCTTGAGGCCTTTATCATGAAGCTTCTGAAGTGAAAAACCCCATGTCACAAGTTTGGAATACTTATTTTGAGTAACAAAATATTTTACAAATCGGTTCAGAAACCTCGGAGGACTCGGTGTATATGTCACCGTAAAATTGCAAAGACCATCGGATTGCAATCTAACGCTTTTTTTCTCGATAGATTGTAAACTTTCGACAGATTGTGAACCGTTCAATGTTCTGAGTGTCAATTTTTGAAATATTCATTGTATTTACGTTTTCTTGTCACTTTATTGTAGGTTACGTTAGGGTTCTACATAAATAACCAGGCACTTAGGTTCTATCGGGTTAATATACCTATCAGATTACAATCTACCGAAAAATAATGCGTTAAATTGTAATCTTTCGACAGTTTACAATTTTGCTAGATAGATTACAATCCAACGGTTTTCACAATCTTACGGTGACATATATACTTACATTAAAAAAAATACGCGCCGAATTAGGAACCTCTTCCTTTTTTGATAGGCGGTTAAAAAATGCGTCTAAGTCATCATAATGATAACCGCAACTTTTTCACATGGATTTGGTTTTGAAAATTTCCGTGCCTATGTACCTACTTCCCCGGGATGCAGCCTATGTTTGTTCCAAATTATAAGGTATTTATAAGGATAGTGTGAAATCAAAGACTATAAGAAATAATATTTGAGTAACACGGCCGTGGATAAATAAAAAAATACACTTTTGATATTAAGAAGGGACGTGACGGGAAGTGGAAGGCTTCACCAAATAATACGAATAAGCGTTTAGAATATACCAGATTCAGGAATAAGTAAATAAATCCATAAATACCGCTATAAATAAATACATAAGACAGGAAGTTAAAGATTGTAATGGAGATTATAGAAAAGTTTAGTTATTAATAGTTGGTTAGGGCGAATAAAACCGAATGTGGACAGTGTGATTATGAAATATTTAGGCAAAATATATAACGTTTATACTATTTGCGATGAATTTTCTAAAACCTTTACTAAGGATTTTAAAGCTTAGGCATATTTGTCCAGTAAAATTTTTGGATAGAAATTCTTACGCGAAACCAAGTGACGTATCTTTCAGATTTATTATAGTAGATGCAAAAGAAATTGAAAAAAAAATTTGTAAATTAAATATAAGGAAAGCCTCAGGTTTTGATAGAATTAGAGTACAAGATATTAAATATGTAAGTAAGCAGTTGAGCAAAATTTTAGCGAATTTTGTAAATATGAGTATTAAAAAAGGTTTGTAACCCGAAATTTAAAAGAAAATCAATAATTCAACCAATTTATAAAGGAGGTAATCACTTGCATTACACAAACTATAGGTCTATAGCATAAAAATCATTAATAAATAAAATTGTCGAAAAAATACGAGTTGGTCAGATGTCTAGGTTTTTAGAGAAATATAATATCCTGACGGATGCGCAGCACGGCTTCAGAAATGGTCGGAGTACGGTAACGGCTCGTACTCATTTTATGTAGGAAATCAGTACTAATCTAGATATTGAGAAGCAGGTACTGGTATTATTTATTGATTTCAAAAAAGCGTTTGACACTTTGGATATGGATGTCTTACTCTTAGCCATGCCATATTCTTGCATTGCAGGCCCCACTAATGAATGGTTTCGTAATTACTTATCGGATAGGACTATACGCACAGATGCAGATGGTATTACCGGTGATGAATGTGATGTAACATTAGGAGTGCTAACTGTTGTTGTTGTTTAATTGTTAATAGTGTAGTAAATGTTATTCAGCAGTGTAAGGTATATGTACGCGGAAGATATGTATGTGCCTGTTGTACGCCTCAAAGGATATAGACGAGGTGCGCGATAATATTCAATTAGATCTTGAAAATGTAATAAAATGGTCACACGATAATAGTGTTATTATAAATTTTGAAAGAACGAAATGCATGCATAATGCAAAGGCAAAAGCTATAAAATATAAGGACATAGAGATACTGAGACATAGCTATGACTGTCTACATTTAACTAAGAACCAGTGTAGCTGCCAAAACTTAGAGTTTGTGGAAAAATATAAATATTTGGGGTTACATATAGATAGGCACTTCAACTGGAAGACTCACATGAGTGTAGTATGTAACAAGCTAAGGTCTGTACTGGGTAAGTTCCATCATTTGAAGAGAGTACTAAGCAAACATACAATGCTTGTGGTTTATTACGCGTTAGCAGACTCAGTCATCAGTTACGGGCTTAGCATATATGGAAGAACGTTTACTACTAATCTTAATGAAATAAAAAAAATACAAATAAGATTATTAAAACAAGTTATAAGTGAAAAGGTAAAGAAAAAGTACAAAAGAAACTACGATTTTTTATTTAAAAAATTAAAAACTCTACCATTACATATATCCTACATCTATGTCTAGTAAATACAAAAAATAAAAAAGATTAAAAGTAAAAAGAGAGAAGTTTACCATTTTTTCTTTTAAATTTATTATGAAAATTAGTCAAAATAAAACAAAAATATGAAAGAATCATTAAAATATCTCAACAAATGAAAAAGTTATGGAAGTTTCAAGTTGCGCTTGCAAGACGGGTGGCGTCACATCACACCACCCTATCAACCGACTTTATAAAGCCAAGTAAAATAAATAAAATATTTATTTATCGTGACTTAATTGAAATAAAAGCACTTAATTTGTGTGTGAAGACAATTTTGAAGTATTCAATCTCGGCTAGGTATTAAAAGTCACTCACAAAATTTCTTACTCGAGTAAGACAGCAATCGGTGTACATTAAATAATTAAACTGTTAAATCGACATCTCTCAGTCATTTATTGATGGATTTAAAAAGAACCACTGATTTATTAGTTTTAATCTCTATTTTACTTCCGTTGTGTTATATATACCTAAGATATTTAATAACATAGAGTAGGTAAAAAGTTAGTGAAGGGGTCCTTATGAGAAAACTAAAGGAAGTTTTCATTAACGACTCCTTCACTGATTAATAATAAAATACTATAGCTATGTAAATAAATAATTTAGTGTTAGTAACTAAATTTTAATCACATACTTACTTTTTATAATGTATTATAGTTGTTGTGTAAGTAGTAAGTGCAAGGTATATAATTATTAGTTGAGCGCGAATTCGCCAACAAACTGCATGTGTAGTTTGGCGAATAACATAATTTTTTTATATTTTTGTACTATTTATATAATAAATAAAAAAAAGTCGTCAAAATAGGTACAACAAATTGACAACAAAAACCACTTTCATAATACTATCTATATATGAATATCTGTAAATAATAAATGTAACTTTATTATTTAAATGAACTTCATAAGTTTAAATTATAAATTTTAAAATGCTGATAGAAGGGTCCATTATTTGCGCAAAGTATCAGCGTGGCTGTTACGCGGAAATACGGCCAGCATTCTTGCTATCACTTCACGCATGATTTTAACAACAATTTAGAAAAATTTCACAAAAAAAACTAGAGGCGAAAAACTCCTCCCGACTTAATACTATTATCAAATCTTCGGGTCTACCTTTGGCAAATTTACTACTTACTTTTTTGATCCATCATCAGATCTTGGTATCATTTTATAAATCTCCTGTTATCAAAGAGTTGCCAGCAGCCACTCCATCTTCAGGTCAAGGTTACCTTACTAACGGTGACGCTAACGGTTTTGTTGGGTTAATAATAATTAATGTACCAAGTTACTCTTTAAGTTAGCTGATGATCGTCGAACGGCTGAACAGATTTTCATCAAATAGAGTTAACAATCATAGCTCTCCGCGACTTTGTGGGCTTCTGTTGGACCCATTCTTATTTTCAATAGCTCGTCGTCCAACAGAATGCTCTATCTATAGCCATTTCCTAAAAAAAGTCATTTGCGAGTTACTGAGAAAAATAGATCAATCATTTTTTTATCTGATTTATTTTGACACCATAGACCTACCGATTTTTTACCGGATATCTTTTCTCTATTATCAAGATGTTTGAATATTAGGTATTAGAACTTTTGCCGCATAAAATTTTCTGATTTGTATTTTGAATATTTAGATTGCTGACTACATCAATGGTTGCTGAAATTCCGCTTAAAGATTTAAGTTGCGGAAAATCTCCCTTCTTGCTCGCACTCATCACTAGGCCAACATGTAGCTAGTTGTAATGTATTTGTATATGTTGAGGGTAGTCGTAAAAAGTAGTTGATGAATAAATCAGTCTTGAGTTCAATGCCATCGAAGTTTTACTCAAATATCAAATGTGGCGCAGGTTATTGGAAATCGTGTCGGATATCTGTATATTTAATGGTGCATAAAAAGTTTCCTGAAGGTGTGATTCACGGGGAAGTGAAGTGGCAGATGTTATAATAAGTGACTCGTCGGTGCATTTTGCTCATGAAAATTAGACGTAAGTTACGGGCGGCCATGTTAGTGACACAGCTGTTGATCCCACCACGTACCTCACCACGTACCTACAAACTGTACCTATGAGACCAGTTCGAAGGATCATAATGTTACATGTTACATGTTATTACATTACATTACATATATTATAAATTCAAAAGTTTGGATGGATGTATGGATGTATGGATGTTTGTTAATCACGCCCCAACGGCTGAACGGATCTAGCTGAAATTTGGCACGGAGATCGATTATAGTCTGGAATAGCACATAGGCTACTTTTAATCCCGTAAAATTAAGGAGTTCCCGCGGGAACCAAAAAAAACTCGATCCACGCAGACGAAGTCGCGGGCATTCGATAGTTTTACATACAAATTACAAATTACATAAATGCAATCTTCCTTCTTTAATTTATGGACATTGATTGACCGTTGAGCCTATGTCTGTCAGCGGGACGGAACTATATTTCGTCAAAGTTGGTTGAATACAATATGTTGAACGGATGACCGTGAAAACATAGACAGACAGACGGACAGACTTGTAGACAGGGATAGACGGAAACACTTTCGCGTTTATAAAAGTGGAAGGATCTTATTATTTCATAATTGCGGAAGGATCTTATTATTTCATAATTGCACACCGGTGTATAATAAATTGGATTCGTATATCGATGAAAATGATCTTTTTTATTCGCCCCTGATTACAAAATATATAGGTAATAGGAACTTTTTAATTTCCCAGGACAAAAGTATGTCTATGTCCTTCCCGGGTATGGCAACCGACTTGTGCACTATATTATTTCCCACGCAGGTGGCTAATCCCTCTGGAGATACGCCACCGTGGCCGAAATCCGGTGGGGAGGACATCATTATTATTATCTCAACCCATTACATCGCCAGCCCACTTCTGAGCATCACTCTCCTCTCAGAATGAGCTTAGGCCATAGATCACCACGCTGGCATAGTACGGATTGGTATGTTTCACATACTTTTGAAGTTTGAGAACATTAATGCAACATTATCAGACATGCAGGTTTCCTTACGATGATTAAATTGAATTGTATTAAAACATACATTTGAAGCTAAATTCTATTGAGGTATAATATGCATATAAAATATCCATACTTCCATACTAATATTATAAATGCGAAATGTGTTTGTCTGTCTGTCTGCTACCCTTTCACGGCCCATCTGTTCAATCGATTTTGATGAAATTTGGTATAGGGATAGTTTGTATCCATAGGCTACTTTTTAACTGCGTTAATCAAAAAATCTTAATCCACATGCCCGGACGAAGTCGCGAGCATCATCTAGACATCTAGATATAAATAAAAATACTATATTATTAAACTGCCTATTTGTCTACATTTTGTACACAGATAAATTGCAAACGGTCAAAGGCCCTCGATGGGATTAAAAACAACCTAAATCCATGCGGATAAAATAATTCTAATGCAATGAGCCTAAGGCAATACATATAGGTAGACCTCTTCCGCCAAACTTTAATTAGGCTCATGACCTTTCAGAATTTAATGAGTTTATTTGTACAAACCTTTTTATCGTATCAATCATCTACACCTACGAAAGCCGTCTGTCTATCTATTACATTTTCACGGCCATGATCATCGGTAGAATCCATATTTAATTACTTAATACATATTATAAATGGATGCAAAAGTATGTCTGTTTGTCTGTCTGCTACGCTTTCACGGCCCATCTGCTGTACAACAAATGGAGAAATTAGGTACAGGACTAGTTGCAATCTGGGAAGGAAGCCCACCAAAGAAAAAGAAGCCACTCGCAGCACAGCAGGGTGAGCATGGGCAGGGGGCATTTTATCCACGGGGAAAGGATAAAATCCCCTCGCTCGGATTTATCCACCTGTCGAGCATGGTGGAAATAATATCCACATTGGATAAAATGGGGATGTTTATTTTAATTTTATACAATGTCGATCGCGATCATTAATCGCGGAGCGTGGATCCTGAACCAGATTGACTGTGTAACGAGGGCCTATCATCTATAGAACAATACGACAGCCTAGACCAAAAGTTATACCCACAGAACCTACACCAATTGCGTGCAGAGTAGGTACTGTCCCGTGCATGCGTAATATTGTCACTAGACTCATTCATTGTATTTATAATTTTCCCCTTAGTCAGTACTCAGTACTCAGCCAATATTGATAACAAATAATAATTATTATGTGGGTTTTTAATGAGTACTCAAATCATAATATTCATTTAATTATTCGTTATTTCCATTTCTTATCCCATAGGCACGGCTTTAAGAACACCTTGAGACTGGATTATTTTGACAATAGTAGGTATGCGACATTGATCTTTACCACTAAGATAATTATTTTAGGTAAGTAAAATTATTTTATTTATTAGTTAAAAGCTTCTCAAGGAATTGAAAAAGGATACAATACAAATTTGACTTTATTTCTAGGCGTAGATGTAGGGCGGTCATATCACTAAAAGTAATACCCAGGCAACCCATCCCTTATAAATCATTACAAGGAGCGGGATAGTGCAACAAGTTATCACCGTACAATAGATTGCTTAGACATTACATACTAACAATTATATGCATTATGTGCATACTAAGTTTAAATTTAATAAATTTTTGTCTATTAGCATCCCTGAGTCCGAGTGACACGAAACATAGTTGTTCGAAGGAGGAATTCGCTAGTTTTTTTGCAAACCAATTATCCTGTCTCATTAAGTGCATAATATACCTTAAGAAATATTGTTCACTATAAATATAGGAAAGGGAAAACCCGAATATGACTGTGCCTGTAAATTACTCCTGTTTTTATTATACCAACCTACACAATCTAGACTTCTAGGTAATTTGATACAGTTTTCCTAATATTTTTTTTCAGATACTTGGTTTTAGCAATTATTTTTAAATTAAACCCAAATTTTATTAAAAATTTTGTCTTAAGAAACTCGTATCTAATACAAACTTAGTGAAGGTAGTAGTTTTAAGGTTCTAAGGGCAGGTATTATTAAACGTAATTGCCATAAATCTAGCAGGTTATCCCTATATCAGCTTGACACCATCATATACCATCAGGTGTGATCGAAGTCATCCTCAACCGATAGACGTCCACTGCTGGACATAGGCCTCCTGCAAGGATTTCCACACGCCTCGGTCTTGCGCCGCCTGGAACCAGCGGCTCCCTGCGACTCTCCTAATGTCGTCTGTCCAGCGAGTAAAATACCTATTAATAATATATTAAAATTATGATCATACCTAATGACATCACAAAATATTATGCAGTTCAAATGAGCATGGAATAGCGAATTAAAGCGCTTACTTACCTGTACAGAGATACAAAAACTATTATGATAATAATCATCTCAGCCCATCGCCGCCCGCCCTTAGAATGACAATGGTTTTTGACCACATTTCACCGTGCTGCCCGTATAGGAAGACCTAGGCCAAGTCATTACCATCATCACTAAAAAATTTTTATAACGCAACGTATTGGTTGCAATAAAGAAAAGCCTATCGAAAAGCGTTGTTTCATAATAAAAACAAAAGCCCCTAAATAAATAAAGAAAAAAAAATGATAAAGCAGTGATTGACAACAATGTAGCAACTTGCATTAACATGTAGAGATTGTTCAAAAGCTTTTTTTAGTGTCTATAGCGTCACCACTTTATGCGTTGATTGACTTAGGATAGAATTAATTACTTAAATCGGTTAAATATTGTTCGAGTATAAATATTAGTGTCACTAAGTCGGTGACGAAGTGGCTTTACCATTTACCAAGGTCTGCACTTTCTTAGAAGTCCACTTATAAGTGTCGTACTCTGTTTCAATAGAGATGAGTTTTTTTTCAGCTTTTCTTACGTCTGATCATGTCATCTTATCTGTCACTTGACCAATAGTGATGGGAGTACTGAGAGACGAGTTTATGGATATTCCCATAATTATTGGTCGAATTGCAGATGAGATTACGTGATCAGATGTTATTGAATTAGTAAAAAAAGCGTATTCCTTTTGCAACCGACTTTAAAGATAGTCGTCGTCGTCGTCGTCGTCTCAACCAATAGACGTCCACTGCTGGACGACGGTCTCCTGTATGGATCGCCACAGAGCACGGTCTTGTGCCGCTTGTTTCCAGCGATAAATGAAGATAGTACGATTCGATAAATATATGAAAATAGTTTGTTTAGTAGAACAGGGGTTTGGAATTTGTGTAGTCCGCGGACGAAGTCGCGGGTGAAAGCTATTTTATAAATAGATAATATTATATACTTTGACTACGCTATTATATATTAATAAATTATTATCGCTTTGTTAATTATTTATTCATTAAATCATGAGTTATGAGTATGTCACGCGGAAAACAGTTTTTTTTTATAATCGTATAATAATGCACTAAGGCTTTTCAAAACTGTGTCGGTAACATGGTCTCAGAGAATATCTTCAAAGTCCATGGTCGGTAAGTAGATATTTAAAAAAGTTTCCTGATTTTTTTAGATACTTGGAACAAAAGATTGAAACAACTGGTTACGTTTGCAACAATATCCTGCTTTATCAGAATAAAATAAATAACATTTATAATTATTGTTGTGAATGATAATTATAACAAAAAGAGACCAATAATTAACCTTTAATCTGTACAAATAAATATAAAATAGAAGTGCCAGCCGGTTCGCATCTGCCTTTTTACAAGCTTATTTAACTTGCATTTATTGTACTTGTTTGTTGAGGACAAATATAGCAGCTGAATTTTAAAACATATTTAAACATTTTAAAAATCTTTGAGCTGTAATTTTGCATACACATTTAATTTGAACGATAATGCATGGTCAGGTGACGTCATTCTAAATTCATTTGGGTATTTGACAAGTATAGTCCGCGCGCCAGCTCTGAGGAATCGGGGGCTGAGGAAGCGGGCGGGGGCACCCCGGTGACCGTCGCTTCATACCCCGCACACTCCCATACTAGTGCCGACCGTGACGCGAGAGTACGCTTTATCGAGTCAGGTTTTTAATTTTGCAACAGCGTTCTAATGTACTATAAATAGTACAATACTTAAAAGATATTTTGTCTGTGCAAACAGCTGTTTAATTTTTAAATTCCATAAAGTGCTGATTATTCTGATTGCGACAGATTAATAATATTTTACGTTCATTTTTTACAGTTCATTATAGTAGTTTAATTTTATGATACAATTTGTTTTTTTTCTTTCTTATTGCACTTGATATCCTCATAGAATTTGTATTATATCATAATTAATTCAATGCACGCACATAGATACCTACTAAAGATGTGTTAGTATCGATAACGTAATATCGACTAAATCACAACTCTAGCTCATTACGTCAACACTCCTTAAGATTCCTCGGACCTCACGTCCGAACTGTAGTCAAATCAGCAACTTTTTTCAAACGTGAAAACGCGTGCTTAGTATGGTATCTTATATGAAATATTGAATAGTGACACCATCAAAATTCGACGCACTTTTTACTTTAATCGATAGTTAAAAATAGTTATTCAACATCTATCTAACAGGGGATATTACGACTTTTGGGAGATCCTCTATTTAGTAATTACTAAAAAATTTTTATTTTCCATTTTTATTTTTATGGATAGAGTTATCAAAATATAAACATTTTAATTTAAAAATTGTCTCATAGCCTTCAATAGGGCTAATGTTGGCACGTTTAAGAAAAAATATAACGAGCTTTTTACTTTTATAATAAATACTTGACTTGGCTTTGTATAGGTATACCTACGATATATAACTCAATTCTCTTAGGTACACGGTAGACCGTACTATTTTTGAATCTGGCAATAAGTTGATGTTTCTGGCAATAAGTAGCATTCTGGCGTTCTTAATATCATCGCTTTAGTAGTATTATTTTAATATTGCAGTTATACATGGCGTACCTTGGCGTCCCTAAATTAAGGATTAAAATTTAGAAAAATGAGCCACAAATATAATTTATATTTTGATTAGATGTTTATTATCGGTTTATGTATTAATAGTATGTAGTTATTTGAATGTAAGTATATTATAGAACCACCTGCAGTCTATTGTCCTTTATTTTCTCCTTTTCCTAAGGTTGCCTGGTAGGGATCGCTACCTAAGCGATAAGGCCGCCTTTTGTATCCTACTTCTGTCTGTGCTAATTTTATTTCCTATTTTTGTTTTTGTTATTTTTACTTTTTGCGGTGGTACAAAATAAAGTGTATAATAATAACAATAATATAAAATATTGAAATGATACTGCTTCAAGCGGTGGTAGTAAGCGCCCTGGTCCTCTTCACCTGGACTTCTTAAGAAATTGATTATACAAATTATCCAGCCACCGGCTAGACTTTAGACATAAGTCCAACCCATGCTAGGTACTTCTTCAATATTACAGTAAGAAGATTCCTAGTTCCATGATTAAACTAGTCTAGATTAGCGCGTTTCTCTATGAAGTAAGTTACAGGTGTGCCTAATAAAAGCGTGTTAAAAATAGAATTTCTCAGATCGTCCACAAACAGAGTAATGTTGGTCACACCACAATTTTTACGGTTGAAATAATGTAAGCACACCTTAAAATGCAATTTCAGAAAAATATAAGTAATTAAGAAGGGATATTTTTCTAGTGGAGGTCGTTTTCAAGGGTATCCGGCAAAGAAGGTTCCGTACCGTAATAGTTCCGGTGTAGAAACCCGCACCGTGTCGATTAGGAGTATGGGTTTAATATAACTGCCACTAACAGTTTAGCCCGCTACCATCTTAAATTGCATGATCTCTTTTATCATGGGCTAACTTGTAGTGGCATATAATAAAAGTAAGTACCTATATACAAAATGGATATGTCACCGTAAGATTGTAAAAACCGTTCGATTATAATCTAACTCGCGAAATTGCAAACTGTCGAAAGATGTAATCTTTCGACAGTTTGCAAATTTAACGCATTATTTTTCGGTAGATTGTAATCTTTTAGGTATACTAACCCGATAGAACCTAAGTGCTTATATTTGTCGAACCCTAACATAACCTACAAGAAAGACACAAGAAAACGTAAATACAATTAATATTTCAAAAATTGACACTCTGAACATTGAACGGTTCACAATCTGTCGACAGATTAGATTATAATCTAACGGTTTTTACAATCTTACGGTGACAGATACATAGAATAAAATATATGGACCTATACTTTTGTTAGTATTAAACATGGATTCAATGAGTACTTAAATACATTCTAGACTGTAGATCTTTTTTATAACCGGTAAACCCGGCCCAAGGTTGTATGGTCTCGTTAGCGAAATATATAATCAGGCTCAATAAACATGCATCATAGTTTCGTCAATAAGGAAGATTTTAATTCAGTTAATATATCATGCAATTCTCGATATATTTGATAAGATTTCCACTTTGAATATTCGAATCCAAACATGTTATTGTAGTTATGAGAAATTTCGTCCGGGATGCCGGTAGTCCTCCATTGCCAACGGGTTGAAACAGTGAATGGTACCTATCTTTTGAGGCATTGAAAAATTCTACCACGCACAAAAATGATTATGATTCAAAATTTACTCAAGGGCCCAATTCACGTAATAGTTTTACATTATATAATACTTTATTTCAATAGAATTTGCTGTAGTATGTAAATTGTATTCTTTTTAGGTAACGTGCATTGTATTTTTATCTATATCATTAACTAGCTGATGCCCGCGACTTCGTGCGCGTGGTTTAAGTTTTTTGATTCCCGCGGGAACTCCTTAATTTCCTGGGATAAAAAGTAGTACTGAGCATGGATCTCAGGTTTTGGTCATAGTCCTGTACGCTGGCCAACTAATTATTTATTTTTTTATTTATTCTTATTTTTTTGTGAATAATAAATAGAGGATCTCCCAAAAGTCGTAATATCCACGTCCCCTATCAGTTTTATGTCCGAAAACCCACAAACCCATTTCGAAAACTATCGATTGAAGTAAGAAAGGTCGAGGACGTTTTTATTTTGATTACGACACTTTAGTATTTCATATTATGTACATCTAATACAGTCTGTCAAACTTATCTGACACAAAGACTGACCCAGTGGCCAAAATTGGCACTAATTTTTATGCCTGTTAAGTTTTTATTCACAAAAATTAAAAAGTTTTTGTTCTACCTAATTCAATTTTTATATTTACTAGCGACGCTGTCATAAGTTTGTTAGATGTTCGGTAAAATTGCCGGAGATTGCCCATCCGCGCTTGGCCAGCGTAGTGGAATATAAACCGCTATGACCACGACTTCGTGCGCGTGGATTAAGGTTTTTTAATTCCCGCGGGAACTCCTTAATTTTCCAGGATAGCCTATGTCCTTCCCTGGGATACAAACTATCCCTGTACCTAATTTCATCAAATTCGGTTGAACAGGTGAGCCGTGACAAGGTAGCAGACATACAGACAGACGGACAGACAGACAGACAGACTCACTTTCGCATTTATAATATTAGTATGGATATGGATTCTTATGTTGAAAGGAGTCTCGTACTCAGTAGATGGCCGGAGATGGGTGGAAATTATGAATGTAAGGATTTTATCAGTCATTGTCTAACAGCGCACTTCCTTATTCCAGCCGGACAGACAATTAACCACCCTCATCCAATTATTCTATCCCCCAGCAATTTGCATACTGTCCCTTTCTTATTACTTTAGTTGGATAGAGAAGGGACAAGGATTAATTCGATAAACGGTTCGAAAAGTTTTCATTGAAAGGTTATTTTAATTGAATAGGCAAATTGGATCTTAAATTACCTGTGAAAAAGCTAGGCACGTGTTATATGGAACCAGGGCTCTGTAACGGTAATATGATTGCTAAATACAGTGTAACAATCGCAATCATTTATTTTATTTTATTCATATTCATTTATTTGCATTTCAGCCCTGTTAGGCTAAAGCAAATGAAATTACAATAATTAAAAAACGTTACATTCAATTACTTTAGCTTAATTTTTACATTTTATATCAAAATAAGATTGAACATGAACCAATTACATTGCATTCAATTCATTAAAATTACAGCATTAAAATATTGGATTACATTAAATAAAATTATGTCAAGTATATTACTTAGATGATTACATTATGTCAATCAAAAATATCTAAAAATTCATCAACCTCATAGTATCCCTTCTGGGTTAACAGAGTATGTAGTTCTTTCCTAAATTTAAAATCGGATTCAATGTTTATATTTGTGTCGGGAATTTTGTTATATAATATCGCTGATGGGTAATGTCGGCTATCTTTCTTAACTAAGTCTTCGGAATAGCGAATTATATTAGCGAAAATCTATTGACCAATAGGCCGAAACCCATCGTCGCAGCCAGGTTCCCATAAATTCAGCTACAGGGACACCAACTTATCAATTGGTTATTTGACTATTATTGAAATAAATTATTTTTTAGTGATTATTTAATAGAGGATCTCCCAAAAGACGTAATATCCACGCCACCTGATAGTTTTAAGTTGAATAACCATTTTTAACAATCGATTAAAGTAAAAAAAAGTTAGTCGAACTTTAATGACGTCCCAAAAGGTCCCATTTCAGAATTTCGTATAAATCCCATACTTAGTTGACGTTTAAAAAAAGTTGCTGATTTGTCTATTTGCCAAATACCCAATTGTTGTACAGTTGGCTGGTTGGTATTCTTGTCGCGACAGTGGATTTTTACCAATAACCGAAGAATTTTAAACAAACAGCTGATTGCGATCATCCATCCATCCATCCATCAGCCTGTATGCTTGCACTGCTGGAGATAGGCCTTTTCTTGATTGTGATCGTTATAATACAATTGCATAAACCAATAGTAAATATAATTGTAAAGACTATAGAACAAACTTGAGGCCACAAGAAATCCCTCTTTGCATTTAAGCATTTAATCATCATAGACAAAATATATATCAGCTTTGTCAATCATGTGTCATATTGTTCTCATGGCAACGCGTAACCAAGGCAACCAAACACCGCTTTCCGTTTAGCTTTTTTCAAAATTGCTTTTTTATTTAACCTTTTGTTGTTATATTTGTGTGTTAGGTGATCTCTGGATAAAATGGCGAACGAAGAAGAAGAACGAGAAGAGGACTTTGGTGCAGCCATCGCCATCGGGTCGGAAACGACCGAGGCGGAGAAAGAATATCAAAAGGTTAACACTTATAATATACTAGCTGATGCCCGCGACTTCGCATGTGGTTTAAGGTGTTTTTAATCCCGCGGGAATTCCTTAATTTTTAGGCTAAAAAGTAGCCTATGTCACTCTCAACAATACCTATGCCAAAATTCACGTCGATCCGTTGCTCCATTGTGGTTTGATTGAAGGACAAACCAACAAATAAATACATTTTCGCAATTTATAATATTAGTATGATGTTTACTAAGTGGTGATGTCCCAGTAACCAAAGTCAGACTTTAGTCGGTGACTAAAGTGACCGACATATAGCTCTGAGGGTTAGCAAGCTGAAGTGGCAGTGGGCTGGTCATATCTATCGCAGAACCGAAGGCCGTTGGGACAGACGTGATAAGCAGTGGAGACTGCGTACCGGTAAGCGCAGTGTAGGACGACCTCCAGCTCGTTGGTCCGATGACCTGAAGAAGGTGGCGGGAAGCGGGTGGATGAGGAAGGCGGAGAGCCGTGTTTGGTGGAGCGCTCTCGAAAATGCCTATGTCCAACAGTGGATGCATACTACAGGCTGCTGGATGTATGATCATTCGAAGGGTCGGGCATTGGATCTTGGCACAAACCTCGGCTTTTCAGTGCTATACCTATGTGCGTTTTAAACAGTAAGAATCACTTGCTATACCTATACTTATATCGGTGAATGGAAATATAGTTAGGAAACCTCGGACCATGACGTAAAAATGATTGTTATAGTGTAGTCTCTTTGGTAGTACCTATAGGCTTTTGTTTTTGTTCTAGGTTCTCGAACAAATGCGTGAAGCGGATGGGCTCAAGTTCTATTCGGACGTGTACACCAAGCTTTACGACTCCTATTTCAAGCTAAAAGGGGAAAACTATGAACACCAGGAAAAGTTAAACAAAATGATGGTATTATTTATTGTTTCAAATATTATCTAGAATTCTAGACCGTATGTGAAGACTACGTGCGGCCATACACGGGGTGCTCGAGCAGTTAGCCAGTGATCTACATACACGGACCGCTCAAGCAGTCATAGTCAACAGCTTGAAGCTACCGTTGATAACTGCTGTCAACCGCCCGAAGCAGACGCAACTGCTCGAGCGGTTCCATGTATGTGTGGACGTAGAAGACTGTAGTTCACTATGCAGTCGCAGCTGGAAGTAGTCCATTCTGACTGCTTCAAACTGTTCGTGTATGTGAGGCCTAAGGCAATAAAGGAATGTCAGTTAACATCTTAATTTGTGTTAACAATACCACCTAACGGCATTTGAGTATACCATTCATCCTGCAAATAAGTTTATCGACTACCGTCTTTCAGTGGCTATGACGGTTTAATTTTGTGTATACTTTTATATATTTCGAAAAACATTCAGTTTTAGTCTTGTAATTCTATGGTTAGTATGACTTTTAAATTTATGATGCTCGAACCTAATTCAAGATTAAATCTTTTATTGGCATTCCTTATTTTTCACGTGTAGTCTTCACGTATAGACAAAGGTTGTACGTTTAGCGAATACGTTGAAATTTAGTTAGGTTTTTTAAATAAGGAAATTGTCCGACAAATACTCACCAATTTTCCGTGAACTTACTAATAATTTCATATTTTATTGTACAATCGATAAACAATAGTGTTTTCATGGATAAATAATAATTATAATCAACACGATGATAAATGGGTACTAATTAGATAGCGAACTTTATAGTGTAATTTTTTAAGAACGACCAAAAGTTATAATACTTAGGCAGCATTATTCTTTTACTTCTTCACTTCTTTACAGAGTAAAATTGGCCGGTACGACGAAATGATAAGCGAATATTTAGCAGAGATATCCGATTACGTTAAAACTGTTGAGAAGCTCAGAGGAGAAATTGGTAAGGCCCTTTATAGTATTTCCTAGCTTTTGCCCGCAACTGCGTCCGCGTAGATTACTCAAATTTCAATCCCCTATTTTATTTTTAAAATCCTTTCTACGCGGATGTCTACGTCATAATAGTCATCTGCACGCCAAATTTTAGCCCAATCCTTCCAGTGGTTTGAGCTGAGCGTTGATAGATCAGTCAGTCAGTCACCTTTTCCTTTTATATATTTATATATTTTACACAGACAGATGGACAGACCAGGTGGACAGACGGACAAACGGACAGACGTTCAGACGGAATGATTGAGACACGGCCAGACTTTCGCATTGATTTGAAATTTCTACTGAGAAAAACTTTTGATTGACCGAGCTTCCAGCACTCCTATCCTCTAACTCAGTGGCTATTAAAAAATGAAAGCCACTGACGTATATTTGTAGTCCATTGAAAGTTTGATAAGAAAATGTTATTTTTATTTCATACGAAACCTTCAATGAATCCTAACTCTGTCGGCCCATCTTTTCAACCGATTTTGCTGAAATTTGGTATAGGGGTAGGTTATATCCTGGGGAAGGACGTAGGCTATTTATCCCGGAAATTAAGGAGTTCCCGCGGCAACCAAAAAACCTTAATCCACGCGGACGAAGTCGCGGGCATCATCTAGTAGACAATATATGTCAGTGGCTTTCATATTTTGATGAAAACCACTGAGCCACTGAGTTAGAGAATAGGGCTGCAGGATGAATTTGTTAACACCCTGTACTAACCCTGAAATATCCCCTCAATAGAGGAAGCACGAGCACTGGCAGACGCGATGCACTCCCGGGAACTGGCGAGCGTGGAAAGCTTGGAGACCATGAAGAAGACCGTCGCTCGTTTAGAGAAGGAACTCGATGCTAGGAAGCGAGCCGGCGACGATGACGCGTGAGTCTGGCCCCCCATTGTATAAGAAAATAGTAATCGACAATCGTAAACGTTTGTCAAACGTATAATTCGAACTGTTTTAGGACTTTATAGATTCATGCATGTCAAGAAGCATGTATGAACTCTGAACAGTTCCAGTAATACGTTCTAAGCTCTGAAATTATTGTTTTTCTTAGACATTTGAGCCTCTGAATCTAGGGCAAAACACTCTAAAAACACCGACATCATGCTAAGAACAGGTTCTCATTTATCGGTACCTATGCCTAAGACCGATACTTTCTAGAGAGTTCCTATTGGAGAACCGATTCTTAGCTGACATCGACATTTTAATTCGGGCCTCATGCCCGGATAGGAAAGAACGACCGTGACATTCACTTTTTGATAAAGCGCACAAACTACGTGACATGGCAAAATGCTGTGCTCATCCGATTCCCATTTCTGTACATATTACGCAGTTTACCGATTCGGTTGGTTTTTGACAGAGAACAAAATCTTAACTTCATAAATTTCACTCCATAAATAGACAAATTAGACAATTGTTTGGGAGAAATTACGGAGGAGACAATTTAGAAGCTTTTAAGAGACGATCAAGACGCATATTTTTTGTAGCTATCTATTGTAATAATAAATTACGTTCATTCATTTAATGCTCTTTTGAAACAGTTAAACTAATCTTACAATTTGACTTCTTGTCTCACAAATCGCACTTTTTTGGCGAAGATTTTTTGTAGATTTATGTAGATCCGACGACAAAACAATACTAGGCTGTCTAGGGGGCATACCAGCATCGCTTAAAGTAGTACTATTTTAAAATGTCAGCTTTATATGACGTACCTACGTACGGACTATATTCGTAAAACAAGAGCGTCAACAACATTAACATAATATTGCTTTAAGCGTTGATAGTAACCCCTCTGACCTAGAATGTTGGGTTAATATATTCAATGCATATCTTGGGTCTTAAGATAAAATTACTGCAATAGTCTCTCTCGCACTTAGGGGTGCAACATCAGCAGTGAAAGAGAAGGAGAAATTCGAGAAAGAGAAAGCCAGACTGCAAGGCGAATTGGACGGCGTCAAACACCGGCTGACCAATGCCTTGAGCTTCATCGAGGAACTGGAGCACAAGAATACTGCTGCTGATGAAACTATTTCTAAGTTGGAAGAACAACTAGAGGTAACAACTCTAGTAGTTGTAGTGGAAGCCATCTACAAAAGGGTAATAAACGGGAAATGCCTTAGCGGAACGGGCTCTGTGCAGACAAAATGGATTCACCATTCCACTAACGAAGAGTTTTGACAGTTGCCTTTTGACTTCTTTTGAACTCTTCTTGCTTATTCAATCCTTTTCGCTAGCTGTTTGTTGTAAAACTTATGGTTCGAAAACTATACAGTTTGAGGGAGAGCTACTGTGTTGCCAAACAAAGTAATCTTTTGTAAATTCAAGAAAAAATTGCTCAAGCATTTTCTAGATGAACTTTAGTATTTAGTAATATAGGTTTATAAGTTGATAGTTTCTGTATAACATATCCAGCCTTACTAGTTCCTTACAACTTCTTAGTCATCATAGTAAGGTGGACCTCTGAGGAGACCCAGGAGAAGACTCAGGAGTCAGGATCTTCAACAAGGAAACCCCCTATTATTATTATGCCACCTTAAAGTTAATGCGGATATCCGTGTAATATTGTCCCTTAAAATAGTATAGACAGTACAGGTTTCTTAGTCACCTTAACTCTTAGAATATAATATCTCTTATCATCGTGACTCAATGAAGTTAAGCGCTTTTCATAACGGATTTAGTAAGCAAGCGGAATCAATTGTTCAGTGTTAAATTGAATTTCACTCTCGAACTCGGAACTAATCGATTTCTTTGAACAACTAAAACACCAACAAAAACACCGTTTCTAATATTTGGCGTATACTTATTCTAATGACGTGTTTGACATTCAAATAATAATGGGTTTTCCATTGATGTAGAATTTTAGTCCCTATGCTAGATTTCCGATTAGCGCTTCAAATAGGGTCCGAAAAATTACAGCACTATATACCATAGTGCTCTTATTTGACACTAGCGGACGCCCGCGACTTCGTTCGCGTGGCATAAGTTTTTAATTCCCACAGACGCTACTTAATTTTCCAGCATAAAAGGAACTCTCACGCCTATGTCACTCTCTAGGTCCTCATGCAAACAATCACGTTATTACGTTGCTCTGTTGCAGCGTGAGTGAAGGACAAAGGAGTGAATAGAAATCACAAAAATTGTGAAATATGTATTTCATAATTTTAAAACGGAAGCTCAAATACCAAGTTTCATGGCTATAACTTGAAAAACGATAGAATTTAATATGAACTTTCAACCCCTATTTTACCCCTTACCTTAGTGGATACCTACTCTTCACAGACAACGCACCCTCCAAATTTCATGTCACTAGAACCAGCGGTTTAGGCTGTGCGTTGATATATAAGTCAGTCAGTCAGTCAGTCAGGACTTTGAATTTTATATATATATAGATTAGTATGGTCCAAACATAGCCAACATAACCACGCGTTAAAATGTCGCAGTGCTTATTTAAAATTGTTATAATATCCACCGCAACACTAAAACTTCGGAGATAATATCTTTTTTCGGCAAGTTTATAACATTGATGTATAAATGGGGTTTTCTGATACATCGAATGCTGTCAGCGTAAACCTTACTTTAAGCAGTTTGATGTGACGTACTTTGACGCTACCAAAATAAGCATTATAATTCTGAAACAAGAGCGCTAACAACATTAAAATAATACTGTTTCAAGCGATTGTAGTAAGTCCCCAGGGCACCCTAAAATTATCATGACTAGCTGATGCCCGCGACTTCGTCCGCGTGGATAAATTATTCGGAAAAATTTCGGAATAAAAGGTAGCCTATGTCCTTCACCGGGATAAGATCTACCTTTATATAAAATTTCATCAAAATCGGTTGAAAAGCTAGCCGTGAAAGCGTTGCTGAAAGACAGACAGACAAACACACTATCACACTTATAATATTAGTATACTCCCATATTTCAGGAAGCAGACAACAATGCGGTGCGCCAAAATAGACTGGTGGAGCATTTGAAGGGTGAGTCCGAAGCGATGAAGACTGAAGTGGAGAACAGAGGGAACGTCATCAAAAACATTAGTGACAAAGTAAGTATCGCTTCTGTCTGTATCTAACACAACATCTGATAGAAAAATCTTTTATCCGCTTTGAGTTAACTACCTTCCATTTACTACTTTCTTCGCCTAGTTGCTTCTTCTCCACGGTGTCGGTAGGTAAGTTTCACCTACTTTCTTCGTAGAGTTTCTTGATGGTTTTTCTCGGTGTCATACATTCTTTTTTTTTCTTACCATGAAGTTACATTACAATATAATGCAATTTTATTGTCTACTACCATCTAGCCTATGGGCTAATAAGTAATATTATTCTAGCTTAAACTTCTACTTAAAATTAATTTCTACGTCTAATTTATAGTCCAACGGTATTCTGACCCGAATTTTTTTTTGTATGTTAAATAATACTAGATGATGCCCGCGACTTCGTCTGCATCGATTAAGGTTTTTTAATTAATAAATAAAATAATTAAAAAGCCTATAAATAAAAATTGGTTGGACAGATTGGCTGTGAAAGCATAGCCGACAGACAGACACATTTTCGCATTTATAATATTAGTATGGATTATGATTTAAGTTTAATTATACGTTGTAACAATATGTTTAAGCATAAATTATTGTAAGTATGTAAGTTAAGTTTCTCGTGTAAGTGAGCTAATATTCCTTTTTAGAAAATAAAATTACTTTAAACCTCAGATTCCGTAATCCACATATTATTCACTATTGCTTTTGTGACGAAAAGCGAGCAGAGTTAGAATAAAAACCAAATCAATAAAATTTTATTTCTAAAATGTTTAGCTCTCAAAAGCGGAGAAAACCTTGGAGCGTCGTGACCGCCAGCTGCGTGACATGGGCAACAAGCTGGACCTAGCGCAACAGGAGCGAGACACAGCCTCGACTAAAGCCGCCCAGTTGCGGGAACAACTGGACTTCACCAACGCAGAGTTCGACAAAACCAAGCAGAACCTTGTGAACACTGGCAAGGAGTTAAAGGTGAGCTAAAATATGTTACCTATAATTTTATTTTAGTAGTTTGAAAGTGTCTGTGACATCAAAGTCAGTAAGCTCGCCATAGGTGGTTCAAGACAAAGCTACGTCGGTGTATAGGTGCTTTAACATCGCTATCCTTGAAACTAATAAGCCGTACAAGAAAAGACTAGCATAGATATCGTGGTTGTGCAAGCCATAGACGAGGAGTAAGCTGGACCTAACATAACAAGAGCGAGACACGTGCTTCGACTAAAGCCGCCCAGTTGATGGAACTGGACGACTTCACTAACGCAGAGTTCGACAAAACCAAGCAGAACCTTGTTAATACTGGCAAGGATTTAAAGGTGAGCTAACATTAGTTACCTAATTTTGATTTTAGTAGTTTGAAAGTGTCCGTGTCATCAAAGTTAGTAAGTGGTTCAAGACAACACAAAACTACGTCGGAATATAACATAGCTTGGAACTAATAAGCCGTACAAGCAAACATTACGTGGGCAGTGCATTTGTGCATGTATGGAGTGCACGTCAGTGTGACCCTATTTAGGTAATCATCATTAGGTAACATTACAGACGTCATAACACATTAGTCTCTCAAATATATAAATAAGCTGCAATGTCATATCAAGATTATCTCGAAGTGCTCGAACTGCATCGTAAAGGAGATCGCAATCTGAACCCGCAAGAGGCCGTAAGAGCCGCACTAGCCGCAAGAGCTGCATGTGTTTTTTTCAATACTGAAAATTTAAGGAATGTCAGCAGAAAAATAGGGGCATCAAATGTTGTCAGCACAGTCCCCGAGGTTTAAGTTAAGCTTTGCATTTGTGTGAGTGTCAATACATAAACCAGCGCAAGCCTGAATAAACTATGTGATGGACGGACACGTTTGCCACTCTACACAATAGGTGTGTGTATAGGATGCGGATGACCCCAAAAGTGGCCACATTCCATTAATATTCCATGATTTTCCTGAATATTGTGTGCTTTTTTCGTCAGGGGAGTCAGAATTAACTAATCAATAGAGATAAGTATGCTTGCAGGGCGTATCCAACTCACTCCGACTCACATAAACTACGATAAACTTCACAAAGTCATCACGGAACCGTTTTCTCTTTTCTATCCTTTCTTTCTCTTCTAATCATGATGCCTGAATTTTGTCTATGTCTGTGTATGGAATTCACATTTTTGAGTAGGTACTGATGTTTCACTTGCGGTACTTGCACTTCTTATAGTGTGCGGTTAACCTAACGGGTTAATGAGATTATGATTGAGAAAAACCTGATGCCAGCGATAAAAAAGTGGTCGCTTTTGTAATAAAAGTTTTTTTTTCGCACAAAACAAATACTAGGTAAGTAAAGTACAAAAGTATTACTTACTAGGAATTACACTTTATCGCTTGGATTTTAAGAAGCATGCCCACTAAATTAAAATAGCTTCGTATTATTTCTGTCGATCTCAAGTAGGTCTCATTCTACATAAAAAAAGTGTGTACTACGAGAGAATGAGATAAATATAACTTGTATTCCATTTCATTATCTCGCAGGCTAAGTCATTTTTTATTAATATGTTTGTCTCTTTTTGGTGTCGCTTTTTCGTTTCATCGAATTTTCAAATCACAACGATTCAAGAAGAAGAAATGAAGTTTCACTTCAAAAAAATAATAAAATACAGAAAAAATCACTTGCGTGTAAAACTTTAAAAAAATTACAGCAGTTTGAACAATCTTTATCTATATGTATAGCGGACCAATCTGTTAGGGTCGGTTTCTACACGAAATAGAAACGAACGCTAAATCTCTTGGCCGCTCGTCTTTGCCGGTAGGGTGGTAACTAGCCACGGCCAAAGCTCCCACCAGACCAGTCCCGAGGAAATTCAGAAATTGTAAATTCCCAACTATAACTTGACTCCTTCCGCTTATAAGACAACAACGCTCACCACTGCACCAGGGAAGAAATCAAAGTTTTTTTTAATATATAGGCTAGCGCTTAGCTGCAATCAGCCTTGTTTGTAAGTGGTGATGCAGCCTAAGGTGGAGCGCGCCTGCCTAGAAGATGTCTATATTAAAAGACGAGGGGAAAACGGTAGCCGGAATGGCATTCCATATCCTAGCGGTTCGAATTAGAAACGAGGAAGTAAATCAGAAAAGTAAACGAGCTATTCCTTACAGAACATGATCGACGACTGCAACAGGCTGCGCAACGAAATTTCCAAGCTTACCAAACAAGGCATTCAGCAGACGAAGAAGTACCAGCTGCTTGAGCAGGCGAAAGCTAGCATAGTGGCTGATCGGTAAGCCTTAATACACTATCAACTACAGACTATAGCGTAGTGGTCACCTATCTATACTAATATTATAAAATTCGAAAGTTTGGATGGATGGATGTTTGTAACTCAATCACGCAAAAACATCTGAACAGATCTGTATTAAATTTGGCACAGAGATGGATTATAATCTGGAATAACACATATTAAGGAAAACTGAAGAGTTCCCGCGGGAACGAAAAAACCTAAATTATTCTCATATTACTCATTAGCTGGTGTAGTCCTATTTAGGAACGAGGTCCCAGATTCGATTTCTGGGGGTTCCGAAGGGCGAGTTTGCTCCGTTCGTGGTGTACATAAATGGAACTTGTATTATGGAATAGGTAATTCCGTCAGACAATTCAAAAAACAAAAACGAAATAAGCAAAGTTAACAGCATAAATCAATTAGGAATGTCAATGAAATAAATCTGTTTATATAAAACACAAAAATTGTGTCTACCTGTGTCGGTTATAGACTTTCAAACCATCCAACCGATGTGCCCCAGAC
Source organism: Erebia palarica (assembly GCA_964035005.1). Classification (NCBI taxonomy): domain Eukaryota; kingdom Metazoa; phylum Arthropoda; class Insecta; order Lepidoptera; family Nymphalidae; genus Erebia; species Erebia palarica. The sequence goes on along the minus strand of OZ035993.1, from coordinate 4,801,631 downwards.
CGGTTTCATTAGAAAGGCAATAATAACACGGAGATGGTTTTTTAACGTAATAACACACGCCGGATATCCACTAGTGCACATTACAATTAAAAAGTATCACTAATCAATCAATTTGCAGGGAGAACCTGCGACAGCAAGTAAGCGTAATGGAGAGAGAGATAATGTTGTGCAACAAGCAAGCGGAGGCCGACAAGCGCGACATTGAGAACCTCAACCGAGAGAAGGACATTATGACCAAGAATTTGCAGAAGATACAGAGTAAGTCGATTAATATCATAAATGCGCTAGTACCATAAATGCGAAAGTGTGTCTGTCTGTCTGCTGTGAACCTGCGACAGCAAGTGAGCAATTAAGCACAGAGATAGATTGTATTCTGGAATTGCTACTTTTTTTCCCGGAAAATTTAAGAGTTCCGCGGGAAAACCTCAATCCACGCGGACGAAGTCGCGGGCATTAGCTAGTTTTTAGTAAATCGGTTGAACCGTTGAGCCGAGAAAACCTATAAAGCAGAATATAAGTAATATAGTTTCCCACACCACATAAAACAAAATGATTGAAGTGTTATAAAAGTTTAAAGATGGCGCCGCATTTAAATTCGAAAGTTCAGCGCGTTACTGAATAAAAAAATACACTAATTATAATTACACTAAAAATATCATTAAAATAGAATAAAAATATATATTATATTATTAGGATTTGCCAAAATGGATGGGCTGGAAAGGATTTGATAATGTTTAAACGGCCGAACAGCTGATATTCTTCAAATATAACTAAGAACCTTGGGTTTAACACACCCGAAACAACCCTTTTTTGAGATGGGGCTAAAATATGTTTTTTGATTGCAATTAATTGATAAACTTGTAGTTCGGTAGGTAAAGGAAAGAAAATTTAGCCGAAACGGAAGATAGCTAATGCGTATGTTTTGTTCACAGATGAAGCAATAGAAAATCTGCAGCTGATAAACCGTCAGGAGTCAAGGCGAAAACAACTAGAACACGAACTGGAAGTGAACACAGCACAGATCAACAAGCAACGGCTTGTGATACGCCAGTACGAGAAGGATAAAGACAGGTAAATCAAATGGGAGATGTAGGATAGAAGCAGCCGTAATTTTCGGAAGTGTATGATAACCAAGGAACAATAACCTTATTGCAGAATAATACGCTTTAAACAGGCAAATATATGTGATACACTGTGTAGCATACGACATACATCCGTACGCCATACTGCTTCTAAACATAAAGGAAAAGCAAGCAATACTCACCACCACACCATACTAATATTCCAAAGCACTCTCGACGTACGATTCCCACAGACACCGAAGCATTCTTAGAAGGTATTGACTCAACAATGCACTATTAACGTATGGTTTTCAATTGTGCATTATTCAAATTTTTGCGAATTACTTCTTATTCCTTAACTAATAGGAAACATATTGCAACCAATAAAACTATAGTTTTTGAAAACAAAAAAAATACATGCTTATCAGGAGTGTCGTACTAAAATTCTTACAGAGACAAATCATACAAGCTCAATCCCGCTGGACTTACGTTTATATGACGCAAATGAGTCTTCTGGACCGATCTCGACCTTTCAATTTGATCTAATATCTTTTACGCCATTTCTAGTATTTGAACAACTTACGGACTGATATTTTGTATCATCAGAAACTTTTCATCACAATTTTGTTGTATTTTAGAATTATACTGATCATAATTATTATAAGATCGATCACCATGTTTTAATTTTCTCGCAGAATGCTGGAAGAGACAATCGCTCTGAATGAGAAAATAGATGAAATATCAGGTAAAAAATTTAACTCAGTACTGAAACAGTTTGATTTGTGAGATGAAAGATCGACAATGCAAAATATTAAACTATCAGGAACAAGTAAAAATAGCTACATCTAAATATATAAAAGGAAAAGGTGAAGTCAGTCACCTTTCCAGTGACAGATTAACTGACAGATCTATCAACGCACAGCTCAAACCACTGGCCGAATCAGGCTGAAAACTTTAGCATGCAGCTATGTGCCAGCTAGTATGACGTAGATATCCGCTAAGAAAGAATTTCTGAAAATTCAACCGCTAAGGGGGTAAAATATTGGTTTGAAATTTGTGTAATCCACGCTGACAAAGTCGCGGGCATAAGCTATTTATATATTGACTTGCTTATGCCCCCGACCTCGTCCACATATATAAAATAACAACTTTCAGTAATAACACTGTTAAAATTCTTCGACAGAGGAAGTCCGCCTCCGTACAGCAGATATATTGGACCTGAAGAAGGCACTCCGAGAGGAGTCAATAAAGAGTCGCAAGTTCTCCGTCGCCCTCGATGCCACGCGTGCTGAGAGGAATATGCTGCATAAGAACTATACTGAAGCGCTCGATGAAATACAGGATCTGAAGCAGAAGCTAAAGGTTAAGTACCGTCAACGTTTCCCGAATCTAAAACTACCAATTCAAAGCTAGAATTTTTTCATTTACATTATTCGATATCGATTCGAATTATTTCACATTTGTAAGTGAAAATTGTACTTATTTAATACAGTAGTACGTGAAGTTAGCAAGAGGTGCAAAATCTGTTACCATTTGGAAAGGAGTTCTTTTTCAACCTGTAGGATGGATAACCATTGCTTATGAGTGGTTATGCTATTGATTCTCAATAATTAAAATTGGAATTTACAAATTCCATGACACGATTGTTGTGGTATTTAGATTTAAATATTTAATTCTATTCTTTTTTAGATGTTAGCATACCAAATCGAGCAGCTGAAAGAGGATATAAGCGGCAAAGAGACTGGGCTGAAGTTGTGCGAAAGCACTCTCTCAAAATGCAATAAGAAGAACGAGCAACTTCGCTCTGAAATCCAGGCCGGGCTGATAAAGCTGTCAGAGGCGAAGGCGGAGATCACTGCCCTGAGGCAGGAGGAAGCTAGGCTCAATAGGATCATACAGGTGAGACTTTGGCTGTATCGTGTTTCAATAGGGATTATGACAAATCAATCAAATTAGCAACTCTTTATCAAACTTAAAAACGCGTTTCTAGTATGAAAGTCTGTATGAAATACATAGTTATGACGTCATCAAATGTTAACGCACTTTTTTTGTTTAGTCGATACTTTAAAATGGTTATCAAACTTAAAACTAACCGAGGATGTTAATTTACGGTCTATTGGAAGACCCTCTATTTAATAATCATTAAGAAATCAATAATTTTTGACATATGCATCATCCCTATTGCTGAAAGCTGTGATTCTCATCACCATCACTAGCAAATAATTTATTTGGCTAGTTGACAAATACCCAATTAGTGATAATAAACGGTATCGATCGATGACTTAACATGGACTACCAAATGCACTCCGAAGTTGGTCTCTCAACCAGATACCGAACTAGATCAAACCTGCTTGATCCGGGGCGATACAGCCAATGCAAAAAGAAATCCCACCACCACCACTACAGCCCATTAACGACCCACTGCTGGGCACAGACACTCATAGGAGTGAGAGGAATAGAGTTTAGACCCACCACGCTGCTCCAATGTGGGTTGGCGAGCCTTAACGACTATACTATCATATTAGTGATAATAACCGGGACCGACGGCTTAATGTGCTCTCCGAGGTACGGGGGTGAAACACCGCCGACACCGTAACTCCGGGAATTTCTAGTCAGAAAAACCCAACACTTAATATTATGGCCCGAACCGGGACTCGAACATGGGATCTCGTCGGTCTAGTAGTTAGCATGTTCGACTGCGGCAGTCAAAAAGCAATACTTAAGCAATATTACTCAAAATGTCAGTTTAATGTCACGTACCTTGAGGCTCCTAAAATAAGGATTATAATTGTAAAACACGAAGGTCAACAATAATGAATCAATATTTGATTGTTGGCAGTATGCCCCCTGAACAACCTTAGAAATATCCCTTCTCAGTGGTAGGTGGTAGCAGTGCTGCGTCCGGTATATTTTCATGAAATAATACTGCCTATTTTATTGTCAGGAAGGAGACACAGCTAGAGCAAAACTGATGAAGGAGTTAGAGGGTCTGATCAACGAGAGGGACGTTGTTGGAGCTCAATTGGTGAGGAGAAACGATGAGATCTCGCTGCTGTATGAGAAGATACGGATTCTGGAAGTCACTTTACATCGCGGTATCTCTTATTGAACTATTTATTTGTGCACCGCAACACAACAGGTACAATAAAAACACAAACAAAGAAAATAAACTCAAACTCAAACTCAAAATATATTTGTTCAAAATTGGTACCTACAAAGTACACCTGAACGTCACGTTTAAAAAATATAAATCGTGATGGTGATAATTAGCCACAGTAACTTAAAACTAAAGCTACGAGGGTTCCTATGCGCCCAGCTCCCCTATTCTGTAACTCAGTGGCTATCGAAAAATGAAAGCCACTGACATATATATTTTGTCCATTGAAGGTTTACTATGAAAAAATGAAAGAACATTTCATAGTAAATCTTCAATGGATAAAAAATATAAGTCAGTGGCTTTCATTTTTTGATAACCACTGAGTTACAGAATCGGGCTGCTGGTCTGAGAGGAGCCCACAACAAACTCAATCGGGTTTTTTTTTATGGTCACCATCTTACAAATTTCGTAAATTATTTAAATTATACAATAATTACATAATTAGCCGCTGGAACAATTCATACCTACCCATGCATTTTTATCGTTTTAATAATCCTTTACACTGTAATAGGATTTTCAATTAGTTTTCATTGTACAAAAACTTTGAACTTGTCGAGTTGTTTAGAGACATCTCCAATATTTCGTCAGGGAGTTTAAGTATTATTAAAACATAATATACTGTTACCGACAAATGAAATACTGATTTTACAAAGTCTAGAAGCGGGTACTACAATTTTATTCTTATTTCTAGTATCAACATCATGACAGTCCCTTTTTTTTCTTGAATTAATACCAAGAAGAACTTATCTAACCTACCCATATTCTGCGAATTACAGGTGAACGCCAGTATGAACAGCGGGTAGAAGATATTCGACTATTAAGACTGGAAATACTCCGACTGCGCAAAGAGAAAAACTTGCTGTCCAAGGGCATTGAAAATATGACAGATTTGAGATTAGAGGTAACTAAGCAATAAGCGCAGAACAAAACAAGCCATGTTGGCCATCCTATAAGAACATAGTTACTTTCACTAGAATTCTATCTAAAAAAATGGCGAATTTCTTGTGTATCGGACTCGTAGCTGAGACATATTATAGCTTACAACGCGGCTATTTTACAGCTGAGCTTCATACATATACATATTATAGGAAGTGTTCAACATATTCAACAATAATTTAAATAATTAAGTACATTGAGTTAATCTAGCTCTCTTCACCTATACCTACAAGAGAGAGCCCTATAACACTTTTATGTCTCTTTATGTACGATTTTTCCAGGCCAGATCTCCGCATTTCATCGTAACATAAAAATCTATGTTATATTAATGCACAGGGGTGCATTTCCACCAGAGATTTGCTATCATGCAAAGCTACGGGTATGTGTCTAAGGCCCGGACTCCACCAAAGCGGAGATGTGCGGAGATGTCCCAAGCGGAGACGAGAAGAGATGTTTTTCAGCTAGGATGTATCCACCGAAGCAGTGCGGAGATGCGTACTGGCTAGATTGGAGCGAAGATGTGTGCTGGCTAGCGCGAAGATGTATGCTGAGAAGAGCGGGACTGAGCTGGCGCCGCTTACAGCACGCCGCTCACATCTCTTCTCTTCTTCGTCGCCAGCTTGCGAGCCACGGCTCACATCTCCGCATCGATCGCGCCATACAAATATGATACATCTCCGCTCAGCTTCAGTGGATACCACTGAGCGGGACGAGACGAGATGTGGGAATAACAAAATTCTATTGGTTGTTCAAATCACATCTCCTCTCCTCTCGTCTCGTCTCCGCTCCGGACCTAAAACCCACGCCGCTCACTTCTCAGCCGCCAAAAAATTAATCGAAGCATAAAAGTTCAAATAATAGACCGTGCAAACAATGAATCAGTTATCTAAGATGTCATGGTGACTCTATCAAGTAATGAACGGTGTCATTGTTGGGTGTCAAACGCGGAGTGTGAACTAGGCCGCGCGTGCTGTAATAATTGGGTAGGTCAACCAGTACCCAACTTTTTTCTAAACGTCAAAATGCGCGCTTATTATGGATAGTTAGAGTACAGTATGTAATATTTGCTTGTGACGTCATCAGAATAGTTATCAAACAAAAACTTAACTGTGGATGTAGAAATTACGTCTTTTGGAAGATCCTCTATTTAATGTTCAAAAAAATTTTTTATCATTGCTAACATCCCAATTATAGTCAGTCAAACTTATCTGGCCCGGTGGTCAAAATTGGAACTATTTTTTATGCCTGATAGGTTTATTTTATTTTTATTATCGTGGTCACCGGTTCAGATAAGATTGACGAACTACTTATACCTACTTCAAACATGTTGCTAAAGAGAGAAGAGCTAGATCGCTCTAATAAAACTTAAAAGGCATCTTATCAATTTACGAGCATAAAGAATATTATAACGATTTCAGTGCCTATTTAAACGTTGTAGATTTTTATGAACCGATATTGTCGTGATGACATGGGGTTGCAACGTGCTGGGATGCGACATCGTGTCGCTTGGTGTTTAGACCCCAAGTTTATGTGGTAATAGTGTAATAATCTTATGATCGATGTGGCTGCCAGGTGTTCAATTTGGAGCGAGAACTGGGTCGCGAGAGGCTGCGTGTGCGAGCGCTGGAGCAGGCTCTGGAGACGCCCCTCAATGTCCACCGCTGGAGGAAGCTGCAGGGCACCGACCCTGAGAGCGTCACCCTCACCCAGAAGCTGCGACTCACGCAAAAGTTAGTACTTATCATTTATGATGTCCTGGTAGTTTCAGCATATATATCTTGTTATTATAACTGCATGCTGCACATGCAACCGAACCGACTCTCACGCAGAAGTTGAGACTGATGCAAAGTTGGTACTCATCATTTATGATGTCCTGGTAGTTTCAGCACATATATCTTGTTGTTATCACTGCATCGTATTCTTCTTTAGTGAGGGTCAGGATCCTGAACCTGTAATCATAGAAGGGTTTTTTTAACAGCAGAGTTTGCTGTTGGAAATTTGAATATGATTGGAATATGAATGAAGAGTTAGTAGTAAGTACCTATTTATATAGCGACGCGATACTCTGTAGACCTCCCTCCAAAAGTGTACCGCTGGAGAAAGCTGAAGCCTGCAAGGCAATGATCCTGAGAGCGTCACTCTCACGCAGAAGTTGAGACTGATGCAAAGTTTGTACTCATCATTTACGATGTCCTGGTAGTTTGAGGACATATAATATCTATCTTGTTGATATCACTACATCGCATTCTTCATTAGTGAGGGTCAGGATCCTGAACTGTAATCATAGAAGGGTTTTTTAACAGCAGAGTTTGCTGGTGGAAATTGGAATATGATTGGAATATGAATGCAGAGTTAGTAGTACCTATTTATATAGGGACGCGATACTCTGTAGACACCCCACCAAAAGTGTACCGCTGGAGGAAGCTGCAGCCTGCAAGACACTGACCCTGAGAGCGTCACTCTCAAGCAGAAGTTGGGACTGGCGCAAAAGTTGGTATTCATCATTTATGAAATCCTGGTAGTGTTATTCTTATGGTAAAAAGGTAGTCAAAATGCTGCCCGGCCACACATCGTTGTGTTTACAAGGTTAAACAAGGTAAAAAATTGAGCAACTTTAATCTACTTCGCGTGAGAAATACAGAAAGCAAATCTATTATATAACTACGATTAATAGTTTAAATATTTTATAGACTATGAATATTGAACGATAAGAAGTTATGAATAAATATTGAACAATTATTGTTTAATGAATACCATCTAAGTTTTATTGAACCTGAGATTGTAACAAATTACAACCTAATTGCAGGACAAACTACAAAGTATAATGATTGCTTTTTAATTATTCATTATAAATGTATCATAATTAAGTAGTTTTGCCAATTCCGTAATGTTCTATAAGGAAATATTAGTAAGTATCAAATTCCACAAACTTATCTTACCCGGACGTGACAGCGTCGCTCGTAAGATATGAAAAATAAAAACAAAACAAAAATTAAAAATTAGTTACAATTTTGGCCAGATAAGTTTGTGGGACTTTACCATAATATCGCAAATTATTATCAGGCCCATAATGAAATCTGAACCCTGCCCCACACAGCCTTATCTGCCCTACCCCTTGAGTGATTTTCTGGCGTAGCCCATTTATTGTATCGTTAGTATGGTTACCCTACAAAGCCACTTGATTACAATGCGGCTGAAGGTGGGCAGCCGTTTTGTTAAACGTCTCGCAACGACAATCCGGCTGTACGTCGAGCCGCCTAATAGCAGAACGGCGACATTTTTTTAATACGACGGATTCTACGAGTTTGCGGTGACTTATTATCGATACCAATAACGACCTATTACGACGGCCTCCCTAGCGCAGTGTTGAGCGCTGTTGTCTTAACGAGTTTTCTCTGGTCAGGTGGGATGCTTTGCCAGTGGCTAGTTACCACCCTACCGACAAAGACGTACCGCCAAACGATTAAGCGTTAAGGAGTATGGGTTTAATATAACTGCCATAGCCTTAACAGGTTAGCCCGTTACATTATTAGACTGCATCATTATTTACCATCAGGTTAGATTGATCGAAAAATATAAAAGCGCGATTATCGATCGAGTACTTTTTACACAAAAATAACAAGTTCTGCACCCTTACGCAATCGGAATTCCGCGGACTCGTACGAAGCGATTTGCTTCCACGTTTCTAATTCGAACCGCTAGGATATGAAATGCCCTTCCGGCTTCAATATTTTCAGTTTCTTATTTATTTTTTATCTTATTTTTTACTGATAATTTCAGGAAAGTGCTTGCCCAGAGTGAAATGTTGGTTTTGAAGGACCGCGAACTGAAAGAAACCAAAAACTTGTACACTGCCGTCAAGGATATGCTCGCCCTGCAACCCAGCCCCGAGATACAAGTGAGGGACCCAAACAATCTACTAATAATATATATTAATAATACCTACAGGTTGTTATTATTAATCTACTAGATGATGCCCGCGACTTCGTCCGCGTGGATTAAGATTTGATTCCCGCGGGAACTCTTGAATTTTCCAGGATGAAAAGTCTATGTCCTTCCCCTGGATACAAACTATCCCTATACCAAATTTCATCAAAATCGGTTGAACAGATGGGCCGTGAAAGCGTAGCAGACAGACGGGCATACTTTCGCATTTATAATATTAGAATGGGATTATCAGTCCTGCGCCTGATTTTTCCGGTTGTGTCGGATTGGGTCCCATCGGGCTATGAGAGTAAAGGAACAGAGTGTGCACCTGTGTACACACACTTGTGAACTATAATATCTCCCGCGCAGATGGCTAATCTCTCTGTAGATAAGCTGCCGTGGCTAAAATTCGGTCGGGAGGACATTATAAATCTATGCTAATGCTATAAATGCGAAAGTCTGTCTGTCATCTGTTTGTTATCTTTCCACAATGTAACGTAATGGTTAGAGAGCTTGCATCCCTGGGACATGGGCTACTTTTTATCCCGAAAGATCAAAGAGCTCTAAGGGATTTAGGAAATACGCATCATCTTCCAACCATTGATTAAGAGCCGATTTTACTTTGACGCAAATGTCATCGAATTCTTATACGATCAACTTATACTTAATAAAACTTATACTACACATACTGGTGTAGTCTGTATTTGGATTATACATTGATCGTGCTTATTTTTCTTTTTACAGCAAACATTAAATAGGACACAGAGGGCTCTCACGCAAAGAACAGCCAAAATGAAATGTCTCATTGCAGGCAAGACATAATCTGTATTTATTGAAGGTGCTTATATAACAAACTAGATGATGCCCGCGACTTCGTCCGCGTGTATCGGGTCTTCGTCCGGTTTGTGATTCCCACGGGAACTCCTTAATTTTCCGGGATAAAAAGTAGCCTATGTCTTTCCCTAGGATAAAATTTATCCTTATACCATCAAATTATCGTAATTTCATCAAAATCGGTTGAAGAGACAATTTTTTTTATTCCCGCGGAAACTCTTGAATTTTCCGGAATAAAAGTAGCCTATATCCTTCCACAGGCTCTAGACTATCTCTGTACCAAATTTCATTTAAATCGGTTCAGTAGTTTAGACGTGATTACGTAACACAGACAGACAGAGTTACTTTCGCATTTATAACATTCGTAACTGTAACGTATGGATAACTGGCGATTCGCACGGATGTTTTATCCTATCTGTGTTTTGGCTCTAATACAAACAATAGGGATGATGACAACTCAATCAAATCAGCAACTCTTTAAGAAAATTAAAAACGCACTTCTGATATGGAAGTTGTATGAAATTCACAATAGTGACGCGACGTTATCAAATTTAAACGCACTTTTTTTCTTTATTCTATATTTTAAAATGGTTATCAAACTCAAATCTAACCGAGGATGTGAATTTTAGGTCTTTTGGAAGATCCTCTATTTATTATCAGTTAGATATAAATTTAACTGCCTCGTTGGTCTAGTAGCTAGCATGTTTGACTGCGGCCGACGAGGTCCCGGGTTCGAGTCCCGGGTCGGGCCATAATTAAGCATCGGGTTTTTCGGATTAGAAATTCCCAGTACTAGCCCGGAGTTAGGAAGTTGGCGGTGTTTCACCCCCGTGCCTCGGAGAGCACGTTAAGCGGTCGGTCCCGGTTATTATCACTAACATGATAATAGTCTAAACTCTAATTCCCTCTCTCCTATGAGAGTGGAGGCCTGTGCCCAGCAGTGGGACGTTAATGGGCTGTAGTGGTGGTAGAAATAATTTATTTTTGATATAGTCATCATCCCCATTCTTCATTTTGCAGAGCTAAGCATGCGCGAGCGACAAGTCACAGACCTACGCTTGGAGCTCGAACGAGTGAACGGCGAACTAACGGCCTCTAAGCAGAAATACTTCGAGATGAAACGCGCACTCGACGCGGAGGAAGCAAGGCGCTTGCGTGTTCCGACCCCCGTCACGCCGGAGAACAAGTTATAGTACACTGACAGCACGCGTGACACGTCGGTTGCATCGGACGAGACGTAGAAATGACGATGAAGTAACTAGGAAGCAAACGATTTTTACTCCTTTCCTCCACCCTTCGTTCTCAGGCATCAAATGTAATATCTGTTAAAAAGTTCTTAATACTAGGTCGCTTGCGAGTGCCGACCCCCGTCACGCCGGAGAACAAGTAGTACTTTGACAGCACGCGTGACACGTCGAACGCATCGGACGAGACGTAAAAATGACGATGAAGTAACTAGGAAGCAAACGATTTTTACTCCTTTCCACCCTTCGTTCTCAGACATCAAATGATAAATGATTTATTTATTTCATGTAGGATAACTTGAGTCAATTATGAAACGTTAAGACGCTACCAGCGGTTTGGAAAGTTCGGAAATCGGTTCTCAGCAGAAGAGCCGGCAAGAAACTCAGCAGTTGCTCTTTTCATAGAAAAGAAAAGGTTACAATATGTAGACAACACAACACATACGTTACAAGTATTACACTGACTTGTGGGTCACTGGATGCGAGGCCGGTTGCTTCCATGCAACTTTTTCATTAATAAAATCATCGATAGTGTAATAACCTCAACTTAACAAATGCTGTTTAACACAGCCTATAAATCTATGTAATGGCAAATCCAAAAACTCTTTGGGAACAATATTATAAAAGCGTACACTCGACCCCACAAAGGATTTCTGCACCTTGCGCACACGATACCACGCTGTTACTAGCTTATGGCGGTTTCTAGTATATCAATATCGTATATATAATCTAGTATATCATCTGTCAAAAAGTTCTTAATACTAGGTCGCTTGCGTGTGCCGACCCCTGTCACGCCGGAGATCAAGTTATAGTACGCTGACAGCACGTGTGACACGTGTGTTGCATCGGACGAGATGTAGAAATGACGATGACGTAATTTAGCAACAAGCGTATACAGTTTTTTGATCTTTACAAGCTTCATGTTCGATTTTTCTAATAATCGTACTTGTTGAAGAAATGCTCGTTAAGTCATACGCGTCTTTACTACCGAGAAATGTGCACATTTGCTACGTATCTAATATAATCTTTAAAAGTATCATTGTGATGCGTGGCACAAGCATTAAGATTAAGGTAACGGACCTACGCTTGGAACTCGAACGTAAATCCTCTATGAAGAAAAAAAATACTTTGAGATTTAAAAATAAAGCGCACTCGGCGCTTAAATAGCCAAGCGCTTTTTCCAATTGGGTATGTGACAAATAGTCAAATTAGCAACGTCAAAACGCGTCCTAAGTATGGGATTTATATTAAATTCTGAAATGTGACGTCATTATTGGTTATTAATGGTTATTCAACATACAACTTTCAGGGGATGTGGATATTACGACTTTTGGGAGATCCTCTATTTTATAATCACTAAAAAATATTTAATTTGAATAGTAGTCAAATACCCAATTTTGCGGTCAACTTAAGGCCCCCTTATGAAATCTCTTGAGTTTTTAAAAGGTACACATAATTCTTGTCTTTTTTATAATGTTTTTAACGTTTTGAGCTCTCGATTTTTATGACTTTGTTAAGGAAAGCTAAAGACTGATTTTTAATATTGGCAGTTATTAATTATTTATAATGTATTTTAAAGTTGTGATCCTAAATATCCTGATTTCAAAAATATTATTGTTTTTGTTAATATTGTATTAAAATAATGATGCCAAATATATACATAGACCTTTAAAACGTATGTTTTTTATAATAAACAAGTAAATCCATATCACAAATAAGTTTCCATAAAACGAGGACTCTTTCACGAGAATACAATATAAAATATGCAAAAGTATGTTTTTCTATTTCATTTAAACAGTTCAGCTAAATTTGCATCCTGGAGACAGGCAATTTTTTGTTTTTAAGAACGTTTACCCGTGGTCCCACTTACCGATCGCCCATGGTCCAACTGTTTAGACAGAGTAGTTGGATCACGACCCCTTAGAATCCCAAGAACTTTAAAAGCTCTATTATTAAAATAATTTCCTATATAATCTTGACTTCGCCAAGGCGAACGAAGGAAGGAAAATATGATAGTACGCCTAAGAACTGCTGCTCCTTATTACGCTATACTGTATAAGTGCTCGTAAAGTTTATTCAGGCCAAAGGCAGTAGAATACCTACACCTTACGGCCTACCTACATTGTACCAGATATTGCACATTATTGGTTCAGTGGGCTTACTACCATGGCTTAAAGCAGCACTATTTGAATATTGTTGATGCTCTTGTTTCAGAATTATAATCCTTATTTTAGGGACGTCAGGGTACGCCATATAAAACATTGCATTTTAAATGCATTTAAACTAGCGGCACGCTATGATGGCCGGTTTGACGTTTGTCCGCTCATGAAGTTCCGTATTAATTGATAACGACTTTGAAGGAAATAATTGTATTACTTTATTGACGATAGTGATGTGCAGAGATTCATAAATTTTATCGAATGTAGTTTCTCATGAAGTTCCGTATTAATTGATAACGACTTTGAAGGAAATAATTGTATTACTTTATTGACGATAGTGATGTGCAGAGATTCATAAATTTTATCGAATGTAGTTTTAGGTTTAGGACTCAAAATTTATTTATTAAATTGATTTCTTAAATGTATACAAGTGTAGAAAAATCAGTTTGCACCATTTAAGGGGTGAATGTACTTGTGAATATGAACAATTTTCACTATGTGGACAAACCTCTGAAATCGCAAAAAAATATCAATAAATTTTTAAAAATGGAATCTAATACGATCGTCACATAGGATCGCTGGCTAGCACAACTACTACCTCCGGCAAACTCGCGTCAATGCTCAATGCAAAACAAAGCAGTTTCGAATTGACGTTGCTTCGAAAAGTATAAACTGTCAGTGCAATGCGATTGTGATATAGTTTTGACCTGGCTTTGGATTTCAAATATTGATACTGCATTACTGTTGACCCTTGCTCGTTAATTTGGACTCTGTTCAAGCCCTTTGTTGTGGATTTCGTCGATATGACCGAACGTACGCAGAGAACTGTTCTAAATAGTCAGACACGTGAGTTCGTAATACGCCTTCGTAACTATTTCGATCGTGAAGCTCAAAATGGAGGGCCAATTTTACCTATAACGTCAGTGGTTGAACGCGTAGCTGATGCGCTTAATATTGGACAACGAACTGTTAGACGGATAACTAAAAAAAAATATGGCGAGACTGGCACAGAAGAAAATAAACTTCACACACCAAAAAAGAGAAAACGAGCAAAACCAGTCGTAGGCATCGATAGCTTTGATGCCGATGCTATCCGAAGACATGTTTACGGCTACTATTTACAGAAGGAGTATCCAACAAGAAAAAAGTTGGTGCATTCACTGAAGGAAGCTGGATTATTCTTCGGTGGGGAAAGTTCTTTAACGAAGATTTTGAAGACCATTGGATTTCGATACAAAAAATGTAACAAACGCAAAATATTGATGGAAAGATTTGATATAGCGATGGCAAGGTATACTTTTTTACGGCAAGTGAAAGAAATCAAAAATTGGCAAAATGTTGTGTTCTTGGATGAAACATGGCTTAATGCTAACCATACTGTAGGCCGTTCTTGGAACGATGACACAGCAGCATCTACTTCCAAAGTTCCTGTAGGAAAAGGATCGCGACTTATAATTTGTCACGCCGGAACCATCAACGGGTTTGTCGAAGGTTCTCTCATGGCTTTTGCGTCAAAAACCACTGGAGACTATCATGAAGACATGAATGGAGAAAAGTTTACTGAATGGTTTACCTCAATGTTGTGTAGCCTCCCTGAACCATCTATTATAATTATGGACAACGCCCCATACCACTCGATGCAAATTGACAAGCCACCTGCCCAATCCCAAAAGAAAGCTGATATCGTCGCATGGCTTCGTAAAAATGGCGTAGATGCAAACATGAATATGTTAAAAGCGGAATTAGTACGTCTTTTAAAAGAAAACAAACCAACCAAGATCCGATACGTCATTGACGAAATAGCATTAGAACATGGGCACAGAGTTATACGGTTACCGCCTTACCATTGTGAGTATAATGCGATTGAGTTGGTGTGGGCTCAAATTAAGGGATATGCTGCAAGACACAATACAGAACCCCCATTTACCACAAAAAAAATGCTAAAATTATTAGAAGAAGCTTGTGAACATGTGACTAAAGGAGACTGGGAAAAGGTTGTGAATAGAACTGTTAAATTAATAAGGGAAGATTATGAAAGAGATGTGAAAATAGATAATATTATAGAAAACGAACATATAATTATTAATGTATGTGATGATAGCAGTGACGACAGTGAAAATAGTAGTATGGACGAATCTGATTAATTATGGCCTTTTGTGGCACCTTTTTTGGTATCTTTTGTATTCATATGTTTCTTGTGTGCATATAAAGTATGTATATTCATTTTCGTTCAAATATTCAGTTCGTTCAAATAAATTAAATAAACATATACATTTTTGTTTTATTAAACCTATTTAATCAGGTACAAAAACAAAACTTAATTGTTTTTTGTTCGAGAATAAATTGACATTCCACATCACTATTGTAATGTGTCAAACCGGCCATCATAGCGTGCCGCTAGTGTAAATACATTAAATGCATTTTAAAATTAGTAAGCCCCTAGCAACCTAAATAAGAATTTAGATTTTGAATAAGAATTCAGCTAAGTAATCATTCCAAATCCAAGTCGAGGGCAAAAGTAAGATAAAAATAAAAACATACAGATCTAAAGTGTTTAATAATCGCGCTTTCGGTTAAAATATTGTTTGAATTATTTATCTGATACCTATATATTTTGCTATTATCCACTAGTCACTACCAACCAACATTCTGGTGCTACTTCACAATGACACAAAAGTTTGTTTGCTGAGATATTTCTAGTTCTTCTCTTTATATATATTAATTAGGAGAGTAAAATATGACCACGAAGTCTTTAAAATCTGAAAAAGAAACAATACTTACATTCATAATAACTACTACTAAAGTCTGCTCGAATAGAGATAAGCTTTTTTACAACTTCTTGAACGTCTGATCAAGTAATTTCATATGAAATCCGACCAATAATGATGGAAATATCTAGAAACTTGTCGTCTTTCAATACTCCCATCTCTATTGGTCAAGTGGCGTTGGAACAGATTTACCTTCGAGTATTTAGAGCCCAAAATTATGCAAAGAGTGTGAGAAGGAAAGGTTAATTCATCATGGGGGTGTCATCATCATCATCATGGGGGTCGGGGTGGGGTTCATCGACATTGACAACGACCCCACCAAGGTGCAGATGCAATTACCAATGGAGCAGGGTCTAAATGTTGAAATTTCACCATACTTTGCCCCACGTTTCATTATAATAGGGCAGATTACGTTGAATAAGCCACTCATAGCGAAATCTGCCCCAACAGGGTTGACAGCAATAGAATTTAGCTTATAATAATGATCTTTTATAAATAAACTGACTGAAAACTTAGAGAGTGTACCAGAAAATAGATGTGGTTATTTCGTCCGCGACATTAGTCATACAGTCTATATTTACCGTAGCATAACTCGCCAAAGACATTATCGAAAAACCGTAAGTTGTAATGTGCACTTCCTTATGCGATCTGAAAAAAATATTGAATTTTGATAGAGGTTTTTTGGTTCCCGCGGGAACTCTTTGATTTAAAGATAAAAAGTAGCGTGTTATTCCAGACCATAATCTATTTCTGTGTTTTTATCCAGATCCGTTCAGCCGTTCTGGCGTAATTGAGTAACAAACAACTGCTAGTATTTATTAGTTACTTATATTCATCCTATTTTTTTTCGCACAGAAAGGCAGAAATTATTTCTTACCTGTGAATCATAATGAGAATGGACTTCTTTAACTTATTTGACGCGATATACCAGCCACAGTTGTAGAGGGCTTCAGCGACGCCTGTGCTCTACGAAATTCATAATTAATTATATAAATTAGTCGTCAAATAGCATTAGTTCGGCCTGTTAGTATATTACTGTGGCTAATTCTGTTTAACATAACACAATATCTAAACTAAAATGATAGCTTAAATCTAGTTCTGTTCCTTTCCGCAGGGAGTAGTTATTATGAAAGGGTTAGTAAAATTTTTAATGCTGTGAATGTGCAGAATCAGCCTCATTTTCTCATTTTCAGCTTCCGAGACGTCTCGGCAACGTTTCAGAAGTTAGCCGCGGGTGTAAGTCAACTGAACCGTCCCGCTGATACATAATTATAGTATTCTGCGCATCGAAACGCACGATGTTCGCTGATGTTGATGAGAAAGCATAAAGTTTGAATCGCATCATTAACCGAGCACCAGCCTCCACTCTAGAATAATAATAACAAGGGTTAGGCCTCAGTCCCCCGAGCTGGCCAAGTGTGGATTGGCATACACACACAAACCTCTCAGAACATTATGAAGAACTATGTTTCCTCACCATGTTTTCCTTCACATTTTAACGGAAGTGATATTTAATTCCTTAGTTTATTCTTTTTCTGAGTATCCGGTAAGTACACGGAATTTCTGACGCGCAACTCAGTTCCAAAAGATATTGTCCTAATAGCACCTGGATATGATATTAAGGTCCATAAAAATCTACTTTCTATGTTCTTTTTTAAACAAATAAAAAATAACTCACAGTATCCTTCAATCGCTGTCCGTACCAGCAAAGGATTCCGGTCTGTGAGATTGCAGTGACAAAAAACATTTTGTAGATACACTCGTTCCATTTTTCAACAAACTGAGAAAAAAATAAAATCTTACAATGAGAGTTCACTATCACGAGTCGGATTTTTTACTTATCACAAGGTAGCGGAAGACTATCGCCGATAATTTTGCTAATAGTATTATTTTATAATCCTACGGATCTGCTCATTTCTGATTTGATCACGTACATATGCATACTTACAGCATACTCAATACTCAATTTATTTATTACATGTAGAACATACAGGTGTATCTTCAGTTACGTCATGATTTGATTCTACCACATAGCCGTGTCCATCGCCCGCTGAGTGACTCTGAGCCTTCGGACCATGTCTCGGATCCGTATATCATCACTGGCAACACGCACTGTTCAAAGACGTTGGTCTTCAGGCACTGAGGAATTTTTTTTCAAGTACCTAAGGAAGTGAGGTGATTTTCTTCGAGCTACATCGGTAGCTCAGGTTCTCCGTCGGATCTCGTAGGTGTCTAATCATTATTCACTTACCGCAACGCAAAAAAGGCAGAAGCAGATAATCACGGAACTGTTCATAAAGTTGACAAGCAGTGAGAACGTGTATAGGTTCTCAATATCACCGGATAATCTGCAAATCAACATCATAATATTAGTTCCTAGTTATTTTTAAGGATTACAAGATGTAATTTGGAAGCGGTCAGTGAAGCCTTTAAACTAATAGGCGTCGTTAATAGTTAGGTACTTATAGGATTTGGTCACAATCGATTTCAAAGAAATAAAAACTGCCTAATTCCATACATTTTCAAAAAAATCTCATACTCAGGGCTTCTCATGAAATGATTCCCAAAAAAACATGCAGTAAGTACCTGATCAAAGCTCTATGTCTCAGTATAATCAAAATAAGTTCTTCTTCAATTATTTTCTCAGGGTCTTTATCGTCAACAGATGAGGGATCATTTTCTTTTAGCAGCTTCTTATCGACTTCACCTAAAAATAGATAATATCTACAGGCCATAAATAATACATGTTTACTTAATGCGAAACCAATTATAGATGTATGACTTGAAATTATAGTCCCACAAACTTATCTGACCCGGCGGTAGCGTCGCTAAAAAGTAAAGTAAAAACAAAAACTAAACAGGCATAAAAATTAGTTCCAATTTTGGACACCGGGCCAGATAAGTTGGTGGGACTTCAAATCTGCTTTACTTCTAACCTTTTCGACCTTGGCTCGCTAGCTCGTCATCTAATAGGGGGAGCCGAGATCGGTGTCAAAAGCTTTCTTCAAAATAAAAATTAAATTATGTGTATACTTAACCTTGATTTCTTTTGTGAAACCCCCTCAAAACAGCTGTTCGTTTTGGTGACCATTTTAAGCGGATGTGACGTTCGAATATCACTTCCGCCTGAACAAAGATCTGGGTCACTCTCAAATCACACCTTAAGAAATTTTACTGCAAAAAGTTGCCAACTTACCGAGTGGATGTTCGTCCAGGAGTTGATCATCGATGGGAATATAAAAGAGTTTGCTAATTCTGACCGCGAGTAGAGAGAACTGTGTGGTTACGTGGCTTAGGAATATGATTAGCAAGAGATCGCCTGCCAACATGAACAGTGCTGATTGAAAACCTGAAAAAATAAAGCATACATTGACTTACCAATACCTAAATAGATGAAAGCATACGAGTAGTATGAGCAACAATATAATGAAGTTAAACCTTCGTCAAGCCTGGCGAGCTTTCAATTTTCCCCTAGGAATACATGGAATTGCCTGTCACCCTGTATTTTTCAAGGCTTAAGTGCTCTTACAAAATGACATAAAAGATACTTACAGTGACAAGCCATTAGGATCAACACCGTCACAAAAAGGTATTTTACATCCTGGAAAGGGTCGAAAGGTAACCAATAGCTGAACGGTAGTATCAATGGCACGTCGTAACCAAGCAGACGTTTAATGTACACGTAGGCGACCGGGATGATGAAGATGGATCCCAATATCATGTTAAAGGAGAAATACGCTGAAAACATTATATATTAAACATTAAACATTTATACTTTATCGACAAGCAAAATTTTTTAGCCAAAACTACTTATACTTTTTGCTGAAAAATGTATGAGATTTGATCCTCAAAAATGGTCTCAGCATGTGCTCTAACTGATAAAAGGATACAGCGCGATACAGGTTTCGATTTTGTTCTGGGTCAACTTCGACCTAATCTAATATGAACTCGGATTTTCTTTCAGATCACAAATTTGGCCAGAATTTAAGTCAAAAACAAAAAACAATACTTTTGATAAAATCTAGTACTTTTAAACGTTTTTTTTGCAATAATTTGTTGAAGAAAAAAAATTATACCTTATATTTAAATTAATCTTAGTTTCATTGTATGTCACAGACAGAACATAGATACAGATGTAACAATTTCGTCTGTGACACCACCCAGACAAAGCAAGGCGCTGGTTTTCACTTTCAGCTAGGACCCTAGTGGCGTCACAGTAATGAAAATAAATTTAAACCAAACGAAAGTAAAGTTTTTAAGTAAGCAGCAAGTAAGTAAGATTTCTCACAATAATGCCCCCTAAAGTACCAAACTTTTTAACTAATAAGGGAAGCTTAGGAACCCCAAAAGTTTTTGAAATTAGTAGGAAGTGACGTAGACAGGTTTAAGTATCTTTAATCTTAAGTTGAAAATTCGTCTCTAATTCTGTCGAATGTAAACTTTTCACTTTCGACAAAAAAAAAACCGAATTGGGTTTAATAATATAATGCAAAGTAGCACACTTTATAGCAAGCATGTTCACAAAAAAATTTTCGGAAAAAAACACTAAATAAAAAGAGAAAAAATAAACACTCCTTCAGAAATCTCACGACAAAACTTAAAAAAATTATAAATCGAAATCTACCAAAAATCGCTGATCTTACATGGGGTATTTTCTGATAGGTAATTTTTTCTTTGGACGTCACTATTTGGGCCACCCTGTATAATGTAAATCAAATAATTGTTCTTTTAACAACTGGTACCTTTGACAAGAAATTTGACACGTCTAAGGGCCAACGTTACCACTTGATAGTCCTCCTCAAGAATCCGTCCATTCGGCCACATTTCACGCAACTCGTAAACCAGGTTCTCGAACACGGCTTTGTGTATCTTGATTTTATAAGCCTTGGTACAAGCTGTGATAAGTAATCTTTTAATGAACTATTCACAATGAATAAATTGAAATTAAATTGAATTTCGGATTTCAAGTTCGAATAAATTGAATTTATTTTAAAACATTCCACAACCTTTAAAATTAAAGGTAACTGAGAAACTAATGGGTTTTCAAGATCCGCATGGTCCAGTCAAATGGTTTCGCTTAGAGAGAACCTTTGCAGCTTTATCTAACGCTTTTATGGCTCAAAATGAGGCTGTTATCACGGCTTTGCAATGCCTTATTGACTGGTCATCGTCAGATGAAAATGATCTTACATCTCGTATGTACTTTAAATTATGATCAGTTATACGTTTTATTAAAGGCAAGCTTTACACAAGTTTAAGAAATTCATTAAAAGTATGCTTCTGAAAAAAGCTAGTTATACCGTTGAAGATTACGTAAATGATATATTAGAGGATCCCAAGTAAGATTGATCTTCACTCGTCTGCTTACCAGATGAAAATTATATTTTATCAAAAAAAAGTGTTTCAGAGGCCCAATTGTCTAAGCTAATCGTATTCATTTGACAGTTCATAACGTATAACTCGATCTTTTTAAGGAGTACATACATGCGGTTTGACATGCAGGCATCTATGACCTCCTTAAACAGGTCGAATTATACGTTTGACAGACGATTACGATTACGATTTCCTTACATAATCGGGGGGCTGAACATAAACCAATAGGGTTGCCATAAAAAATATGGTCTAGGCTATGATATACAAAAATTTCACTGACTTGCTTGCCAAATGAATGAAATTCCAATGGAAAGCATACAACATGCAGAATATGCAACAGCTAGGTTGCCTAGATGTATAACAGAGAAGCATTGCGCGTACTATTTGATGCGATAGAAGACGACGCAGTACAACAGCTGCGCGCAACGGAGCCAAAAAATGTAAGAGAGTACGCATGCTTCCTACTCATATTAGAAAAAGACATTTTTAAAATTATAAGATTGCCTTCATTTTTATGTATGTTTCAAGTGGTAATCATATGAGTGCAATTACTTATTTCAACTTACCTGTATGTACACGGCAACGAGGTAATAGAAACGAGGAAAAGGTAGGCAACCTAGCTGTTGCATATTCTTCATGCTGTATACTTTTCATTGGAATTTCGTTAATTTGGCAAGCAAGTCAGTGAAATTTAAAAAATAAATTATTTTTAATATTTTTATTTATCATGTCCTGGACCATATTTTTTATGGCAACCTTATTGGTATATGTTTAGAAACATATTTTTTTTGATAAAATATAATTTTCATCCGGTAAGCAGATGAGTGAAGGTCGATTTTACTTGGGATCTTAGACCAATAAAAGAGTATGGATTTGACTCGCTCCAGCAATGGACAGAGGTTACATATGTACCAATCAATAAAATTGTAAATTAATATTTTCAAAAGAGCAACCACCGAGTTTCTACTGGATCGCGGTAGGAATGACATTCCGAACCAGTGGAAGATTCACTCGACGATTCAAAAGCACTTGTGAAAGTGTATTTGAATAAAAAACATTTTAATTTTAAATTTCCAAATTCAAATGTTTAAATAGTTTACAAAAATTGACAAGTGAATCTACTACTAGGTCGGAATATCATTCTTACTGAGAAGCTAGCCAGGAGTCTGCAAAAAACTAACCGGTTGTTTTTTTTTACTTAAAATTAAATTACACTTTAATTTTAAATGAAAAAAAAATATTATTATGTAAGAAAATCGCAGGTTATCAGAACTGCATTTCAAAAAGCATATAATTTAGACATTAGACTATCATTGATTTATTAGACTTATTTATAAGACAAGTGGGGTTTATATTAGACTCACATACAATCAGGTAACCAACGCAAGGCATCATAGTGAACAGGTCAAGGAAGGTGCCGTCGGCAGCCGTCAGCAACATGTTTATCGTTTCGAGGACAAACGCTATCACTACGTTGACGTAAGCGAACCAGAAGTAGGCGTTCCAGCAAAAGCTTGACAAAATAAAGTAAACATTACCAACTCTAAAATAAAATAAATAAATTATTTAATTATTTTATTTTATTTTATTGATGAGTATGTTAAATAATTTATAAAAATCAATATAACTTAAGTACAATATGAAACTAAAATAAACAAATATAATATTAATATAAAATCTAAATAATAAACTAACTATAGAATAAATTTCAAATAATTCTTTATATACCTAATAACAACAAATAAAAACAAAAAACTCTAATCAAAAATACCACCCCTGGTTGCCCCTGGGCAAAGGGTATCCAGCAAGCTTGCAGCATTGCCACGCTGAATGACGATGGATAACCTTTGAACCAGGTAGGAACCAAAACGTGGGTATAAATAGATTCTATTTTTTATCCACTACAAGTTAGCCCTTGACTGCGTTCTCAGCTGATGGTAAGGGATGCTGCAGTCTAATCGGGCTTACTTGTTAGGGTCATGACAGTTATAAACCCATATCCCTATTCGGTTTCTAAACGGCATCGTACCGGAACGCTTAATCGCTTGGCGGCACATCTTTGCCGGTAACTAGCCACGGCCGAAACCAGGCTAGACTAGGGAAAATTCAGAAATTATAAATTCCAAAATAATATTTAATAAAATAATATTGATGATATGTTTTAAGGCTCATTGCCATTGTATGCATGGGTCGCAAATTGAAAGTACTGTATGATGTTGAACGCCATATATAATATCGCGATGATTGAAGTAGTTATCATACCTATATTTTAGGATAGGTTCCTATCCTTACTTACCCCGCAAACTTGGTATCTTTGAGGGTCATTCGAACTCCGATGATCTTCAAAACTTTTCTAACAAGCGTATATGTTTCATCATAATCGTGTACGCTGCCTTCAAATACCTAAAATAGAAAACAATAAAGAAAGAAATCTTTATTCGGGGATACAAGTACAAGAAATAACCAATAATAAAATACGTCCTCCTATCACATTATTGACCGAATCATCAAATAAATAAATCAATTATTTGATCGTCGCGGTCAACTACTCTTCGGTCTCTCCATTTTACATTTAAATGTATGACGTAATGACGTGCATGAGTTTTTATTGTAACACTCAGTAAAACTGCCGAAAAAATGGGAATGATGTCTGTACCCTTACTCTGAGATTGATCGAATTTGAAATACGTCTCACTAAAGTGAGGTGAAAATGAGGGCCTCCATACATCTACAGCCACTCCAAGTGAAATTCGATGAGACAGATCGGGTTTATAACTCACCAAACGTACAAAAAATACGATATGACTAATGTCATTTGCTAGTTTGGCACTCCGAATGTTACTTTTCACACATATTGACACCTCAAAATGCGAGAATGGACGTCATTTTCACATTCGATGGCGGATTCGTAACTCACCGAAAATACTCGCTTACACTTGGCGTGGTGAGCTCTCACGTCGATCAATCGTATTTGCAATGTTAAAACTGGGAGTCAGCGTACTGAAAAAATGTTGACTTCTACTTCCTACTTCACTAGTAGCCAGAAGCAGTGCCGTTAATAGCCTTTTCTGCGCCCTGAGCGAGCTTCTATAACTACGCCCTTGCTTTTTAAAGATATTATAGGTACCCAAGCTAGGTATAGGCCTACTTTATTTCATTCAGGGTGATAAAATAAAGCACAAGGACCTTGGTGTTGGTGGACCAATTATCTAATATTGTGCGTTTAAGCGGTTTAAGTATGAATTGGTGAAAAAACGTTTTCATTTTACTTTAAAAAAGAAAATCAGCAGGAACCTATCAGGAGCAAACCGAAAAAATTATAGTCCCGCCTGGTCTGGCCATTCTTGCGCCCCTCAGAGTCTACGCCCTGTGCCTGGGCACTGGTGGCATCGCCCAATTTACGGCACTGGCCAGAAATTACTTCTAAAATTCGTAAAAGTTACAGAATGTAATTTTAACTTTGTAAGATTAAGTGCCTACTTTATCTGATTTTCGCAGATCGATGACATAATTTTTCAAGACAGATGTCGGCATGGCGGATTGATATCTGCAAAGCTTTGTTACCACACTTGCGCTTTTATCAGCCTTTATATAATTTCAGCCTCTGACATAGAGTTTAAAAATGTATAGGATAATACTAACCGGTCAAGAGCGTTCCAGAATACGCATAGGGTATGGTTCCGTAGACCTGCTGGTAAAAACGTCTTTTTTTATTTATATTTTTATTGCGAGATAGGCTTGCGCTCGACGATAATCATGCTTAATACAAAGCAATGAAGCAGTTTGGTTGGACGCGCTTGCCTAGAACATGCCTATTCATTCTTGCCTTGAAATTACTTGAGTTGTTCGTGGCAGGGAATACATGTTCTGGAAGGGCATTCCACATCCTGACGGTTCTAATCAGGAACGTAGAGCAGAACCGTTTGGTCTTATCCTAAAAGAAAACTTAAACTTTTGGTGCCACGTCTTTGTCGTCAACCTAACCACGGTAACTAGCCGCAGCTGAAGCCTCCCACCAGACCGGACCGGACTAGACCGGAGAAAAATCTGAAATATAAATTCCCAAATTGACCCTCACCGAGGATCGAACCCGGGACTTACCGTTACAAGACAACAGCGCTCACCACTGCGCCAGAGAGCTAAGTCGTCAAAAATTCCAATACTAAACTACTGTTTACAGACAGACCAAAAATTCCATAACCACCACCATTACAGCCCATTAACGTCCTACTGCTGGGCACAGGCCTCCACTCTCATAGGAGAAAGGGAATTAGAGCTTAGACCCACCACGCTGCTCCAATGTGGGTTGGCGGGCTTTAACGACTATTATACTGTTAGTGATAATAACTGGTACCGACGGTTTAACGTGCTCTCCGAGGCACGGGGGTGAAACACCGCCAACTTCCTATGACTCCGAGATAGTAGTTTCTAGTCAGAAAAACCCAATCCCGACCCCGACTCGAACGCGGGAACTGGTCGGCCGCAGTTCAACGTGCTAACCACTACACCAAAGAGGTAGTTATATTCCATAAGTGTTCCGTTTAATTGTAACTTTGAAGAGCGGAATCCTAAACTGTATAAAATAAAAATGTTTACTATTAATTAGGCTTGCCAGAGTGTCCATTTTGTTTTTGCATAATAAATACTTTTAAAGCTGAGAGATACCGAGAAAGGGACAGAATTAAGCAACTCTGCATTCATTACCATAACATTCGTCTATGAATCCATCCATCCATCGGCCTGTATGCATCCACTGTTTTTTTTTTTATACTTGTACCTCCAACATGGGGGAAGGAGACTTTCTTTACAATTTTTATTTGATACTCTTTCATTCCAGTTCTATCATTTATGCCTCTCGCACTTTCATTCTTCATACTGGTTCTTTCTTTCATCCATCCACTGGCACACTATGGGTAAATTCCCATCTACTTTGAATATACTACTTCTTGAGGATTTACTGGGGATGTGACTGGGGTTAGGGTAACAAGCTTTTATTATTATTTTAAATTTTTCTTATCCTATTTTTAACAATATTTTTATGCTTACAGCTAAAAACCAACTATGTTCCTACAATTAATTACATTTACTTATATGTTACTACAAATATACTCACTATATCTAGATAACATATTATTTTACAACTTATTTCTATTATTGACAATTATAGCTAATTTCTTACAAAATTCTAGGAAACAGTATCTGTATTTAACATTTTTAATAATCTCCGCCGTGCCCCGTTAACACCTGGGTTACAAATCTGTCCACCTTTACTTTACCGACGACACGGTATGCGGCTATCGCATCAGGGAAGAAAACCCTGGTGACTCCAGCCGTTTCACCAGCTCGGTACCGCTGGTTCCATTCATCAAGCGATTGCATACGGATGCTTCGCTTGATGAATGAAACCGGGCAGCTATCGTAGTCAAAAGCGCGTTTAGACTGTAAAGCAGCTTCCTTGGCCAGATAGTCGGCACGCTCGTTGCCCTCTAGCCCTGTGTGGGCTTTGATTCAGAACAAACTTACATGTTTGTCCCGGAGCAAAGCCCTGCGCAGATGGTTCCGCGCTTCGACGGCCAGGGGATGAAGGGCCTCCGGATTAATTACTGTTTGCAGTGACGACAAGGAGTCAGAATATATTCCAACTGATCTGGTCAAGTTGTCTGCGGCCATCCGCATCGCCCTGCATATCGCCAGGAGTTCCGCCTGGTAGACCGTGCAAAAAGACGGCAAAGCAAGCTTGAGGGTTTTGGTTTCAGCGGCTCCACTCCATACGGATAGTGCCGCGCCCACCTTGCTCTCAATCTTGCTGCCGTCTGTGAAGATGTTAAAATCATGGCTATTATTGTCCATGAGCTGTTTCTGGTCCACCAGACACTTGAACTCCAAGTCGATATGCTGAGCAGGGTGCGGGAACCGCAAAGCCGAGGACATCCGCTCCACCTCCCGATCTCCTATTGTATATCGACATATTATCCCATAAATCCAAACTGGCGGGTACTAAGTCTTGGCGTTATGTGGTGTTTTAGCCTGGCGACAAGCATCTTACGACATTCTTAAGAAAAGCGGGAAATCCAATGATCCTAGTAACTATCGACCTATCGCCCTATTGCCAGCGCTATCTAAAATTTTCGAAAAAACTATAATAAACCGTGTATATAAATTCTTGGAAAAATATAACATTTTAAATGAAAATCAATACGGCTTTAGGAAAAACCGCTCGACAACACTAGCTGTCTTTAAATATATACAGGAAATCCTCAACTGTTTGGAGGGAAAAAAGTACGGTGTCGGACTCCTGCTAGATATGACTAAGGCTTACGATAAAGTTTCACACAAAATACTGCTCAAAAAAATGTATGATTCAGGTATACGAGGGAACGCTCACCAATGGCTAGAAACTTACTTGAAGGATAGACGACAATTCGTACAAGTGCAGTATCGCGATGAACGGAATAACGTAATGAGCGACTTTGAATCAGACGTACGCGTTACGAATTGGTCTATACCACAAGGAAGTGTCCTTGGATGCATCCTATTTTTGGTATATATCAACGACCTACCAAATATAATTATAAGCCCACATTCGCGGTGCATCATGTTTGCGGATGACGTGTCAATCCTATCTATGTGCTCGAATGTGACAGATTGTGAAAATTTGATATCAGAAAATCTAGCGAACATTCAAAATTACTTAAATTCCAATAATTTGGACGTAAATCTAAATAAAACTAAGTTTATACAATTCCGGCCGCACCAAAAACAACCACTGAATCTAAAATCACTCGCGGAAAAAACAAAAATTAAAGAGGTTAGTGACTTTACTCTTCTCGGCCTAACTATCGACACCCACCTCGACTGGAAGAGCCATGTTCACAATCTAAGCGTTAAGCTTTCGCGATTTGTATATGCTGTATTGTATAGGTACTTAATGATAATGTTTTAAATTTAAAATCAAAATTTAAATTAAAATTAAAAATTAAAATTAAATGTAACCTGCAATTGCATTTGCAGCATTACTATGCCCTGACGGGGCCTCATGTAATGATGATTATTAAATAAATAAAATAAATAATCGCTAAATAAATCTTTTCCAGCACCTTCCCAAGCACTGGGAGGAGACCTATCGGTCGGTACGACCGTGGGGTCGTATAGGTGGTCGTCCCCGGCTTCCGAAGGAAGACCACCGTTGCCTCCTTCCAGGGCGTGGGAAAATGCCGGAGTCCGAGACACTTGTTGAAGAGAGCCAACAAGAGATCGGGGTCGGAATCTATCACGTGCAAGCATATATCATCAGTAAAGCCGTCCGCGCCTGGAGCCTTCTTCGGATTGAAGGACCGACTAGCCAACTTTAGCTCCATAAGTGTAAAGGGCGGGTCCCACACATCCGAGGAGGTTTCAACGCCAAATTGTTCGGCTTGTGCCCTCACCCTTTGGTGCTCCTCGGAGTCACACTCTTCAGAGTCCTCCGGGTAAAAGGTTTCGGCCATAAGCCTCACCGAGCCTTTGGCGTCTAGCTCTATATTATCTTCCACTAGTGGTGGATCCTCTTCTCTTCTGGACGTCCTGCCAATTACCCTATAAATACCCCCCCACACACTCTCCCCGCCCTGTCTTTCGCAAAAGGCGACCCAACTGCGCGTTTGCGCATGCCTTGCCTCAGTCTCATATTTCACCTTCGCCTCAAGATACTCCCCAACTACCTTCTGACGCCTAACCGGTGCCGCACACCTGATCCTACTTTTCCTGGTGGCCACCTCACGCTTTAGCGCCGCCAGATCCTCGGACCACCACGGCATTGACAATACTTCCTTCCGTCTAATAAGCGGTATCGACGTTGCACATGCTTCTGCTAGTGAATGAACTAGAAGTTTAATTCGCTATAATCCGCTACAGTAGACAAATCTGTGTGGTACAGTGCGTGTCTTTCACCTGCAACATACGACACCCACCACCCAGCAATTCGCACAGGCACACAAATCCTCCAAATCACTCTCAACGCATGTTTCACTCCGACACCGGAGCATCCTCAGGAGATGTTGAGGATTATAGCTAATTAAACTTCTAGTTCATTCACTATCATGGACTTCCGCAAAGTAACGCCTGCTTCTATTCAATACATGCTTCTGCTATTATTTTATTAAATTTATCTATTATTTCATCTATTTCCATTCCTGTCATTAAATTTATAATTTTGTCTATTGTTAATTGTTCCCTACTGATACATTGGCCCAGTTTCTCACGAAATTGGGCCCATTTCGCCTCTTTGGTTAAATATGTTCTAGTTGTTTGCCTAATGTTGTTTTGATTAATGTGCTTCGTCTTGATTATAAAGGATATGCCGTTGTGGTCCGAGCTGGTCAGGCCCTCGCGCACGCGCCAGCCGTCCACCAGTTCGAGGAGGTCAAGCGATACCGCAGTTATGTCAACATAACTGCTGTACCTTACGCCACCCCGTATAGTGTCAAATGTAGGGGTTTCCCCTCGGTTCAGGATGTCGAGTCCAAGATCCTTCAGGGTCCCGTGCAGTTCTTCGCCTCGGCGATCTGTCACTGGGCTTCCCCACCAGACGCTTTTGGCATTAGAGTCGCCTCCAATGATTATACTTCGAGCTCCCGTCTCGCGCTGCACGCGGCGCAGGTGTGCCAGGTACGAGTCCATCGGCATGTCGGGCTCAAAGTAGAATGAGACCAGGGTAATCTCCCAGTTACGGGCTCGGATTCCTACCACTGCGATGTTGGTCGTGGTGAGTTTAGGGTACTGTTTGATCTGAAGGTCCGCGTTAAAAACAATTATCGCGGCCTTGACAGTCCCACTTCCATGGTCCGCACACTGGAAGACCCTGATCCCTCTCTGACTCTTCACACGTCCTTCCCTACCAACGTATGGCTCCTGAGGTTTGCCTGGAGGATATTTTGAGCCCCTGTGTTAACCGGCGCAACCTTAGCAGTAAGCTACGGTAGAGCGGGCGAGGTCATCCCACCTTCTCCTAATAGGGCACTCCTCACTGAAAACTTTATGCTCGACATTGCTGAGCTTCGCCTTACAACAGTTTCTGCAGGAGGGTGGGGACCCCGCCAGCCACTCCGCACACTTGGACCTAAGGTGTGGCCCACCGCAGTGGCTACACAGGTCGACAGAGTCCTTACAAAACTTTCGTCCATGGCCATAGCCTAGGCATCTAGTGCATTGGACTAATGGTGATTGATCCTCGGCTCTCACTCTCTGGAGATCGATATGCACCGATCCTAGACCGGTTATCCGGCTCCAGAGGGTGGGCGAGGTGCTAAGAACCACGTGGGCCATGTGCGGATTTCTTGCCCTTTTGCGATATTTGATTTGGATCCGGTCATCGTCGTGATCAAGGCCACCAAAAAGCTCCCGGTTCTGATCCCTTAGGGCCTTCACTATGTCATCGTCGGTATTAACCGACAAAACGCCCCTCAGGATCAGAAGTGGGTCCCTATTTTTGATGTCCTCGACCACGAGGCCTGTTCCTTCTCCAACCAGTCTATCTTTAGCCTTAATTTGCTCCTCAGCAGTCCCGAAACCCATGATTACTTTTCGGTCTTTTGCTTTTCGGACCCATTCTACCTTCACCCAGCCCTCTTTCGCGTTCATGGTCTTTCGCACCCTTCCAAGGACTTCCTCCCCTGTCTCTTTGTCATCCCTGGAAGTGACGACCACCGAGTGTAGTGCCGTCGGCTTTGTCGGTTGTTGCAACCTTGTGGCTGCCACGCTGGCGTACGACTGCTGTTGCGTCTCCACTACTTCGCTTGTTTTCGTCAGCTGCTCTTGGAGTGCTTTCATTCGCGTATTGCTCTCCAGGAGAAGCCGGGAGTGCTCCTCGAGCTTTTGACTCAAGTCAGAGTTCGGAGTCATCGTGAACGTGGTGTCAGCGTTTGTGGACGCTAGCACCACATCCCCGGGGACTCCATCCCCCTTTTGGGCCATGCATCCACTGTTGGACATGCCTTTTCGAGAGCGCGCCACCAAACACGGTCCTCCGCCTTCCTCATCCACCCGCTTCCCGCCAGCTTCTTCAGGTCATCCGTATGGAGCAGGCTATGTTGGGAATCTCTCTCAGGGATAAAATCCGGAACGAGGAAATTCGTAGAAGAACTAAAGTGACCGACATAGCTCTGAGGATTAGCAAGCTGAAGTGGCAGTGGGCAGGTCATATTATATTCTGTAGAACCGATGGCCGTTGGGGCAGACGTGCTCTGCAATGGAGATGCCGTGTAGAAACCGAATAGGAGTTATGGGTTTAATATACTCCCATGCCCCTAACAGGTTAGCCCGCTAACATCTCAGACTGCATCATCACTTTATTGATAAGTGATACTTAATTTCTCAAAATGCACATATAAAAAATTAAGTGTGGGTCGAACCCTCGGGGCCTCGACTTAACACTAGGCTATACCGCTCTGTAGTCCGTCAAACTTATCTGACCCGGTGGCCAAAATTGGAACTAATTTTTATGATTGTTAAGTTTTTGTTTTTATTTTATTTTTAATAGATACTAAGTAATGCCCGCGGCTTCGTCTGCGTGGATCGAGGTTGTTGGTTCCCGCGGGAACTCCTTAATTTTCCGGGATAAAAAGTATGCCTATGTTCTAT
This sequence comes from Erebia palarica, assembly GCA_964035005.1. Lineage (NCBI taxonomy): Eukaryota > Metazoa > Arthropoda > Insecta > Lepidoptera > Nymphalidae > Erebia > Erebia palarica. The sequence continues at coordinate 4,769,555 of OZ035993.1, read as the reverse complement.
TCCATACTATAATCTATCTCTGTATCAAATTTCAGCCAGATCTGTTCAGCCATTGGGGCGTGATTGAGTAATAAACATCCATACATCCAAACATTTATACATCCATACATCCATCCAAACTTTCGCATTTATAATATTAGTAAGAAGTAAGATAAGATTAGATACTAGCGACGCTGACACCGGGATCAGATAAGTTTGACGGAATGTTAGTATTATTACTTAGTGCGAACTCAGCTTTACGTGACATTTTGAAGGGTTAATTGTTATTTATTTAAATAACACGGTGCAATTATATTGAAAACATTGTACAAAATGCAGCACAGTATTGCACGTCTGTGCAATTTGCAGCAGTCTCTAATTATTGCCACAATACAATATTATTACTTGTAAATTGTATATGTCACCGTAAAATTGCAAAAACCGTTAGATTGTAATCTAACTAGCGAAATTGTAAACTGTCGACAGTTATACACATACATAAATGAACCCTACATTTTACACCTCTTTTTGGGGGCAATAAGGTGTACTTCGGACACATTGCCCGCAGAAACCCTGAGAACCTGGAGCAACTGCTAACGGGCAAAGTGGAAGTAAAGAGACATTAGAAAGACAAGAGAAATTAGCACCACAGTCGGCACACTAATCCACGTTGCTCTGCACCATGCCGCAGAAATATCAAGATGGCGTTACATCGTTATAGACATTCGACAAAGATCTCGACCCTCAGCAGTGAGGTTGGCGATGCATCGAGGGAGGTAATAAAGAGTAAAGTCGAAATCCTAATTTAGAAACATTTATTTATTGGATAGAGCAGGCGTCACTTTGCGGAAGTACATGATAGTGAAGGTTCTAGTTCCTTCATAAACATTTATTTCATGTAAGTATGTATCTGTCACCGTAAGATTGTAAAAACCGTTAGATTATAATCTAACTCGCGAAATTCTAAACTGTCGAAAGATTGTAAACTGTTCAATGTTCTGAGTGTCAATTTTTGAAATATTCATTTTATTTACGTTTTCTTGTCTCTTTCTTGTAGGTTAGGTTAGGGTTCGACACAAATAATCAAGTAGGTTTTATCGGGTTTAAATACCTATCAGATTATAATCTACCGGAAAATAATGCGTTAAATTCTAATCTTTCGACAGTTTAGAATTTCGCGAGTTAGATTATAATCTAACGGGTTTTACAATCTTACGGTGACATATCTATGCCAGCATGTGATTCATGAAAGGTAAAAGCGCTCGATAAGCAGATTAAACTGAGAATAGCCTGCATCAAACTCCGGCAAAAAATTCCCGCTTGATAGAGCTAGGCAATATTGAGAAAACGAGGAATATTTTCCCCATCCTTATTAGATTGCTCGTGTCTTGTTTGTGCTGAAACTTTTATTTATATTAATGGTTCAACGGGCGGCACGCGCAGGTGTGCCGTCTTAAGGTCTAATCCCACTTGAGATGCCTGGAGCGTCGCGGCATATAGAAGCAACTATTATTTGTATGTGTCACAGTAAGATAAAAACCGTTAAACCCGTTAGATTATAACTCGCGAAATTGTAAACTGTCGAAAGATGGTGAACCGTCAATGTTCTGAGTATACATTTTTGAAATATTCATTGTATTTACGTTTTCTTGTCTGTTTCTTGTAGGTTAGGTTGGACAACAATTGCGGCCGGGCACTTAGGTTTTGTCAGGTCAATATACCTAACAGATTACAATCTACAGAAAAATAATGCGTCAAATTGTAATCTTTCGACAGTTTGCAATTTCGCGAGTTAGATTATACAATCTAGATTACAATCTTACGGTGACATATGAGTTTGTACGGGACCGCGTTGCGCATTGCACCTCCGTGCCGCGTCACTTAATATTCTTTATTTTATTTAAAGGTAAAGGTAAATTTAAATTTAAAAGTAAAGAAAGGCTTAAGTGAGCCCAGCTCCATACAACCTCACAAAGATTACTTGCCGCTACGTAACGCGTCGTGCCACGCCTCTGTAGTGGGGCTAGACCCAGATAGTCTCCCGTGCCTAGTTTATTGAGGACACTGTTAACAAAATCCGCATAAATTCCCGCACAAACTGTAAAGATACCAGACTTGTGGGCTTTTCGTTATTTTGTACGCTAAATGGTAATTTTTTAAATGATAAATGATTTATTTATTTCACGTAGGACAACTTGTGTCACTTATGATACGTTAAGACTCTACCATTGGTTCGGAAAGATGATTTTTTTATGAACACTGCGCGGTTTTACTTATGGCATTAAAGTTTAAACGTGAAAACATTTGAAGGAAATTGAAAATTTTACGAATTCCTTTACAGGCGTTATAAATTATAACGAGTCTTTATGGCACGATTATATTAAGACAGTGTCTGTCGTCAGCAAATGGTGTCACTGGACCGAGATTACACGTATCCTGCCTTTCAAGGAACATTTCTTATGTTATCCATACGTTAAAGACGAAAAAACACCCGCGTCGTTACGGAAACACATCTTTTCGTCTGAAAAATTGTCGGAAAAATTTTTCGTCTGTTAGACATATTTTTGTCCGTAGGCACTGTGCTTTCGTTGTAAGACGACGGGAGAAACATTCAACCCATCCCAAAAGTGCTGGAAAGGAGACTCTGCCCTGGAAAGCGCAGAGCTGGCAGGCCCCTTACTAGGCGAATGGACGACATCGCCATCGACGAATTCCCCTACCTTAGTCCAAAGCAGTAGCTTGGACGACATCGCAAGCGTGTCGTAGGGAGTTGGTGGATCCAGGCGACCCAAGACCGCTTGTGGAAATTCCCCTACCTTAGTCCAAAGCAGTGGCTTGGACGACATCGCAAGCGTGTCGTAGGGAGTTGGTGGATCCAGGCGACCCAAGACCGCTTGTGGAAATTCCCCTACCTTAGTCCAAAGCAGTGGCTTGGACGACATCGCAAGCGTGTCGTAGGGAGTTGGTGGATCCAGGCGACCCAAGACCGCTTGTGGAAATTCCCCTACCTTAGTCCAAAGCAGTGGCTTGGACGACATCGCAAGCGTGTCGAAGGGAGTTGGTGGATCCAGGCGACCCAAGACCGCTTGTGGAAATTCCCCTACCTTAGTCCAAAGCAGTGGCTTGGACGACATCGCAAGCGTGTCGAAGGAAGTTGGTGGATCCAGGCGACCCAAGACCGCTTGTGGGAATTCCCCTACCTTAGTCCAAAGCAGTGGCTTTATCAAAGCCACTGCTTTGATAAAGCTGCCCACCTTTGGGTGAATTCCTATTCACCCGTACACCCACTACATTTTGGTTTGTTACTAGTGAACTTTGGTGAACTTGGATGCTAACGATACTTGATACACTCATTTAGATCCATACTATAATATTATAAATGTGAAAGTGTTTCTGTATGTCTGTCCATCTGTCTGTCTGCTACGCTTTCACGGCCCATCTGTTCAACCGATTTTGATGAAATTTGGTACAGGGGTAAGTTGTATCCCGGGGAAGGACATATGCTACTTTTTATCCCGAAAATTCAAGAGTTCCCACGGTAATCAAAATACTTTATCCACGCGGACAAAGACGCGGGCATCATCATAGTGCTGGAATAAAATAAACTCACATACATACATACATACATGAACCCTGAAAACATTACACTCCTTTTTTTGGGCAGTCGTGTAATAAAATACAACATTATTATGTCGATACATTGTGGCCTCAGCGAATTTCCCCATAACCTTACCATTTGGTTTTGGTTACTATTACGATTTGGTTTTAAGTGAGTTACTATTATCTTAGCAAGCAGCTTGTTTCGAAGCCTACAATTAAAATGCAGTAAATCCCTAGAGACAGTTTACTTTAATGGCACTCGGCTTAATTGTTTATTCTGTGGACTGTAAGAACCCCAAAACCGGGGACGTACTTAAACCACAATTACGAATGAGTAATGACTTACGTCTTTTAGTAGAAGTATTGAAGTTAATATGATAACTCACTGAATAAGACCTGTTTTCTTTTTGGGGGGTTAACTGAAAGTTTGCTTTGAGGTGCCAGCGGAGGGTGAATTGCCCATACAAACGTAATACTAAAATAATTTGTAATTCGAGAATATTTCCACCATATTAAGCGATTAAATTAAGATTGAACTTGTATTTATCTAGGTCCCTGGATAATTATTTTTTGAAAATATTCTCCCAAAATTAAATGTAAGCGCATTGCGTTTTGCATATTTTTACGACATGTTTTCTCCTTATTTGTTTCATAGTAAAACGAACGATATCTTACGTACTAATTGATCAGGAACATAGCCTATAGTGTCAAGTTACAGAATAACAACACGAAGATAAAAACATAAAAAGTTTTCATCATTTTTGGTGTTTACAGAACAAGACTAAATGTATAATAAATTCTGAACGCTCATATTGTTGTCGCGCTTGCACGCGATCATGTTTCATCAGCCAAATAGAGTAAGCGATATACCGGCAAATTTATATTTGCGGGTTGAATAGAAGTTGCGAGCAGCGTTCGCCGGCCTCTTTATAGTAACTGAGATTTGATCTCCAAACCTATTAGGGGTATGGGTTTAATATAAGCACTGAATTTATTACACAAACACTAGTCCGCTACCAACCTGGACTGAATTATCACTTAATATCAGGTTTATTACACTAACTAGTGGTTCGCCCCGAACTGAGACATCGCGGTATCCATAAAATAGTTTTAACTATATTATATTTTAATAGTCAACTTTTAACATTAGACGCAAAAGAGCTAAAGAGTTATTGGAGAAACGAATAAACTTTTACAGAGCGCCATCTATTGACATCATCGTGAAGTTCTGTTAAAAATACTGAAGCTCATTAAATTTCGTTTCCTTATAATATTTATCTAATTTTAGTATTTGTTGTTCAAGTACAGGATATAATCCAAATAATTGATCAAGTTTCAGGCTCAACCTTTCAGAAAATTGAGAGTTCTGAGGTCAACTTTGGACGTTAGCAAATCTCCACTTTGAAAGCCCCCCATTTCGTCAATTTTAAGGGGAAAAATAATAAAAAAAAAATTTTGGACTCCATTCCTGCTAATCTTTAAAATGATATACCCCAACCCTATGTAACGCTTAAAAAAATATTTTACTTCGCATTCGCTTCTTTGAGAGCTCCCCTGAAATAAAGATTTTTATAACTTTTTAAGCCATACTCGGCTTGAGGCCATCGATTTACATAATATTATATTTGATTTGAAGTAATTACGTTCAGTAATTCAGAAGTTATAAGGCTCTGACAGATGGACGGACGGACTACAGATAGACTCAGAGACCTTCGCTTCGCTCGGTCAATAATATAAATGCGAAATATTTGTCCATCTATTTGTACTTACACTTTTATGTACCTTTTTACGGTCCGACGCAATTTGGACAGGTATCCCGGAAACGGGCATTGGCATATAAGGCTTTTGGTGTTGGAAAATGCCCTTTATGAAAAAGTCCGTCGGATTTTTCCGGAACTCTTCCAGATAATTCAGAGAAATCCGACGGAGATTAAAAAAACTTAGTCGAAGATGTCGTGGATACCAACCGGTGTTTAATAAAAGCCTTAATATAGTTACTTATTATCATAAATACGAAAGTATGTCTGTGTGTCTGCTACGCTTTTAAATATAGACGATAGAGATATAACGGGATGGATTGGATCCCGGTGAGAAACATATGCTACTTTTAATTCCGAAAAATCAAGGAATGAAAAGCAATCCACGTGGACGCAGTCGCGGGTATCATCTAGTAACTAATAAAAGCCTCAGATGAAAATTTTATAAATTCTATAACAGTCCGTTTTATGAAAAATAATAGAGGTTATTTTGAACAATAACGTTTCATAATGTTGGTCACGTTAGAAATCACTTTTCTCGCGATGGACTTTCCTTGTAGTACCCTTAATTTGCATTTTCTTTTTTCCACCTATACCCGGTTTTATCGCAAAATGTAAAGACTTGGAACACGAATTTTGTTTTTTAGTCTTAAATAATTTAAAAGCACTTTTAAAAAACAAACTTTTAAATTTTTAAAGGTTTTTTTTCGGTACTTTTTAAAAGTTTTACTTTGTATCTTTATGTTTGTGTGGCAATAAAGAATATATCATCTACTTATCTTTTATCGTCCACTATATTGAATTTAGTATAATGTTTTTAATTTTTGTATTTTTATCAGCAAACTCTTTTAATTAATAGTCAATCTTTGGGGTCTCTATATTTTTTTATTATTTGGCGGACTCACCATATTGGATTTAGAACTAAAGCTACGAGGGTTCCAAACGCACCCTGGTCTGAGAAGAGCCCACAACAAATTCAGCAGGGTTTTTTCATTATCACCATCTCACAACTATAAGAGCCGTTAGAGCAAATTATTGCTAAGGTTCCTTGTAATTTAATCACTAAACTAACTGAACTAGACCATTGTAAATCTAAGTAGACCTTTCTGCAGGAATTGTTTTTAAGAGATAGCAATATATTTAGAGCTGTAATTTTAATTCAATTTAGAGATTTGTGCAATAAAATTAGCCAATAAATTGTCTACGTGCGAAAGAAATGCCATAGATACTTAGCTTTGGAAGGGAATGGGCATGTCTTAAGACACACTGGGGTTTAAGAACGGCTCCCATTTTTTTTCAAACTTTAGTGTTTTTTTTATTCAAAGTGCTTTTGAATCTACCGGTTTGGAATGGCATTCCTATTTTTTTAAATTATGTATTGTCCCGCAAACTTTTATCTGACCCAGTGGCTATTATTGGAACAATTTTGCTGCCTGTTAGTTTTTGTTTTCATTTTGTTTTTCATACATACCTACTAGCGACGCTGTCACGGGTCAGATAAGTTTGTCGGGCTATAAGTATAGTTGATTAATTGTGCCCCAGTGAGTTACGTCTCAACCCCTTTTAACGGCCCACTACCGGGCAAGGGTCTCTTCTCAAAATGAGAATGGTTAGGCCATAGCCCACCACGCTTGCCAAGTATTAAAAGGCGTACCTTGCAAGTTTTCGTAGTCGGTGAGACCTACCCTGACCAGGCGTGACGCTTGAATAATGATTAAATTAATAATAATCAATAATGATTAAATTAATTTAGCAATAAGACCGCCTTTGCACATTTCTATCTAGTTTTACTAGTAATTAATGCTTTAAAACTGTATTCTGTATATTTTGTGTGTGCAGTAAAGATGTCTAAATAAATAAATAAATAAAATTGATACCATTTCGTTGAAAAAATATAATAACCTTACAGCCACGAACCTCACGACCCAACTATTTAAACTGTGATAAACACTCTTTATATTTTATCTCATCTCATAATTAGCTGATGGCCACGACAATGCCCGCATTGAATAAGTTATTTAAATTCATACGGGAGCTCCGTTATTTTCCCAAGATAAAAGTAGCTTAAGTCACTCTCCAGGTCCTCAACTATGCCCATGCAAAAAATCATGCCGATACGTTGCTCTGTTGCGGCGTGATTGAAGGACAGATCAACAAACCGATGAACAAACACACTGTCTCATTTATGATATCAGTATGATCTCATAATATTAGTATATTAGTATATTATAGCTATTATTTTAAGCGAAAAAATATTTCACATAAAAATTTGTTTGGCTGGTTATTTATTTTTATATGAATTAATTAATGAGTACGATATTGCGATGAATATATTGAAATGATGATGATGATGATGTTGAAATGATTGTGATAGATTAACCAAATTAGAGGAGCTTCAATTGGAATGCCTAAGACATCCACCGTACTCCCCGGACCTTTTCTCTCCAACAGATTACCATTTTTTTCGAAATTTGGATAACTTCTTGCAAGGGAAAAAATTCAACTCCGATGGGGCAGTCCAAAGTGCCTTCAAAGATTTTATTGATTCCCGTCCGAATGTTTTTTTTAGTAAAGGGATCAATGAACTACCTATGAGATGGCAAAAGTGCATAGATAGCAATGGTACATACTTTAATTAAATAAATATATTATATTTAAAAAAAATCGACTTTATGTTCCTCCCTTACAAAACGCCAATTTCATTGTGTAAGGACCTAATAAATACTAGCTGATGCCCGCGACTCCATCCGCATGGATTGAGGTGTTTCAGGGGTATGAAAAATAGATAGCAGCTGATTCTCAGAATATGCATATAAAATTTCATAAAAATCGCTCAAGCCGTTTCGGAGGAGTAAGGAAACTAACGTTGTGACATGAGAATTTTATATATAAGATAATATTAGTATTGATATAGAAATATAGATACTTAACTTAAGTATTTTCCATCAAAGAGATGAATTAATCTTCATTTCTTAGAAGAACACTGAGCAAATTAATTAATTTCGAGCCCTCTTACCTGAAGGCTCAAATTCGATACTTACAGCTTCGCAAACTTACCAGTGCGTGTGGCGGAGGCGCCACTGTCTATTCAAAAATCGACTTTGTACGTTCAATACAAAGTAAATCTTGTTAGTTCCGATTTTCACGACAAGCACTGATAAGCGTGTCAAAGTATACCCAATAGATTAACTACCTAGTATTGGTTTACCCAAGTGGTGGTTTTATTATTTCAGGTGAATTTTATCGACAATTTACCTCGTTTCTACCTAATGCTGCTAGTTTCTACCTTATTAATTTACTTTTTTATTCACAATCCAAACCAATATTATAAATGCGACAGTGTATTTATCTGTCTGTCTGTCTGCTACGCTTTTACGGCTCATACGGGCTCCTTCACCATACAAGAGACTAAATATTAATTTAGAAATTTCAATTCCAATCCCGGGATCTCCTACTTTTTTTTAATCTACTGCATGTTAGCCCTTGACTGCGATTTCACCTGATGGTAAGTGATGATGCAGTCTAGGTTGGAAGCGGGCTAACCTGTAAGGGGCATGGCAGTTATATTAAACTCATACCTATCTACTAATCGGTTTCTACACGGCATCGTACCGGAACGCTAAATCAATTGGCAGCACGTCTGTGCCGGTAGGGTGGTAGCCACGGCCGAAGCCTCCCACCAGGCACCAGGGCGCCCGCCCCGGGCAAAGGGGGTTTATCGAATGTTTGAACATATAATTTACTTAACCATTACTAAGCAACTAAGCCAATATTTCGCCCATTGTTCTGACATTATTAACTATTCGCCCAATTATTAATAAATTACTTCCTTAATTGACTCAGTGTCTTTGTTAGTAGGGAAGTTTACACACTGACAGCTTTTCTTAAGTCAGAAAAAACGGTTTTCGAAAAATGGCGCTTATAGTTTTGATTTTAATAATCATTTAACTAAAACCCTGTTTTGTGACATACTTTTTGACTACTTTTGTGACACAATAGTTTATATTGCTTTACGCACTCTCCGAGGTACGAGGGTGAAACACCGCCAACTTCCTAACTCCGGGCTAGTACCTAATGAGAATTTCTTGTCAGAAAACCCACCCACTAATAACCAAAACCCAATCTTATTATGGTCCGGCCCGGGAATCGACCTCGGGACCTCGTCATGCAGTCAAACATGCTAGCAAATAGGGTAGTCACGCACGTATAACGTACGAAGCGTCATCCTCGGGGACTCCACGTCTATGAAATTTAAGATTCACGCTGAATTGTATCTTTCTTAGTGACTCGAAGTTTTCAGGATTAGCGACAAAGGGCCCTATTATCGTAAAATGTTTGGTATGACGGTCGCAATCGGCTGCTAACACCCTTTCGCCATGAGACTAAATCCACTATCAAATTGTAAAAATAATTGTTGCAGGTTCCTCATAATAGCGGGGGCCATACTGCCAACGCTAAAGCCATATATTTTCATTATCGTTAACTTTTGTGTTTTAGAATTATAGTCTTTATTTTAGGAACGTCAAGGTACGTGATATCAAACTGTAATTCTGAGTAATATTGCTTTTAACTATCGCTTTGAGCGTTGGAAGTATGGCCCCTGAACTGGTTTCTGTGCAATAACAGTAAATCATCTGCGACCACACAGATGGAGTCGCGGGCATTCGCTAGTATTCCTATAAAGGCAATAAAAACGAGAAAAAGGCTACAATTAAAAGAAATAGAAGCTTGTAAAGAGGCGTTGGAGGCGAGTATTTATTGGGCTCGGTTCATGTCTTTGGAATCGATTCAATTTAGCTTAACAACCCGCTGCGACTGATGTTATTTACAGTTCACTATACAATAGGTTCATCCAGCCCCCCTAGCCTTTCTAGTGGCTATATCAATATGCATTTGCCGAAAAGGGACAGCATTAAAATATTTAACTAAAACAATTTAAGTCCTTTTGCAAGCGGGCCTTAGGGTTGCGTACCTAAAAGGTAGGTTTGTGGTGCGACTATAGATAGATGTAAATCAACCGGTTTAAAACGTTTTAAACCAAATGTTGCGGTTTTAAACCCCAAATAAACCGTTTTAAACGGTTGAAAACTTTGAAAACGTTTTGTGAGACACTGAAAAGATATGCCCAATCCACAGCGTTCTAAATTCAAAATTGTTTTCCTCCTTGTTTGAAGCAGCGAAGGATTGACGAGCTCCGTGGCGCAGTGTTAAGCGCTGTTGTCTTAATGTGCGGAGGTCCCGGGTTCGATCCTCAGCAGGGTCAATTCTGAATTTTCCCTGGTCTGGCCTGGTGGGAAGCTACGACCGTGGCTGGTTACCACCCTACCGGCAAAGACGTGCCGCCAAGCGATTTAAAGTTCCGGTACGATGCCGTGTTGAAACCAAATGAGGGTTCTTCTTCTTCTTCTCATTCGTTCACTCTTGGCAGAGTGGTCGTGGTTATGATTAGGCCTTCACAGCAGCTCTTGCGATCTCCTTCCATCGACTTCTGTGGCGGCATCTTGGGAACACTCGGAGACGGATAAATTTGTGGCGGAATGGATTGAATGCGTCCACCTAGTAGGGGAACGACCGTGTGGACGTGTGCCTTCAACTCGACCTTGTACGACGAGGTGTTCTATCGTACCAGTCTTCTTTGTGATATGCCCAAAGAACTTAAAGATTCACAGTTGAACAAGCGACGAAAGCCTTTGAGTTATATTAAACTCTTTGAGTATGGAGACGTTTGTTCGATGCGCTGTCCAGCTTATTCTTAATAGGCGTCTCCAGCACCACATTTCCAGAGCATCGATTTTTCGCCGGTCAATTTGTCTGAGGGTCCATGTTTCAGCTGCATATAGAAAGATCGGGAAGACAAGACATTTCATCAGACGAAGCTTTGTATTTTTCGTGATTCTTTTGTCCTTTCAGATTTTCGACAGCTTCTCAACGGCTGATCTGGTCACGGCACAGCGTCTTTTGATTTCGCTCTCGCAACTTCCGTTATTAGTGATAGTGGAACCAAGGTAAATGTAATTGATGAAATGAGGGTATGGGTTTAATATAACTGCCATGCCCCTAACAGGTTAGCCCGCTACCATCTTGGAATGCATCATCGCTTACCATCAGGTGAGATCGCAGTCGAGGGCAAACATATAGTGGATAAAAAAAAAGCGCTTTTCGAGCTAGAGAGGTGAAAAGTTAGTTTCAGCATTCAGAATGGTTATCAGATGCAAATCGCCTCAGACTTATTTTTGGCTTTAGCTCCAAGGATTTTGGGAGGATTGAGATATTTAGTACCAAGAGTTTAGGAATTTATCAAGACACGTGTGTTTGAATTTTGAAAAATCGGTTAATAATTGTGACCTGTAGGTGGTCCCTTTAGATTTAGAATTGTAGAAAAACGTGTATTTCCGTATAAACATATAAAGTGATATAGCTTCTATAATAAAATAAATCTCAATAAAAATTTCTCATTATTCAACTTGTAAAATAAAATAATTAATTTTCGTAAATTTTTGTATTCATTTTCAATGCTCCGATTCTTGCGGGACTGCGAAATTTGTGTTGTTTTTTTTAGTAGAAGCTAGAAAAGCGTTCTATAAGTCGACAATGTGCGCATTTCTTTGAGTTTGCGTGCGTACCTGCAGTCAATTAATACGTACCAAAAATGAAACAATTGTATGGCATCCTTGTACAATCCTAACGACCACCGCAGATGTACACCGGCTACGTTGTATTATGTTAGCTTTAATGTACCTTTAGTGTACGTTGATGGTGTGATAAAAAATAATTGGTGTCTTGTACTAGATGGAATCAACTGGTCACGTAGTCACGAAAAACTGTTTTTAACCCCCCTGCACAAAATGGACAGTGTTAAAAGTTGTATATCTATATGTATCATCGTAGCTATCAAACGGATGAACCGATTTTGATTTAGTTTTTTTTTAAAGGTTGACTAACTTGATTGAGAGTATTCTTAGCTATTCTATTCATATCAACACTTTTCTGATGACGAGAGCAACTTTCACAAGTGTGATCGATTCCAAATTTGGTATCCTGTTACTTCAATGATATTGTAAGAACACATTGACCTGAAACTGCAGCATCACCTGGAATCTGCAGAATACTCAAATCCTTACCAACTTACAGCAGAGGCATATTATGTTTGTGGGTCTTTATGGATAGGTTATAGATATAGCCGATTAATTTTAGCTGGGATATCAAAATTTTTAATTTAAAGTTTGTGTTCACATCTATTCGTCCACAGAGAGTGCTGCATACTTATCTATATCCAGGTAGGTGGTTGAGTCCGTAGTCTGATTTCGCCCTAAGGCAAACTCTATCAAACTTCAAGTTCTATTCCATTATGTAATTTCATCCCCTTTGCCGACGCGCCTGCGGGTCCTTGGAGTGAGCTGTACCGAATATTGTGTGCTGGCTGTGGACTGAGGCCCCGTTCAGTCGCGCGTTTGACTCGACCCGCGTCGCCTGGCGTGTTAAATGACGCGTCACAGATTAAAAATAGCAAATTTTCCCGCGCTTACCCTGTGACGTTTGCGTTTAGAAACTATATTTTAAGTATTAAAATTATTTTATAGTGATAAAAATAATAATTCAATAATTATTCGTAGTCAAAAATATTTTTGTGATATTCAAGTAGGTTATATTTTATTATATTTGGTTAGTGTAAAGTGTATCTGTTTGATTGTGACTGTGGAAATCTGAGTTGTTTTTCAAAGGGAAGTCATAAAGAGGTAAGTTTTTTTAGCTTTAATTCGAACAGTTGTGGAATAATTTTGCGTAAATTCAACTTTAGGATAAAGTCGCGTGGAATTTTCAATTTTGGTAAGTATATATTTTTTTATTTCAATGGCTGAGGTAGCTTTATTTTTGTTGGATGACGTTAAGTAAACCAATCAGTTGTGATGAAAAGATCGAAGAAAAAAAATATTTTATAATTAATATAACAACATTTTTAACATTTCCTTTGGCAATCGCCTAATGCAAGACATCGCAATGGAACGGTTATATTACATGGTAGCATCTTTGTCGGAAGGATCGTCAAAAAGCGCTAGTAAACCTAAAAAAAAGCTAGTACTACTTAGAAGTACGAAGTACTACCAACTGTACTATTACCTATTCTGTGTTACCACTTACTTGCAAGCGCCCACAACTTCGCTCCCGTGGGTATTTCAAAAACCCCGGCCATATTACTTGTCTACATGTTCCAGCTTTCTAGGTCGAATGGTAGGGTCTGGGCCTAATAAATTAGTCAGTCAGTTAGCATATAGGTACATACATAACTTTACATTGTATGAAATACAACTTCAAAAAAATGTGTGTGTGTGTGTGCAATTCACACACGGCAAAAGTGAAACTTCAGAAAAGTAGCCTACGAGAGAATGAGATAGAGTACAAGTTATATTTATCCTATTATGAATAAGTTTGTCTCTTTTTAGTGTCGCTTTTTCATTTCATCGAAGGTTCAGATCACGACGTTTCTAAAAAAGTGTCCCTTCAATATGGTAATTTTGGGATTTATAAAGTCCTGTTAGGTAGCGAACCCTGTAGACCACTTACAGCGTTTACCACTGTGATAGGGAGGTCATCCAAATCAATATAGATACTTCATAAATAAAATTATCTATATTTTTATTTTTATTACTATTCTTTATTTGTAACATTGCCCTTCGCACATTTTTATGTTCAGCAAAAAGGGAAACGGGATACGATAAATTGCCTCAAGGGAAATTCTCTAGCAAAAGTTTGTGTAAGTTTTATTGAGTACACTTAAATAAAAGTCCATAATATCTAGAACACACAAACATAACCTCCAACAAATCCATACTAATATCATAAATGCGAAAGTGTGCCTGTCTGCTATGCTTTCACGACCCATCTATCTAACCGATTTTGATGAAAATTGGTATAGCGATAGGTTACTTCCGGGGAAGTACATAGGCTTTTTATCCTGAAAAATTAAGGAGTTCTCCTGGGAATCAAAAATACTAAATCAACGCGGACGAATTCGCGGGCATCATCTAGTATAGTATGTTTTACTCATTCACTTCATTTATTTAATCAAATCATACAATCGACTTGATGCACAATAATCAAAAAGTAATACGATACAGTTTTACATATTAACTCAAAGCTTTCATTAATACAACACATAATTAATCTATATGTCACTGTAAGATTGTAAAACCCGTTAGATTATAATTTAACTCGCGAAATTCTAAACTGTTGAAAGATTAAAATTTAACGCATTATTTTTCGGTAGATTGTAATATGCTAGGTATATTAACCCGATAAAACCTAAGTGCTACCTGATTATTTATGTCAACCTGTATGACAGCAGCAACGTCTTCCTCCAGGATCTCACTGTGATGATTGATGATGTAATGATTGATGATGTGATGATTGATGATCGATGAGCGTTCATCAATCATCATCACTTACTCGTACATACTCGACAGTCGTACTTAATCGCGTAAGGGAAAGTCTTTCGGGGTTTAGATGATTGAACTGTTTCTATAGTTTATACCTTTCTTTGCTGTCCAACTGTTTAGTAAAATATATAAAGTATAGCTCGTGTATTTAAATTTATGATACTTTATTATTGGAGTGTATATTTATTTTCAAATATATAGGGTTATTTAGCTTATTTGTTCACGAACGATCTCAATAGGCAATAGATTTAGTTACTTCTGTAAGCAAATATTGTAAATTGTTTTCGTGGGCAAATAAACCATATAACTATCTATCTAATCTATCAAATAATAGTATGTATTAGAATGTAAGTTTATATTATAATAGGTAAGTACTTATTATCTTTTTTCTTTTAAAACTCACACGTGTGCAACACCCACTGTTCATGCAATCGATCTCCTTTAATATAGGTTGCCTGGAAGAGATCACTTGTAGTGATAAGGCCGCCTTTACACCATGACAACTTGTAAATTGTATCACGAAGTGTGTATAATTTCTGTTTGTTTGTAAAAAAATTTTTTTACTTTTGCTTACTTAATTTCTTAAAACGCACTGTACCTATAGCTCTAACAGGTTATAGGTGAGTGCCCGGGGATCGAACTCGCGCCCGACGACTAGAAGATAGAAAGACTAGGCCGAAGGAAGGACAGAAAAGCCTTTTTTTCATTCTGAGGTACAGATCCCTCCCATAAATTATGAGAATCGTTTCATTATTCGCTAGCTAATTATATTCCACTTCAACGGAATTCATAAACTTCACTTTAAAAGCTTATTCCAAAGCCCTTTTTGAATAACTAAAATATATCTTTATCGGACCAAAAATAATGTAAGCCATTCACTTAAAATTATATTACATTTTCAAAGAAGCTATATATTATAAATGAATAAGTCTTTGAAATGGGCAAACGATTTTTAATACATAACTAGTGGGCCCGGCAGACGTTGTCCTGCCTTGAACCTAGAACCCGATTGCAGCGCCGCCTACCGGGTCGAATTGTGCATATGAACCATCCCTGGACCCACTCAATCATGCACAAAAAATTTCATCAAAATCGGCCAAGCCGTTCTCGAGTTTTAGCGAGACAAACGAACAGCAATTGATTTTTATATATAATAGCTGATGCCCGCGATTTCTTCCGCGTAGATTGAGGTTTTTTAGTTCCCGCGGGGACTCTTTAATTTTCCGGGATAAAAAGTATCCTATGTCCGTCTCCTGGTTCTAAGCTACCTCCCCACCAATTTTCAGCCAAATCGGTTCAGCCGTTCTTGAGTTATAAATAGTGTAACTAACACGACTTTCTTTTATATATATAGATTTACGCTAGAACTTTTGGGAGGATTACTCAAAGGTACCTTTGATCCATATTATCCATACTAATGTAATATACTAGCTGATTCTCGAGACTTCGTCAGCGCGGCTTATGTTATTTTAATTTCCGCGGGAACTCCCTAATTTTCCGGGATAAAAAGTCACTCTCCGTCCACAACAACTAGTACCTAAGCAAAAAATCACGTCGATCCATTGCGGCGTGATTGAAGGACAAACAAACACACTTTCACATTTATAATTTTCGAAAGTGTGTCTGCAACGTTTTTAAGACCGAAGTTCATCTGATTTTGACGAAATCTAGTACATACATAGTTTGCATCCGGGTGAAGGGCTACTTTTTAGAGACTTTTTATCCCAAAAAATCAAAGAGTTCCCACGGGAATTTTCAAATAGCTAAATAAATAGGTGAGATTGCAGTCAAGGGCTAACTTGTAGTGATATAAAAAAACGGGGACGAAGTCGGGGGCACCACCTTGTATTAACGAAAACCTCTATGAAAAACCTCTAAAATAATGTGTTTAGTGGTTGACACAAAGTTGAAGTTAAAAGTCATTTGGATAATAGATTTTACACATCAAATTTTTTTTTGACAAAGTTTGTATTATTTTAATTAATTATTACTGTTATTAATTGTAAGTTGTGCTGTTTCATTTTTAATTAATTAGTGTAGAGGCTTGTTTGTACTAATTAAATAAAATAAATAAATAAAAGAGTACTTATTATACCAACGTATCTACTATTACCTATTCTGTGCGTATACCATATAATATGTAGGTATAAATAACAGCAAACAGTAAGAAATAGGATCGATCGCTAGAACATTTATATAATTCTCTATAGTGAAAGGATTTGATAGTGTAAGTCTCTAAGTACAGGCTCAGATAGAAATCTTCATGACTTGTTAATGTACTTACTATCAAAGGCTGTGGAGGTGGGATAAGAGGACTAGGTGAATACTTCAAAGAGAATTGAACCTATCCATAATACTAGACCTTTTATACAGACTCAATTAGCTTTTGTGATGCTCGTAAAATTATTTTTTTAACTCAATTACAAAAAGATTACAAATATCGGTGTTATAGACGGCGCCAATTAAATAGTGTGTCTGAAGTTGACCGCAAGACTTTGTCGACTTCGACAGTTTGCATGTGAGCTGCGCAAACAAGAATTCGCACCTCAGTTCAGAAACGGCTATTTTGATTGGCGCAAATTATACCATTAGGCACACCAAATTATGGAATTATTGCAAGGAAGGAAATAAGGTGTACCTTATTTCCTTCCTTGCAATAATTCCATAATTTTTATACATTTTTATACATAAATTTTATGTATAAAATCATATTAAATTCTCGTGTCACAATGTTAGTTACCATACTCCTCCGAAACGGCTTGACGGATTTTTATGAAATTTTATATGCATATTCAGTAGGTTTGAGAATCGGCTACTATCTATTTTTCATACCCCTAAAATACGTCAATCCACGCGGACGGAGTCGCGGGCATCAGCTAGTACTAATATGATAAATGCGAAAGTGTGTTTGTTTGTTGGTTTGTTGATTTGTTCTTCAATCACGCCGCAACGGAGCAAATTATTGAAGTGAGTTACGGACCTGGAGAGTGATATAGGCTACTTTTTATTCCGGAAAATAGAGGAGTTCCCGCAGGAATAAAACTTAAAACACGCGGACGAAGTTACGGGTGTCAGCTCTTTCAATAAAAATGAATCTGAATCAGGCTGTATGTATAGATAGGTACTAGGTATATTATTATCTCAAGAACTCTCAATTACAGCACAGCTATTACAGTAACAGCATCTCGTCTTTCTAGCTTTGTCTTCACTTCTTTGTCACACCAGCATAATGCACTGTGCCAATGTCACGTGGAGATTATAACATTCCTCTTTAATTTGCTTGAACCGTAGGTATTCATACGTCAGGCGATCTTTCTTAGTAATGTAATATTATCTTCGAACAAGATGTACAATTTCACTTTATGATACGAAGTTTTTTCATCAAAAAGTTTACTTGCACAAAAAACTTTTATATTGTATTCCATATTTTGCAAATAAGTAAATAGCTTACGATTATTTGACGAATTATACCTATTTACATGTCTTCATGTTAATTATATTTATTCAGTGAGCACGTATTACAGTCCGTGGAGTCGTTAAGAAGCAAACGGGCCTGTAAATGCGAAAATGAAAAGCCTACGAATGTGGTGCCGGGATAAAAGGATTAGTTAGGTGCGTTTCTACCAGAGATGAGCGAGGCAGCTAAGTGGTACGCGAAGAAAAATCCACCGACAGGATTAGCGATTACTTTTTCTTAGTCCAGCGTAGATCTGTTGAGAAAGTGCTGTGTAAAGGTCTAGCCCCACTTGAGATGCACGGAACGACGTGGCACGTTTGTGGCAAATATTATTTGTATTAGTTTGTATGGGACCGCGTTGCACAAAACATCACCTTGCCGCGTCGCCTAAGTGGGCCCAGCTCCATACAACCTCTTACCACTTATACAAACAAGTCATAATTAACAAAATTAAAAAATACGACTGCCCTGCCAAAAACTAAAATGTTAAAAATCTAAATTAATCTAACTAGTTAAATTAGAATCTTATTCACATTTTTATTAAATGATATTTTTTTGTGAATCACTGGATATTGAACTACAGTGTTATATATTTTTGGAATCTACTCATCATTTTCTAGATGACGATTATATAGTTAATCATATTTTCGAAAAAAAAAAACAACTTTAGTCTTTAATGCGGGACCATGGTCACCCCATCAATTTTTTTGTAAATTTTACTAGCCATGTCACCCGGAATAAGCTAGGGATTCTAAGAACACCTCATTTATCAAAATCGGTTCAGGGGTATAGAAGTTATGATGGAATACATACATACATACATACATGAACCCTGAAAACAATATACTCCTATTTTCAGGCAGTCGTATAAAAATACTTGCCGCTACGTGCTGCGTCTTAAAAGTTAGTAGTGCATGTGCGTTACCGGATCCCGTATCTCCTGATTATAAAGCTGATTTAACCACTAGGCTTTCACCAAGGGCTTTTAGCCCTACGCACATATAAATGCTCCATGAATATTGAATATTATCTATGTTCTTAGCATTAAGTAAATATATGGAGCATTTAGCTCGATGCCGCTTCAACACATTCCAATTCGCTTAAAATATTAACAAGCATACCTTAATGTAACCTTTCGACAACTGCCCCCCGATTGTGTAAGGAAATCGTAATTGTTGTCAAACGTATAATTGGACCTGTTTAAGGAGTTCAAGCCAAGAGAGCCTGCACGTTAAAAAGCATGTATGAACTCCTGAAACAGTTCGAGTAATACGTTTTAAGCTGTCAAATGATTACGATTTGCTTAAATAATTTCCTGATCAAAATTCGTCATCGTCTCAACCGCTAGACGTCCACTGCTTGACGAAGGTCTTGGATTCGAAAGCACTTGTAAAAGTTTATTTGAATAAAAAATATTTGACTTCGAGTTTGAGTTTGTGCAAACCCTGGAGTCAAGCTATCTCTGTACCAAATTTTGTCAAAATTGAAAAACAGATGGGCGGTGGAATGATAACAGACAAAAATAATATTTTCGCTTTATGTATGGATTACGGGGCCAGGGGTATACTACCATACTAAAAGTCGAATTGTTTAAATATTGTCGACGTTCTTGTTCTACATAATTTTCTTTACATAGAACTAGATGATTCCCGCAACTTCATCCGCGTGGATTAAAGTTTTTGATTCCCGCGGGAACTATTTAATTTTCCGGGATAAAAAGCCTATATACTTCCTCGGGATACCACCTATCCCTGTTCCAAAATCGGTTGAACAGATAGCAGAGAGCAGACAGACAGATTAACAGACAGACACCCTTTCGCATTTATAGTATTAATATTAATGTATCTAATCTTACTTCTTACTAATCTTACTAATATTATAAATGCGTAAGTTTGGATGGATGTATGTATGTTCTCAATCACGCCCCAACGGCTGAACGGATTTGGCTGAAATTGGGCACAGAGATAGATTATTGTCTGGAATATCACATAGGTTACTTTTCATCCCGGAAAATAAAGATTTCCCGCGGGAACCAAAAAACCCTGAACCACCCAGATGAAGTCGCGGGCATTCGCTAGTAGATTAATACTCCTTATTTTAGGGACGTCAAGATACGTGACGTGACATACAACTGTAATTTTGAAATAATACTACTTTAAGCGATGGTCGTAGACCAACAGTAGGTCAGTAGGTCAACTAAACTAACTCTATTGAAGCTTTTTTGAAGCAAACAAATCTTACAACGCTAATATCTTCAATACCCATCCATTTGGATATGATTGACTTAGGTTCATATCAGATTTTCCTTCTCAGAGAACTTGAATATAATGCTCGCAGAAAATATGCCTTTCACTAGTTAAGGCCTGAGCATTCCTTTGAAGAAGAAAACTAAAGGAACATTTTTAACGACGGAATGAAAAGAAATTGAGTCTTTTTATCTTTTTCTTTTTGCTTCAAAAAATGCCATGATAAAATCTTAACATTTTTATCGAAACTAGATGATGCCCGCGACCGTCTCCCCGTGAAAAAAGTTTTTAAAAGGTCATTTTGAAAACGTTGTGAGTTGTTTATTTGAATACTAGTGGTTCGCCCCAAACTGAGACCTCGCGGTATCCATAAGATAAATAGTTTTAACTATATATTGTAACTAGAGGTCGCCCGCGACTTCGTCCGCGTACAATTTCTAATTTGCCTACGAGATTTTCCCGCTGCAAAAGGCCTACTTAGCCTACTTATAGCGGCTATATTATTGGCAGATTTTTATTATTTAAAACTAATAACCTAAATCCCGATTTTCAAGTCTATAACTTCAAAAACTTAGAACCCTCGTGTAAGCTTCCAACCCCTATTTTCTGGTAGATTTTCGTAAAATTGCTTATATTATTATTTATTTAAATCTAATAACCTAAATTCCGATTTTCAAGTCTCTAACTTAAAACACAAGACTTTTATACAAACTTACAACCACCCTCTTAAGGGTGAATTTCGTAAAATTGCTTATATAAGTTTTTATTATTTATAACTATTAACTTAATTGCCAAATTTTCATGTCTCTAACTTCAAAAATAAAGAACTTTCATACAAACTTCCAACCCCCATTGCAACCCCTTAGGGGTGAATTCTAACAAAACCGTTTCTAAGGTTAACATTTAACATTAGACGCAAGAGAGCTATTGAGTTATTGGAAAAAAACGCATTAACTTTTACAGAGCGTCATCTATTGACATCATTGTGAAGTTCTGTTAAAAATACTGAAGCTTATTAAAAATTAAATAATTTCGTTTCCTTACAATATTTATCTAATTTTAGTATTTGATGTTCAAGTACAGGATATAATTAAAATATGCCGAGGAGGAGGAGGAGATTGCTGAGCCTTTCAGAAAATTGAGAGTTCTGAGGTCAACTTTGGACGTTAGAAAATCTCCACTTTGAAAGCCTTTCATTTCGTCAATTTTAGGGGAATAATAAAAAAAAGGATATTTTTGGTCTCTATTCCTAATGATCTTTAAAATGGTATACCGCAACCTTATGTAACGCTGTAAAAAATATTTTACTTCGCATTCGTTTCTATGAGAGCCCCCCTGAAATAAAGAATTTATAGAAAGAAAGAATAAATTCGGCTGGAGGCCATCGGTTTACATATTATATTTAAATTTGAAGTAATTACGTTCAGTAATTCAGAAGTTATAAGGCTCTGACAGATGGAAGGACGGACGGACCGACAAGTGCAAATTCACTCAAGTAGACTCGGAAACCTTCGCTTCGTTCGTTCAAAAAAATTTATTAACACTACTTTTACCTACTTAACTGAAAAATCATTCAAACGTAATTTGTGAAAATTAAAAAATCCTTTATTTAAAGGTTATTTTATTGTTTAGTTTTTTAATTAGTTTCAGTTTAGATTTTAATTTATTTCATGGTTTTATTTTGATATTTTTGGTATCATAAATAAAAGTTCCTTCTGATGTCAAGCTCTGAGTTCTTTATAATAAATTAATTATGTTTTATTTATCCATAAAGCTCGGTTTCCTGTATTTGTAGATTTTTTTAATTATCAGCTCTTTTCGCAGCTTCTCAGTCGAGATAAGCCTACATACACTAACTATAAAGAAAAAGTTTAAGCGATATCCTCTTTCGTAGTTGTTATCGAGTCATGAAAATGTGCATGAAGGGGTCTTTGGGGAAACGTTGCTCCTCCCCCCGCCCCAAACTCATTTCTGTAACCTAAATTCCGATCCTTTTAGATACGGACCCCTAAAACTTGTGAATGCCCAAGTTTTAGGGGTCCGTACCGTAACGTGAAGGGTACCAACGGGACCCTGTTACGCCTCTGCAGTCCGTCCGACCACAGAATAAGTTATAATACAGCTGTATTACAGGGTAGTAACAGGGTCCCGTTAGTACTGTATTATAACTTATTTTGTGGTCGGACGGACAGCGGAGGCTTAGTATCAGGGTCCCGTTGGTACCCTTTGGATTTTTATATTAATATATTGTGCAAAAAATATTTTTTCTAGTTTTCTCTTGAAGGGATTGGCGTGGTTTTAAATTATATCTAAATTGTTATTTATTAAACACCTATGTATTTAAGCCAGTGTCTCCATAAAGGTTGTACTGAATGATACTCGGACAAGTTAGCCTTTGAATATTACGAGCTAGATGCTTACCTGACCTCACTATCAGGAGGAGGATATATTCAGGAGTTACATGACCTTACCCCCCTCCACCTTGTTACTATAGCAGTAGGTAAAAGGCGTCGCGTCGCGTCTTACACCCCCCCTTCCCCCTTCTTTAGTAACATACTAACAGAATGTGGACTCAGCGATTTTCGAATGAAATTCCTTACCGAACGCCGTTTTGCTGGAATTCCTGGCGTATACACTTACCTTATAACCTTAGGCAAAAGTGAAATAAGTCCATATTGAAATACGTAAGTTGTTACATTTATTTCAAGCCGGAGTTGTCTTGTATTAGTTTAATGATATGAAATGATATTATGAATATATATATTTCATTTAGAACAATTACTATAGGTATGTCAGGACGTTTCGGAAAGCAGTTGTACTGAAAAGAGCCAGTAAGAAACTCAGCAGTTTATTTTAAAGAAAAAAAGTTACAATATGTAGAAACTTAATAGGTAATGTTAACATTATCTTTATTTTTATGTAATTACTAGCGAATTCCCGCGACTTCGTACGCGTGGATCGAGGTTTTGTGGTTCCCGCGGGAACTCTTTAATTTTCCGGGATAAAAAGTAGCCTATGTGCTATTCCAGACTATAAACTACCTCTGTGCCAAATTTCAGCCCGATCCGTTCAGCTGTTGTGGCGTGACTGAGTAACAAACTTCCATACATCCAGACATCCATACATCCATACATCAATACATCCATACATACCATCCATCCAAACTTTCGCATTTATAATATTAGTAAGTATAGATTAAAATCCCGTGGTAACTTATGATTTACCTGTCCTAGATATTCTTCTCCGGGATACCAGCTATCTCTGAACCAGATTTCGTCAAAAACAGAGAAGCTGCGAAATGATACATGATACGGACATACACAATTTGTTTATTCACAGAAAAAACTTCCATCATCTCATACTATTATATCATATCATATCATACTATTACTAATATAGGTTTGTCCTTCAATCACACCGCAACGGAGCAATGGAAGGACCTGGAGAGTGACATAAGCTACTTTTTATTCCGGAAAATTAAGGAGTTCCCGCGGTAATCAAAAAACTTAAACGACGTGGTCGAAGTCGCGGGCATCAGCTTGTACACTATAATTAAGACAAAATATTTCTAAATTTTCCCATATGGTTGTCCATTACAGGTGTTCTACTGACTAAGTATAATTTCCAAATTATGATAAAGTTGTGCTTATGGAGGTACGGATGCGAACGTGTACTATTACCTATTCTGTGTCTGAACACAGAACCCTGGACTCGGCAGTGGAACCGAACCTCGCATCAACCAGAAGGGAACACTATCTACATGCAGAGAGCGCCTACCCTATAAAAGCCATTTGTATGTAACATCAGTCTCAATACAGCGAACGTGGTACGCATGACAACTCAATCGAGAATAAAAACAGAAGTTCCTACAATATTCACCCTCAAATATTTTTCTCCTTAGTTCACTGCGATAGTGGTCGAATTGCTTCATCATTCGCGGGGTTCAAAAATTAAAATAAAAATCATATTTTGTTGTACCTGTTCTTCCTTTGCAAACTTTTCCACTGCTAAGGGTCACTGGTAGAGATCTCTTATAAAGTTAAGTTCTTCCTTGTCCACTATGTTTCTGTTTTTTGTACGTATTTTATATGTTTATGGTCCAAATAAATTTAATAAAAAAATAAACAAAATTGTGACAATGTGAAATTGATTGTATTTTTGAAGAATTAATGGGACGCCGGTGCTAATGGAATAGAAAAGTACAGTGAAAGTACATCTTGACAGTTAAAACTGTACGTTTATAGCGTACTTATTAAGAGTAGATTGACGACAATGCAAACTGTAGACCACAGGCTTCACACATTTACCTCAGTATAAGCCACTAAGCAGTTTCCTATTTCTGTGGTATATACAAGCTGCTGACGTTGGGGTCCCAAAGTGCTGGAATGGCGACCTCGCACTGGGAAGCGCAGCGTTGGCAGACCACCTACTCAGACGACATCAGACGAGTTGCAGGGAGTCACTGGATCCAGGCGGAGCAAGACCGCGGCGTGTGGAAATCCTTGCAAGAGTCCTATGTCCAGCAGTGGACGTCTGTCGGTTGATAATGATGATGATGATGCAAGCTGGACACTAATTTTATGCTAGAGTGGCTGAATTTCGTATTGAAAATTCTGCCAGCCCTCGTCCCCCTTCCCGTTACGCCTTTGTCACAGCGTCTCTTGTAGATGTCTAGAAGTAACTTCTCCGTCAGATGACTTGTAGAAAAGAACGTATCTCCTTACACTGTATTATTCCACATCGTCACCAACCGATAGACGTCCACTGCTGGACATACTTATGTCTCTTCTAAATTTCGCAGTCTAGCGCCACCTTGATCCAACGGCTCCTTGCGACATTTGATGTCGTTCGTCCACCGAGTGCGAGATCTGTCAACGCTGCACTTTCCAGTGCGGGGTCGTTATTCTAGCGCTTAAGGCCTAGGGGACCTAACATATATCGGTTCTTCGAACTATGTGCCCCGCCCATTGCCACTTCAACTTACTAGCGATATCGGTTAGCTTAGATCTGCTGTTTCTGTGCTATTTAATACTAGCTAATTATAAATTGAGTTACTGAGGGAAGTGAACGAAAGCTTGTCAAATTTCGTCCTAAAATATTTTCCCCTAAGTGAATTTCGTTTCACTGATAAAACCTTACTTGGATTTACTTTTCTACTCAAAATTGTGTATTCAAAACAGGGTGAAGCTAATGAACACTGAAGGAAAACAAAATAACGGAATATTTACTTACTTAGTCTTTGTTTAGACCATTTTTTTAGCTGGCACAACATTTTCATTATTAGAATTTTCATAAAAATGTTTAAAAAATAGAGTGTAAATTTTTTAGTTTTTCATCATTATGATAACAAATTCATTTAAAATTATCAACTGCAAATAATTAAATATTACAGATTAGTGATAACTTTCGTTAGATCTTATTCTTATTACAAATCATTCTAATAATCCTCTATATCATTCAAATATCTCAGGTGTGAATGGGTACTTTCCTACTTGATAATTCGTACCATTAGAATATGGAACGATCTTCCGTTTTTCCATCCGCTTATAATATTGGTATCTTCAAATCAAGAGTGAAAAGGCATCATCTCGGTAAGCACACTCCACCTTACTGCATCACTGCTTCCAGCAAGTCTGATTGCATCCAAGCGCTAGTCTATAAATTTTAAAAAAATATTATAGATCGTATGGCTGCAATCAAACTTACACAAAAACAGCCTCGCTACAGATTAGAGCGCGATAATTAAATAGTTGTTTTGAGATCAGTTCTTAAAGAAGCCATCAACCACGAAGAAATCAATTAAATCAAATCATTAGTGCAAAAAAGTATAGCAAAGAAACCGTACAAAATAAAATAGCAACGAATTATTCTACCTATTCTGTGGTCATGTCCGCGTCGGAGGGGAACGACGACGTTTTGTCTTGTTGCGGTAGTTTGTGCAGCTCCGTATTAAAGTTAGTCACGCGCTTTA
This sequence comes from Erebia palarica, assembly GCA_964035005.1. Classification (NCBI taxonomy): domain Eukaryota; kingdom Metazoa; phylum Arthropoda; class Insecta; order Lepidoptera; family Nymphalidae; genus Erebia; species Erebia palarica. The sequence continues at coordinate 4,743,111 of OZ035993.1, read as the reverse complement.
GTCCGTAGTGTATTTTGCTCTGTCTAAAGTTTTAACGTACTCCATTATTTATGTTTATTTCTAGAAAGTTTTCAAAATTTCTCGTTATCAAAAACGTATTTATCATGCAACTCGGAAGTACAAAGCTATTGAGTGTTCTATACTTTAACTTTGCTGATGTACTATTTAATTTTGTTTATGTTTGGAGAAATTTAAAAGATTTCGGAATACGGCTACGACTCGCTACGAGGTAAATATTTGCTACGAAACTCTACGGAGCATCTACGACATGCTTGTGTGCACATAATGCATAATACGAACGCAGTATAGCCAATACAGTTGACTAGCAGAGTTGAATCAATTAATGAGGCACGGGAGGGATACTACTGCATACCAGTTTAAAGTAGAACTAGAATATGACTAAAAATGTGATAGTTTTCTAGCTATTTTGTGATTCATAGTAAAATACATAATATTATTAACACCTCGCTACTTTTATTCTGTATCAGCGTATTACTACCCATATTTTATGTGTTTGTTTTTTTTAAATAATATACCGCAATTTAATAACGGAACTTACTTTTTGCATGGATCATGTAATGCGGACAGAAGAAATTCATATTACGAGCAAAATGTTAAATATACATGTGGACGGCGAATAGGGTAGAGACAAAAGATGTATGGATTGTGTGAAAGAGGATATGCGTGTAAAAGGGGTGGATAATACCTGCGTTGACGCCTGACAGAAGTAAGTGGAAGAAGAAGGCATGTTATGCCGACCCCACATAGCGTGGGATAAGGACGGGAGGGAGAAGAAGATAGCAAAAATCTGGGGAGTTTGAGTGTTTGTTTTAAAGTCTTTATTGCACTTAAAATTACAATGTACAAAGGCGAACTTAATACCTAGAGGTATTCTCTTCCAGTTAACCTTTGGTAGTGGGGACAGGGTTGAAAGAGAGTGCGTATATTATAAAGAGAACAGTTGGGGAAAGAAGATACATATTATTTTGGTAGTAGGAGTGTCATAGGATACCAAACCACGAGGGAGAGGTAGACCTTCAGCCACATGGTGGTCCAATATCGAGAGGGACGTTAGTGCCCTTAACATCACGTCAATGAAAACCCAGGACAGAAAGTCCTGGCGCCTACGTACAAGTAGGCCCACCCCAAATGAAATGGGATGAGGGCATGGGATAGATTGATTGAGAGTGTCATTGGCTACTTTTTATCCCGAAAATTAAAGGATTCTCTCTCTTTTAATCTGCGAATGCAGTCTTGGGCATATTTTAGTATTCCCATAATTTCTTAGGCAGCTGTACGAACTAATGTTTTCAGTTTCTTAAGAATATTGAATTCAAATGAGTTCAAACCAATTCTTATTCATGAAGCGTAAACGGTAGAAGTAGTCGTAAAAGGTACGTAGGTTGTTAGGTCGAGTCCCTCCGTTCCGACTCATTCGGCCTGCGTATCTTATAGTATCACTAGCTTTTGCTCGCGGCTTACCTCACGTTAAGTTCGATTATATTGGTAAATTTCAAACCTTTATAAGTAGCTGTTCGTTTTGGGTTTTTCACTCCCTTTCGGTGTCGTTCCTCATTAGTGAGAGTCGTGACCCCTTTCCATTAGGAGTTTTCTGGGAATAATAATGCGGTGGATGTCCACTGTCCACGTCCTTCCGCATTCGACTCGATTATTAACAGATGTTAGTGATAATAACCTTTCTCATTAGGTAGCTAAAACTTGAAAAAATGCCTCTAATTGTGACACGTTTATTCCGTATTTATTAAGCACATTCTTCCACAAAAAATAAGGAGTTCCCGCGGGAATATACAAAAAATCACGGGACGCGGACCAAGACGCGGGCATCACCTAGTATATTATGTATGTAGAAAATAATAAGTAAAGTTCAATTATTATTTATTTATAGATAAATTGTACAGTAATTAAGTAATTTGTTTTATGCTGCGACTTTGTGCTGAGTGAGGACCTTATTTATTTGTTCACGAATGATTGTAAAGGGTTAATAAACAATCGACTTACTTTTTTTTCTTTTTTTTTACATGTCTTTTTAATATATTGACATTTATCGAAAACAATACAATATTACTTAAAGCTAGCTAGCTTAGCTAACTTAATTCCTATATAAATCACTAGCTGATGCCCGCGATTTCGTCCGCATGGTTTAAGCTTTTTTGATTCCCGCGGGAACTCCTTAATTTGCCGAGATTAAAAGTAGCCTATGTCACTCTCGAGGTCCTCACCTCAGATCCGTTTCTCAGTTGAGACGTGATTGAAGAACAAACCAACAAACTAATAAACCAACAAACCAACACACTTTCGCATTTATAATATTAGTATAATGCCCGCGTGGAATGGTGGCAAGAATGCTGGCTGCATTTCCGCGCTGAACAGCCATGCTGATCCTTTGCGCAAAAAATGAGCCAGCCCTTCTGTCACCAGACATCGACTTACTTCTGTAAGCACATTATATATTGTGAATTGTTCTCGTGGACAAATAAATGATTTATCTATCTATTTGCGAAAACTTTGGCAAAGAAAAAGAGTCAAATGGAATAGGCGTCTAGGATTCTTTCACACAAGCCTATATCGATTTAAATACATAAATCGCGACATCGAAACTCTTTCAAGTGCAAAACTTCGCCGTCCAACTTTAAACAAAGAATAAAGAAGCATAAAAAACGCTGTACTCGGTAACTTTTTTAATCTGCCGGCACATTTTCCGCATCACTAGATTGAGTGGAGGCATTTATTTCATAGAGACTTTTACATTTATTTCATAGAGAGAGAGAAGTTGTGTTTTATGTCTTTGTTTAGATGCAGAGATCTTCTTAGTAGATGAGAGCGGAGATTGGTTTATTTTTTTATACGACTGCCAGAAAAAAGGAGTATATTGTTTTCAGGGTTGTATGTATGTATGTATATGAGTTTGTATATTCCACCATAACTTCTACACGCCTGAACCACACACGATCTTATAATACGTCTTAAAGTATACCTACTCATACTCAAGTCAAAGAAAGGAAAATTTATCTATAGCTAGTTAAAAATCCTATGAAATTCGATAAAGTTCGAATAAATCAAATTCCCAATTTAGATTGGATCATGTATCTAGAAATAGATTGTCAATTTACTTCGATATTGAACTAGCCCCGAATCCTCAAAGGAATAAAGTTTCAATTCAGTAATAATCCACAAATAATGATTTTCGTGCGTATGTACTTGAGATAGAGATTTATTCTAGAAAATATTGTTATATTCTATAATAAAAACCCATTAACTCTACCCTTACCTGTAGTTGTGAAGCATTTGTTTAAACAACCTTATAAAACCATATAATATATATGTATAATCTTTGGTTAAGTATAGGTATATGAGGGAGTCCCGAGTTCGACCAACGATTGGATATTTTTTATTTGTCCGCTACAAGTAAGCCCTTGACTGCGATCTCACCTGATGGTAAGTGATGATACAGACTCAGATGGTAGCGGGCTTAACTGTTAGGAACATGGCCATTATATTAAACCCCTATTCGATTTCTACACGGCATCGTACCGGAATCGGATGGCGGCACGTCTTTGCCGGTAGGGTGGTAACTAGCCACGGCCGAAGCCTCCCACCAGGCCAGACCAGGGAAAATTCAGAAATTATACCCTGCCGGGGATCGAACTCAGGACTTCCGCACGAAATTGGGAAATTTATTTATAATTTATCATTTCTTAAATAAATTGGTATTGTGAGAGGTTTCGGCTAATTATTACCACTACTGGCCAAGCGATTTAGCGTTCCGTTGCGATGTCGTATAGAAACATATCTTGGATATGGGTTTTAATATAACCGTAACTCCAAACAGGCTAGTCCGCTACCATCTTAGACTGCATCATCATTTACCATCGGGTAAGATCGTAAGGGCTATCTTGTATTTGAATAAGAAACATGGCAGATAAAACTTTTATGTATCCTACAATAAATATCCGTTGTATACTCTTTCCTTGATGATAATATTATGTAGAGGCCAGGTGGAGGAGTAAGTATAATGAATAGGGTCTGAATAAGAAACCGATAAACCGTCGGACTGTATTTGGATGAAACCTTTGGATTCGGAATCCTAATAAATACTTTCACGTTGTTTTCGTCCGATAATATTATTTTGCGTTAACAGTGCGTTGTTATTCATAAAATGGGGTCACGAGTTGTCTACAACGTAAACACTCCATAAATCCTGTTCTTATATTATATTTCGCTTTGAATATGATCTGTTGTTTTAATCAATGTTGCCTATTTCATTAAAATCCATACTAATATTATAAATGCGAAAGTGTGCATGTCTGTCTGTCTGCTACCCTTTCACGGCCCATCTGCTCAATTGATTGTGATAAAATTTGGTACAGGGATAGTTTATATCTCGGGGAACATAGGGTATTTTGTCCCGAAAAATTAAAGAGTTCCCGCGGGCATCGTCTAGTAATAAAATAATTCCGTCAAGTTCGAGTCGGACTCGCACACGAAGGGTACCATCATACAAAATTTAACATTATGTACTTTCAAATACAAGTTTATTGTATAATTAATTTAATCACTTTATTTTATTTTCATTATACATATTTTGTTAGTTAAGCACCTATATCTCACTCTTTGAAAATTTCATATATCTTCCTATAACGGTTCAAGAGATACAGCAAAAATCACGTTTCTTGTATGAGGGCCCTTTTTTATTATATATTGGTGGTAATTGAAACACATCCACAGTGAAACTTTCAACTGTAAGTAAAGCTACTACGGTTCATGAGATAAAGCCCGCTGACAGACAGACGGACTGGACAAAGGGATCGATGTCTTATGTTTCGTAGTGAATTAGAAACATCGTTACTTACGAGATAGAAGCTGAAGGCTTCGTATTCACTAGGTGACGTGCATTATGTGTTGTTAGAGATCTGAAGTCACGAGGCACGTCACTATTTATTAAATGGAAAATCATGCAACATTTGAAATGACAAATTATCTCGAATTAAAAAACAGACTATATTTTATTTTATTCTATAAAATTGCTTGCCATAATAGCAATAAAGTATTTTTCTTCTCTACACTTTAAAAATACTAAAATCACTCGGTACTGATAAGTGTAAATATATTTTCTACTCATCCCTAACGTAGGGATACGTGGAAAAAAATCCTACTCTTACTCCCCAGATACACTTGGTAGGGACTAGCGAAACAGGCCAAATTTGGCATGTAGATAGCTTTTTGACGTAGACATTTGCTAACAAAGGATTTTTGAAAATTCAATCCCTAAAGGGGTGAAATAGGGGTTTGAACTTTGTATAAAAATCGAACTTAATGGAAGCGAAGCTGCGGACAAAAGCTAGTCAGTTATAAGCCCAAAATGAGAGAGGTTTTGGCCGAACATATATACTCGTGTGGTTTGGCTGTGGCTAGTTACCTTGCCTACCGGCAAAAAAATTCAGCCAAGCAATTTAGCGTTCCGGTACGATGCCGTGTACCTACTTAGAAAACGAATATGTGTATGGGCTTAATATTATAACTGCCATACCCCCAACAGGTAAGCCCGCTACCATCTTAGTCTGTATCATCACTCACCATCAGGTGAGATTGCAGTCAAGGGCTAACTTGTGGTGGCGTAAAAAAAAACAAGCTTAGACCACTGGCGGATCACATATTATATTCTAAGTTTATTGGAGCGGATCGAATTAAATGGCATATCTACAGAAACAATGTTTTTTTTATATACAGAATTATAATTATTATACAGAAATTTTTAGACATCGCTGAAATATTTTTTATAAATCAACCGCTAGGCATGGAAAATAATAAAATTTAAATAGAAATAAAAATAAAATAATTAAATATTTCTAAAATTTCTAAGTCAAATACCGCTAAAATAGGGATTTGAAAGTTGCATGAAAGTCTGTCAGTTTTGAGGTTTTAATCATTAATTATACCTTACCTTACATTGATATAACCTTTCTGTCGCTGTGGGGCCAACGTTGTAAGTAACCATAATTTACCATACTTTTGCTGTTCGTGACAAGAAGTCGTGGGGTGTCGTCAACAAGCTACCAACATAAAGGGGTAATAAAACGACAATAGCGACGTCAAGACAACTCAATTAATCCAAACTAATGGAGACAGCGTTAATTGACCGACATTCCTCATGTTATGAGGATATCAATACGAAGTCACTTCGTAGGTTGGTATTCGACGAGGTCATCTGTGGCGGGTTGATCCACGGTCGGCAGCTCATACAGTAAAATAATCCTGGGGTTTGCCAACCACACAATAGGTAACAGTACAGCCATACTTCCAACGCTTCAAATTATATTTTTCATTATTGTTGACTTTCGTGTTATCGAATTATAATCCTTATTTTAGGAACGTCAAGGTACGTGACATCAAACTGACATTTGAGAAATATTGCATAAGTATTGCTTTAAATGTTGGCGGCCTGACTTTTCACTGACTGACTCATCAGCGCCTAGCCCAAACACTTGGACTTAAAAAGCTGGAATTTGGGCAATCGCTAGTATCTAGCGATCGCTCAGGATCGCCCCCTCGCCTGTTTGTTGGGAGATGGCGAAGAGAGTAAACAGGAAAATAGTAACCACACAAATCACAATATACCGAATTCCAGGATCGAAGCAAGCACAATTAAAGTCTTCTTAAAGGTCATGTGTAGATAGTCTAATTAAGCCCTATAATACCTTATTTATTTACCTATTCAGTGGTTGTACTAGTTTCGAAACCTAACAGAAATAAGTCAAAAGAATTTTAGTACGGAATGTGACCGTAGCTAGCGAAATTAGTACGCTATTTTTCCTCAGGGGTCTCAAAAACAATATGGTTAGGTAAGTAGGTACCTACTAATTGAAATAACTTCGGATTTGGCTTAATATGGATTTTTCAAACTTCAGAAGCCCTTTTATTCCTGAAACCCAGGGTGGATCGCCCTCTCCACCTCACCCTAGTCCGCCACTGTATTAATCATTTAATCTGTGACGACTGTCTTACTCACAGAAATGGGAATCTGCCTGAATCTGCTAATCTTAATTTGTGGTCTTACTGTATGTATGTACTATGTACTATTGATTATAACTTATAAAACTGGACAATAAGTTTTTTAGTTGAGTAAAACAATATTTTTTTCAATAAAATGCGAACGAAAAGGCCTATGTCCAGCAGTGGATGGTGGATGGATGGATGAAAACAATATTCGCACAAGAGAAATGAAATGCGAAAAAAAATCAGGTTTAAATGGCAATATCTCGTAAAATTTTTAGTAAAAAATATATTTCAGCCCAGCATTTTGAAGGAAATTTAATCTACTTTTTTATCTAGAGAAATGCCTATACCTATCTCTGCCCGAAAAAAGAAACAGGCGATTAAGTAAAAAACGCATATATAGCATTGTTTACGAGATATATTGAATATACTAAAAGGGGTGCTTTTTCACCCCTATTTTATATTTCCACCCTCTACTTTCATAGCACTCCGCGGTTTTTTCTTCTTATAAAACCTGTGAACGTCTTGGTTACTTTCTATTTATTACAAGCAATAGCCTAACACATCAGTTACTCGCCTACTAATTTAGGATATCAAAAAAATATAAATATACCTACTCTAACTTATATTATGCTAATGAAAACAACACTAAGACAAACAAACTTGATTTCCTTAGAGATAGACTTTCTTATTTGCACTGGCAAAATTAATGTATTTTGGTGATTGTTCACTCAAATGTAATCAGAAGCCAAGGCAATCAAGAGTTCGCAGACTTCGTTTTCGCCCTAAGCCATCCTCCGTCATGTTTATTGCTAGCTATTTATACGGTGTCATTTTATTAGGGCAAAACACACTACAGACAAAAATGTCTGGCTGACAAAAAGTCCGTGTTTCCCATAGTCCATTTAACCAGTCTTGTCCATTTGCCTTTTGCCGAGATGATTCCATCGCGTTTATTTTTAAATTACCTATATTTTGATATATAACGGACCAGTAGTGGATAGACAGGGAATCCGTGAGGGATTGACAGACAGACACACTTTCTCTTTTATAATCCATAATAATCCATACTTATAATTGCGAAAGTATGTCTGTCTATCTGCTCTAACAGCTCTGCTAAAGCTGTAAAATTTGGTAACTCCTTAATTTTCCGGGATAAAAAGTAGTTGCCCTTGTATGCGTAAGCGTCTTGGACGAATTAACCACGGGACGCGTGATAACGGCCATATTCGCCAAGACCCCTTTTGCCGCGAACTGGTAGTTTCGCCATAGGTATTTTGTTATCATAGTGATCGACTTTTTCATGCATTAGGATTATTAATTGGGCAGAAAAATGGCAAGCCACACTCCCCTCGCCCCGCAAAAGTTAGTCGAACGTGATTTCATAGATTTTTCTTACGTTCCTATCCCGTGTTTATTTCATCGAAGGTATACGTACCTACTACAGAATGTCATGCAGCAGCATGTTATTCTATGCAAACTAAGTAACTATGAATTTAACAAAGTAAAATGATTATGTCCTCGTATTTAAGAGCTACTTTAAAGCTTCCATTTCATATTCTATGGGACATTAATTATTACGAGCGGGAGGCGCGGTTTTCATGGTAAAATGACCGGGTTAGTTATCCGGATTCGGGTGACCGGTTTGCTAGGAAAAGGATATCCGTACCCTAGTTTAAAAACAAGTATGTAATACTTCGTCCGCGTTGATTGAGGTGTTTTGATTCCCGCGGGAAATCTTTAATTTTCCGGGATTAAAAGTAGCCTATGTGCTATTCCAGACTATAATTTATCTCTGTGCCAAATTTCATCCAGATCCGTTCAGCCATTCTGGCGTGATTGAGTAACAAACGTCCATCAATCCATCCAAACTCTCACATTTATAAAATTAAGTACCTATAGATTATTTTGAGAAAAAATGGGTTTATTAATGCAAAAGTATGTGAGTCTGTCTGTCTGCTACGCTTTCAGCCTAACAAAAATGCTTAAACAGATTTGGATGTATGGCGTATCGATAGAATAGGCTATAATTTTTTGTTAAAAAAATCAATATGGCCGTGCAGTCGTGTTTTTTAATAATTTTAATTAAGTATGTACTTATCATCATAAATTTCAATCTATGTCTAAAAGCTACGACTAGTTGTAATTAAGTTAAAGTATCCAAGTTCGCGAGGAAAGTACCAAGTATATCCACATTAATACAAACAAGATAACACGCGTAGAATAAACTACCTTATTTGTATCTAGAAAGTAAAGCAGCCTGGTCACCCCGTCTGCAAATGCAGAATAAACCATACTTCCATACTAATTATTATTATAAATGCGAATGTTTGTCTGTCTGTCTATCTGTTTGTCTATATTTGTTTTTGTTGAGCTGTCCAAGCGTACTGGCGTCTCGGAAGATCTGCGCTGAATTCTAAGATACATGCTAAGTAAAGACCATTTTGGGGATCATATCTCATTATTTAAGCAAAAAAATTGTGTAGTGTAAACTTCTTTAGACACGTTGAGCACTTTTTGGTAGGGAGTAAAAATGTGGAAACGCTAAAGACAAAAGGTCTTAAGTATAAATAGTATATTCGTAATTAAACTTTAATCCCTTTGTTTTAAGGTTCCTATTTAAAGGTGATGTGTAACCGTGACTGGCACTTCGCAACACCATTCTTCTTAAGACAAAAGGTGTTAAGTATAAATAATATAGTAAATTCGTAATTAAATTTAAGGTTAATATTTTAATTATTTTAAAAGTGCTGTTGTTATTTTTAATATTCGTTTTCACTTCTATCGGCAGTCCCTATGACTGCCAATTTTTTTTATATTTATATTTAAATTTTCGCTTTTTTTGTGTTTCTTTTTGTATTGGTACTCCCAAACAAAGGTTTTAATTCTTTCTTTCTATCTGTCTGTCCGATATACGCTTTCACGGCCCATTCAACTAATTTTGGCGAAATTTAGTTGCATCCCAAACAATACGGCTTTTAGTGATGGTAGTATGCCCTCTGGGCTAACTTGTAGTGGTATAAGAAAATGGATATATTCTGAAAATGCATACTTCCAACCGTACCAGCATCGTTTCGCAAAATTGAGACTAATGATGGTCATCTGTCGTCACTTCGGGCGTCGGGTCAATATTGACAGTGGCTGCGGATTCGAAGCCGTGACCAACACAAACATGAGACGGATGTTGGGAAATTATTTCCATCTCGTTTCTACGTTTCATTCTATTTACAGGGAGCATACTACCATTCCATAAAGCGGTATTGTTTTAACATTGTTGACGTTCGTGTTTTAGAATTATAATCCTTATTTAAGGTACGTCAAGGTACTAAAACTAAAATCATACTTCATACTAATATTATAAATGCAAAAGTGTGTTTGTTTGTTGGTTTGTCCTTCAATCACGCCGCAACGGAGCAAGGGATCGACGTGATTTTTTGTGGAGAGGACACAGGCTACTTTTTATTCCGGAAAATAAAGGAGTTTCTGCGGGAATAAAAAAAACTTAAACCACGCAGACGAAGTCGCGGGCATCAGCTATTTTTGAAACTGCTTTAAGCGATTGTAGTAACCCCCTGGACTATGGATTTCAAATATGTAATATTGTTTTTACGTGAATCTGTTCGAACTGAGCTTAACCTCTCTTCAGTCCTATCGGATTGCCGAGTCATTGTATTACTAGAACGAGGGAATAGAAACTGCACCTGTTTTTATGTTGATAAATTTAACTAAATCAGTTTACAGAAATACCGTACCTCTAGGTGCTACGACTGTCACGGTAACCGGGTCCATTCATTTGTATAAGCGTCGACCCACTGTATGAATACATACTTACGCTGTGGTCCTGGCAGAGGTGCAAAGAAACACGTGTATCCTCATAAATAATTTCTACCATTTTCGGTTGCTTTTATGTGAAATCGCAATTTTATCGACTCGTTTATTGTCTTCTAGAATTTAGAGGGCGCATTACTCTCGCTTATGTGACACTAACAAGGCGTGTGGATTTAACGAGACTGACGTAGGTCTGTATAGGAAAGATTACTTATAACCTAGGTATCCCAGTCTCTATAGTTCATCCTTAGGGCAGGTTGAATTCTTTCATAGACACGAAATATTTTTTTTAAATACTATCATTATCAATATATCTTAATAATGTTTGATATTAATAATTCTAAATGTTGTACGCTAGAAATGGCAGAATGCATGTTAATATTGTGTTCACAACAAATAAATCAATAAATCAATATTTTTTTAATTCTCCATAATAAGCTTGAACGTCTGCAAAATATGGCTATCAGATTTGTGTTTGGGCTGAGAAAATTTGACCACGTAACTCAATATCGAGTCCAACTCAAATGGCTCACCGTTAAACAACGCCGTAATTTCCATATCCTTTCTCTTCTCTACTCTATCCTCTTCCTTCCACATACTTCTCCATATCCAAAAGAAAGATTTCATTTTCTTCGGTCTAGCCATCTTCTCAACCTCCGTTCAAAGAACGACAACAAATTAGCGATGCCAAGCAGTCGCTCGCAATGCTACGGCGACTCCTTCACTGTCAAAGCTGTGATTCTCTGGAATGCGCTACCGCGGGATATCCGACACTCTGTGTCGGTGTCAACTTTTAAACGTCGTCTTAAAAATTACTATTTATCGCTATAAAAGTATGAATATCTATGTAAAGCTCGTGTAAGTAAGTTTATGATATCATATATAATTATTATATGAGTATATAATATTATATTTATTTTATTTTTAGTTTTATATTGTCATAAGTAAAATAGTATGTAACTATAGTATGTACTGTTAAGTAAGTTTATTATATTGTAATAGTTAGTTGTAATAGATAAGTAGTAGATAGTTATAATTTTTTATTTAGAATTTTACACGTGCGCACCGCCCTGTCATCATGCAACCTATCTTATCTCCTATCTTAAAAAGGTTGCCTGGAAGAGATCACTCTTAGTGATAAGGCCGCCTTTACACCGTAACAAGTTGTGAATTCTGTCACGTTTTGTTTTACCTCTGTTCTGTAATTTGTTTGTGTGTAATAAAGTGTTTTTACTTACTTACTTACTTACCATCATAATAATTGTAATCGGAACTCAATGACTACTCTAATATAAATTACAATTAAATTAAGTTTAATTACAATGTCATGTAGGAAAAAACCCGGTCGAGATCGAGTCAGAATCACGCACAAAGGGTTCCGTACCGACACACCATGTTGCGGCGTAATTGAAGGAAAACCAACAAACGAACACACTTTAGCATTTATAATATTAGCATGATTCTATGGTGTTAGTACAGATAACGCTTATCTCCATTGTGTTGATCCTAAAACCGTTAATTGACGAAATTAACCATAACCCCCATAATGTCCGTCAAAATATTTATCGTAGGTATAGAAAATCCATACAAAATAGGTCATCAAATACACATTAGCAATCCGATTGGTTTGTTTACGTGTCCCTTGAATGTTGTGCAAATAAAATACCAACATAAACGAAATATACAACTGATAAGTCCCACCAACTTATCTGGCCCGCTGGCCAAAATTGGAACTAATTTTTATGCCTGTTTAATTTTTGTTTTTATATTATTTTATTTTTCATATACACTAGCGATGCTGTCATCTGATCAGATAACTTTGTGGGACTAAAAATGAAACTGTCAAAAAATTTCGTTAGTTTAAACTTTGAAGTCAGTTAAGTAAGGTTAGAGCACGGTTAAAATTTTATGTTTAATGCGGCGAAGTTAATGTTTCGTGTGGCACTAGCAATGTCGTTGACAACGATAATAATTATTTTCAGCCTTTTGTCCGTCTTACAGCTTTAGACTGGATTTAGTTTACATAATGACAGCTTACCAAAATAACTTTAGTTATTAATCTCAACAAGAACACCGTGGCATACATTCTATACTACAATATTATAAATGGGAAAGTTTGGATGGATGTATGGATGGATGGATGGGTGGATGGATGTTTTTTACTCAATCACGTCAGAACGGCTGAACGGATCTGGATGAATTTGGACACAGAGATAGATTGTGTCTGGAATAACACAAAGGCTTTAATTTTCCGGAATAACTTCTTATTCCGGAAAATTAAAGAGTCCCCGTGGGAAACAAAAAACCTCAATCCACTCGGACGAAGTCGCGGGCATCAGATAGTAAGACTTAAATCATTAAAAATCATTTTTCAACAAGCTTTTATCGTCCAGCATGTTGAATTTAGAGTGCCGCCATTTTGTTTTTCGTATTCTTCTTAGCAAACCCTTTTGATCGATAACCCATCCTGGGAATGCATACAAAAAACTAGTCCACCATATTGGATTTAGAATTACGTCACTCAGCTAATCATGCAGTGTCATACAAACTAAACTTGACTGCAAAATTCAGTTGCAAGATTTGACCTAAACAAACTCACAAACATTGCTGGGGATCGAACCCGGGACCTCCAGCACAAAACAGCGCTCAACACTGCGCCACGGAGGTCGTCAACAAGAGGAGCTTGTAAACAAGTCATAATTTAAAAAAATAAAAAACACTTCCCTGCCAAAACCGAACTAAAAAGTTAAAAATCTAAATTAATCTAGTTTAATCTTATTCACATTTTTATTAAATGATATTTTTTTGTGAATCACTGGATATTGAACTATAGTGATAAATATTTTTGGAATCTATTCATAATTTTTTAGATATAGCTAATCTTATTTTCAAATTTTTTTTTCAACTTTAGTCTTTAATGCGGGCCATGGTCACCCCATCAATTTGTTTTTAAATTTTACTAGCCTATACCACCCGAAATAAGCTAAAGATTCTAACGATACATCATTTATCAAAATCGATTCAGACGTTTAGAAGTTATGGTGGAATATACAAACTCACATTCATACCCATTCATACATATTCATTCGTATATTGTTTTCAGACCCCTGAAAACAATTTACTCCTTTATTCAGGCACTTTTCCTTTTTCGTATAAAAAGATATACCTAGAATAGAATATCATAGCCCACTTAGAAACGACCTTACTTGTAAACGGTCTGTAGTTTTTTTGGGCCTTAATTGTACAAATTGAAACCCATACAGTAGATATTTGAAACCTCATTAGGTATTACTCCGCGTCGTATCAACCCACGCCTTTAATTATTTAATCGTTAAGCAATATCGGTAAAAACACCCCATTTGCATCCTTAATCTACGATACGGGTAGGTACTCCGGATTAATGAGAGATGAATTAAAACAAAGCTTAAAGCGCTAATGCGATGTTAACGACCCCTTTTTGTGTGTTTTTTCAAAAGCGCTTATGGTGATACGGGGTTTTAAGCTTTAACAGTTTTGCTAATTGAGAAATGTTTTGTGTGTTTAATCATACTTCACACAAGATGGTTTTTTTTTATTTTTTTTATTCATAAGGTTCGCTATCGATTTTTACATAATATAATCATAATCATAACAATATGGTTAATGAATATGATTAGTAATCAGGAAAACGATGAACGTACTTCTTTTTTTATTACAAAATAGGCTTGCGCTTGACGACAATCATGTTTATTATAGTGCAAAGAAATGCCTTGCACTAAGCAATTGAGCAAGATTGCTTAGTTGCTTTTAAGGTGCTTAAGTTGCATGCAAGGCAGACATCTCATGCGCTAGAAGGGTATTAGCGATTCGTATCAGAAACGTAGAGCAAAACCATTTCTTCAACTCGGTTGGACGACAACCACATAAGAACATATGGATGCCAACGCCGATGGTTTCTGGCTGTTCTCTGGTAGAACAGTCTCCGATAGTCCTAGAATAGTAGATAGGTAAGTTAACTTTGTAAAACATGAGTTGGGTCGTTTTATAAAATATTTAACGATAGGTTCACAAATTTAGAAATGAATAAATCAATCTAATCCAATCGGACATAGGCCTTATCGAGAGCGCGCCACCAAACACGGTCCTCCGCCTTCCTAATCCTCCCGCTTCTTGGCTTCTTTAGGTTATCGGTCCTACTACGCTTACCGATACGCAGTCTCCACTCCAGAATACGTCTCTAAACGTCGAATTAATTAATATTTTCTAAAAATTACACAGTTTTTATCTTGCCAAAAAATACTTACTCTGAATATTTCGCGTTTAACGCTATAAATCTCCTAATACCACAGAATACTTACTATAACCTTTCTAATACGCTTTATGTTCTAAGGATCATGATTCAATATTGTTGATATCGCGTATAAAATCTCCGTTTTAGCATTGAGAATTACCTCTATTTTCATCTTATATACATGCTACTTAAGTCTATCTAGTGTAGTATGTTAATCTAACTTATGGTTTGATAGACTCGGGGAGAGCGGTGTATTATTATTTCTTAATTAACAGGTTCTGATTTTGATGAAATTTGGTATAGAGATGTTGCATCCCAAGGAAGGACATAGGCTTATTATCCCGGAAATTTAAGTTCCGCGGGAATAAAATACCTCATCCACAGTCGCGGGCATCATCTAGTTTACATTAAAACGAACATGTAAGTAATCTCCATCTCTTACACTATAATTAGAGATGCTGAAAGCGTGAATCCCCAAATGGCGTCATTGCATACTAATTATTTTACTTCAGCTCCTTTGATTTGCATAATAGGTGCTAGGTGCGAATAATATGGTGGAGCTTTGTGAGATATGTGCCAATCCAAATTCAGATATATTTATTTCATTTAGGACAACTTCTGACACGGCTATACATCAACAGACGGCATACTACCATCGCTTAAAATCGTATTGTATTAATATTGTTGACCTTCGTGTTTTAGGATTATAATCTTTATTTTAGAGACGTCAAGGTACGTGACATAAAACTGTCATTTTGCAGTGAAGCGATAGAAGTAACCCCCCGGGCTCGGAAAGCAGGAATAGAGCGTCAAATTAAAAATACTCATACTGAACAACTTTTTCATACATTTTTTTTTATTAAGTATGATTCATTTCTGCTAGGTATGATTCTTTAAGTAACTATACCTTTGACTCTTGCTTCTTTATAATCACAAAACCGAACGTCCATTTACCGAAATTGGCGACAAGGGCATTATTGTCTGCGTGCCATCTTTATTCATTTTACTTTTATTTCTGAATTCAGAATGTCTCGGATTTTGTTGATGGCTTCACCGTGGAGGGAGTCGCCATTCAAGCACTTTAGGACTCCAACGTCTATCGGTTTTTTGTGCATGTATCGAACTATGTGCCCCCGGCCACTGGAACTTCTTCGCAACACGTCGAGCTACGTTGGTTAGGTACTTTATAGTTCTTCTACGGAACTCCTCATTTCTGATTGCAAAAAATAAATACATTTAGATTTATAAGACGACAAGGGTTTTCTTTTTTAGAGAATGAAAATGTTACCTCTTTTCTAAGCAGGTCATTAAGGATCAACCTGTTGCCTATAGTTTGATTAGCCTTACCTATATACCCTTAATCAAGTATTATATACCCTTCGTAGCATAATATTCAGACATTAATGTAAAAACGACAATAGGCCTCCTTTGCATTTCTTTCTAATCATAAAGGATATCCGTATAGTCGACGTTTTTTTATTTCAGGAAGAATGAACTGAGAAAAGGTTTTTTTTCTATCCATTACAAGTTAGCCCTTGACTGCAATCTCACCTGATGTTAAGTGAAGATGTAGTCTGAGATGGTAGAGGGCTAACCTGTTAGGGGCATGGCAGTTGCATTAAACACATACCCGTAATCAGTTTCTACACGGCATCATACCCTATTTCATACGCTTGGCGTTACGTCATTGCCGGTAGGGTGGTAGCCACGGCCGAAGCCTCCCACCAGAGAAAATCCAGAAATTATAAAAAAAAAAATTGAAATTATAATTTCCCAAATTGAGCCTGCCGGGGATCGAACCCGGGACCTCCGCACGTTAAGACAACAGTGCTCAACACTGCACCAGGGAGGTCGTTAAAGTCAAAGGTCCACTAGCGATCGCCCGCGTCTTCAATCCAGTGGGAATTGCGAAAAATCCATACTTATTCCATGTCTACATTGTCCAACATTCTGGATCAAAGCCTTACAAAGACTGAAAGACTTCAATCGTGCATTGTTTAGTCCACATCTCCTCAGAATACTCCGGTATCAGAGTGTAACGTACGTTGAGAGTAATTTGGAAAATTTGTTTGGTGTGGTGTTGTGGAAGTGCGAATTGCTGGCTTATTGGGCGTTAAATACACGTGCAAGCTACACGTACCACATAAATTTGCCTGCTTAGAGGAGCATAGCTAAGTAATTAGGCTTCTTTTTACTTGATAAAACGGTGCCGTAAAAGTAATTTCATTAAAATTCATCCGACTGTTCAACAATGGCAAACCAAGCATCAATTACATTGCAATAAAGAGAATAACTTATCCGGTGTCCCCGAATTATTTTTAGATTCAACCTCCAAACACTGCTTATTATGCCTCAACACTTTCGCGATTGTCTCTGAAAGGAATACAATGCGTGATGCCTTTGTTCGATAGAAAACACCATACAGATTTTTGGGACCCCCTCCTATTATTATTCGCAACGGTTGGCGAATTTGGTAATGCTGTTAGAAAATGTATGACAGCGTCGTCATTTTAAGCAGGTGTCCATACTAATATGACAACTAAATCCATAGTATCCATACTAATATTATAAATGCGAAAGTATCTGATTGTCTGTCTTTCAAAAGTAAACTTTTCACTTACGAAAAATCCGATTCGTGGTAGTTTTAAGATGGTAATTATTTAATGCATAGCATGTAGGTACAAAAAATAAATGCTCGGAAAAAACCACAACTAAAGAGTAAAATATTAACACTCCCTCAGTAATCTCACGATAAAACTAAAAAACATGAACTCGAAAATTACTTACCAGAAAATGCATGATATTATTACACTCTTAATTTCAGTAAATCAAGGGGTTCCCACGGAACGGGGAAAGCCGCGGGCGTCATCTAGTTATTTGTAAATGCAAGATTTACGTATTCGTTACTTATATTATTTTACAGGTATTATTTCTACATGTTTAAGATTTCATAGTACATTGTGTGCTTAGGGGTGAAAAAAGACAATTTCAGACGAGGGTGAAGTTGCCTCCCTGAGCGAAGCGAGGGCTGGCATCTGGAATCGTGTTTCATCCCGTGCGCACAAACTATTTTTCATATAATCTGCATTAAATGTGCGAGTTTTATTAAAATTGTATTTATTATTTATTTTAGTTGCTAGGTTATTATTTACAAATATCATATCTGTCAGTTTAGTTGATGGGTAAAATGACAAATAAATAAACAAAAGATACTTTGCCAGAATTGAAAGGAGGCAGAATTGACGGGCTGCTGTCATTACACGCATACTGCTGCATGACGTATTCGCCTGAAATTGACTAGTTTCAGGCATTGAAACTCGCATTTTCAATGCAGGTTATATGAAAACATGTATTCGTGACTTAACCTCAGTTTGCCCTAGACTGAAGCTAAGTCAGGAATATCTCAAATATGCAATTCCTTCAATCAATTCCAAGAGATTTCTTCTGTTGTGGGAATCCATTAATCTTCTCTGTCTCAAGATCGTAATCCCCATTGCTGCGGATCGTAATTAATTTCTTGCATTTATACGTCTACGTGACACTGTTATGTACACTGAATAGGTAAATAAGGTTATGTAGATCGTAACGTAACATAATAGGGGATTTTCAGCATTTCCACTCAAACTATTTACTTAGCCGTTGCGGGACGGTTTCATTAATGCTTAGTATTAATCGCATCCCGTAAGTTGACCCAAAATGGTGGTCGTCTGCGCAGGTACATTGTACCAGTAAGTTGTCCTAATATTATAAAATTGAGATGGATAAGATCCCATAACAATATTACATCCGATGAATTAATGCAAGTGACGCGGAAACTGACAATTACTTATTAATTTTTACGATCGCCATTCGTAGCACGATCGTTTTTGGCGTGGCCAGTTTAGCTGCCACAACACAATGTGGCTATTGTGTGGCTAATTTTAGATCTCGGCAGGACTGATGGACCTATTATTATACCTACTAATATTATAAATGGGAAAGTTGATACCGAAAATGTTTGCGAACCAACAAATAATATATATCGATATAATTATTGTACCTATCTGTTATATATATAAGTATCTTATAATAATAGGTCATAATATTATGTATGTTGGTATGTATTTATTTACGTATATATTTATGTCATTAATGCATATTTGTGTAAGTTTATGACATCATAATATCTCTTTTCATTCCATCTCATATCTTGTTGTACCTATACTTCCTTCACAACCTTTCTCACTGCCAAAGGTCACCGGTAGAGATCTAATAAAGAGATAAGTGCTTGTTCACTACGTTTCCGTTTTTCTTCATATTTTATAACTTTTTGCTACAAAAAAATTATAAAAAAATTATAAAAACAGTTTGTTTATTTCCATCTATCACGCCGCAACCGAGCTACGGATCTACGGATATTTCTGCATGGATGAATAATTATTGAGTAGGTATTTGACTATTTGAATTTTTTAGGATCACCCATAATTAAAATCGCACCCTCGTACTTAGGTAACCGCAGTCCGAAGCATTGCTGGGGCGAGTCAAATTCATGCTCTTTTATCATTTACATAATCTTCAACAGTAAGTACTTATTATAAGCTTTTTCCAGGGGCATACTTTTAATCTATTTCTTAAACTTGTGTAAGATTATATCATAAAGAATGGTAATTGGTTACAAAAAATAAACTAAATTATTAATAGTACCTGGATGACCGTTTTAAAAAAAAAATAGGACTGGAGACATCTGGACTCGAATCGGGGTGTTCTGGTTTCGGGTCCGCTTTCCCACCTGAGCTATTATAACATTGCAGATGTAACCTTCGTATTCTAATGATATTGTTGCAGTTTTCATTGCCTGAAAACACGGATAGAACGACATTTTCTAAAAATGAATCCTAGCTAAATCGATTTATCGCCCCCGAAACCCTTGCATACTAAATTTCATGAAAATCGTTAGAGCCGTTTCCGTGATGCAGATTATATATGTCACCGTAAGATTGTAAAAACCGTTAGATTATAATATAACTCGCGAAATTGCAAACTGTCGAACGATTACAATTTAACGCATTATTTTCCGGTAGATTGTAATCTGATAGGTATTTAAACCCGATAAAACCTAAGTGTTTATGTCGAACCCTAACCTAACCTACAAGAAAAAGACAAGAAAACATAAATAAAATGAATATTTCAAAAATTGAAAATCAGAACATTGAACAGTTCACAATCTTTCGACAGTTTGTAATTTAGATTATAATCTAACGGTTCTTACAATCTTACGGTGACATATATATTCAACAATTGCTCGTTTAAAGGTATTAGAGTAGGTAAGAATGACAAGCATCTAAAATAATGAGATATAGCTGTACTTTTGGTAACTATCGCTAGGAAGGCTGATTCAGTATTTAGTGGGTGTGGGGCTCCCCACTGATCACAAAACTGCCAGTCTGCCTGCATGCGGTTGGAGACCTGACTACTTATCACAAAGACCAAAAATGAACCATTGAATTGTTACCAAAAATGTACAATAACTAGGAAGGCTGATTCTTGTATAGTATTGAAGTATGTGCAAACTGACGCATGTTCATCGGGGCGTTCACGAGATATTATCGCCTCTCAAAGACATGATAGACATACAAAAATAAAAACTTACAAGCTTAAGTGTCGTTGCATTGATTGCTAATAAATATTTTGAAGGCGTAGAATTAATTGCTATGCTATTCATAATAGGTACAATTGTTTAATTATGCCAAAGGAAAAGGTACATTTTAGGCC
Organism: Erebia palarica; assembly: GCA_964035005.1. NCBI lineage: Eukaryota > Metazoa > Arthropoda > Insecta > Lepidoptera > Nymphalidae > Erebia > Erebia palarica. The sequence continues at coordinate 4,722,248 of OZ035993.1, read as the reverse complement.
TACTCTTGTACACTCTATCATGAATAGAGGAAAATACGTAGATTGTATTAAAAATATAATAATTTAGAACAGTCAAGTAAATAACGAGCAAAAAAATAAAATGTATTTCAAGTTTTCGATACGTTTCCAAGACGGCAGCCTTCACCCATAGAGACGGCAGTAGGCGCGAAATATATCAAATGTCATTTCTGACAGTCACCGTCAAAATAACGTGGTTTCTTTTGAAAACGACAAAAAGTATGAATCCGCCATTGTTACCCATTCATGTTTAGTGTTCCATAAGTCGGAAAGATTACTAATTTACCACCGAAATTACGACGAATTCGTAGATTTGACCAATAAAAACTGGTCTAGTATTTTATTTTCCTTCATTTCTCTGCTTGTACAAGACTTGGCCTACGTCCCATACAAATCTGAACCGTCTCCTTTAGTTAACCTATTTAATGTTAGGGTTTGTGTGTATTATTTAAATAAACAACTTGTAGTTAATTAAATACCAGTTAAACTCTGCAAATTCACTTATTTCGGAAGCTAATTAGTAAGTATAATAAGCCCAGTCTACACAGCGGGCGTCAGCCCCGGACTAACGAGATTTTCTCGTTTTTCCAATAACGTCCCGCCCAAGAGATTTATGAGCTGCTAAAAATACGATAAGACACACGATACTTCGACGCTTTTTATTAATATAGGATTATATACTTATATATGTATATCACAGTCTACGCTTGAATGAAATTATTACGATATAAGTAAAGGAAACGTAAGAAAAATGTATGAAAAACTAAATGATGCCCGCGACCTCGTCCGAGTGGATTAAATCTTTTAAATACCGCGGGAACTCTTTAATTTTCCGCTATAAAAAGTATCCTATATCATTCCCCAGGATGGAAAAAGAAAAAGAACAAAATCGGTCGAAAATATGACAGACTGACACATCTTTTGCATTTACAATATTAGTATGGCAATGGACTGAATGGCATATCACTGAATAATTCTTTCTAAATCAAAATGATGTTTCCTGGACATAATGAAAACCTTCTGAATTATTGACCAGCAAGAATAATTGATGTCTACATAGCATTACATACACATACCTACATACATACATTCGAACACATGCATACGATACATACAAATAAAAGAGTCGGTATAATATTATCACACGTGATAATATCGCCCCTATATATTCTATACTTGAATCTATAATGAGGTAATCAAAAATCTTACCACGTTACCGCAGCCTATTACGGCACTAGTGACGTAAAACAAACCGTCACGCGAAAAGTCATAAAAATTATAATGGAGCTTATCAAGACACGCGGAAGCGTGTCCAGCCAAAGTTCAAAAAAACTGGCGAGCAGCACCGTGTGTAATATTACACGAACCATTTGGAGCCACTTTTGACCCCCTCATAACTCAAAAACTATTTCACATAAACATGTCAAATTTGGCGCATATATTGAGACCCGTGAGATACATATGTGCTCCAAATTTCATAAGCACACCTCAAATGGTTATTTAGATATAAACGTACAAAAATCGTCATTTTTATGATCAAAGGATAGATCAAAACTCTGACACGAGGCATGACCTACTAATGTAAAACGTAAACTAAATTAATAGAAAAGTCCTATTACAGTGTAAAGGATTATTTGAATGATAGCAAGGCATGGGTATGAATTGTTACAACGGCTGATTATGTAATGTTATATTATAAGTACATATATATAATTTCAAATATTTGTGAGATGGTGATAATAAAAAAAAGCGGAGTTTATTGCGGGCTCTTCTCAGACCAGGGCACGTTTGGAACCCTCGTAGCTTTAGTTTTAAGATATCGTAGTTAATTATCACCATCACCTCTTATGCTCTGTAAGCATGACGTTCAGAAGGTGTACTTTGTAGGTACATATTTTGAATAAATATGTTTTGAGTTTGAGATTGAGTTCAATAATTTCTGTACAAAAAGTAATGATATCCCATCAAAAACATAAATGTAAAATGAGAGCCAATTTCAAAATTGTGATATATGTATATGCCTTGGTTGTTGACTTCAGCGACAAAAGAAGTGAGATCTAAATGGGTGCCAAGTTCAATAGTCAGTCCTGCAATTTATATATCCCATCAAAAACATAAATGTGAAATGAGAGCCAAGTGCAAAATTGTGATATATATGCCTTGGTTGTTGACTTCAGCGACAAAAGAAGTGAGATCTAAATGGGTGCCAAGTTCAATGGTCAGTCCTGAAATTTATTTATAACAACATATAATATTTTATAAGACTAAGGAACTTACAGCTTTACAACTTGTGAACGCTATAATTCGTATATGAAAACTAGCCAAGCCAAAGCCTTAGTCTTCAACATTTTATACTACGTTATAAGAAGAAATGATATTTTAAGTTGTTATAAAATATTATATGTTGTTATAAATAAATTTCAGGACTGACCATTGAACTTGGCACCCATTTAGATCTCACTTCTTTTGTCGCTGAAGTCAACAACCAAGGCATATATATCACAATTTTGCACTTGGCTCTCATTTCACATTTATGTTTTTGATGGGATATATAAATTGCAGGACTGACTATTGAACTTGGCACCCATTTAGATCTCACTTCTTTTGTCGCTGAAGTCAACAACCAAGGCATATACATATATCACAATTTTGAACTTGGCTCTCATTTTACATTTATGTTTTTGATGGGATTTAAAAACTTACCTTAGACTGCTGAACCTCCTTAGCCTATTATTTTGTACACAATCCTTTATTTGCTAGATTGTAGGTTTACAAAAGAGGTGTTAACCATTCATTTCAAAGCAATATTAATTTATATCTCAGGATATAATTTATTTATACTCTATTGCATCCCATAATGAAAAGTAAGCTTACCTAAGCTTTAAAGAGTAGATCTCTCTGCGTCGTATTCCTCTTTACTGAGGGTCGTGACCCCTTTCTATATTATTAATCAAATAATGGTAAGAGTTTTCTTGGGATAATAATGCGGTGGGTTCCCACGTCCTTCCGCATACGACTCGACTAAGAGTAACTCTTAGGGTTTGTAACGATTACTATCAGATTTTAGTGATAATAACCGGGACCGACGACTTTACGTGTTCTTCGAGGCAAAGGCGAAACGAAAAGGCCAAATAGAATCTCCAAATTCGGTCACCCATCCAACCGACTTGGGTCAACGTTGCTGAACATTCGCAATCGACCGGTTTGCGGTGTCACAACTAGGCCACTCGTCCCTCTAGATACCTACATAAAAACAAATTCAAATTCAAATGTTTTTTTATTCATATAAACTTTTACAAGTGCTTTGGAATCGTCGAGTGAATCTACCACTGGTTCGAAATGACATGACTACCGAGAAGAACCAGCAAGAAACTCGGTGGATGCTCTTTTGAAGAATTAATTTTCAATTTCATCAATGTGTACCGTACCTACCTAGATACATAAGTAACCGCTGTCCTTAACATTGCTGGAGCGAGTCAAATCCATGCTCTTTTATCATTTACGTAAACATCTCGTATAAATTCCAATATACGAACTGGTACATGTCATGATAGCCATAGAATTAGTAGATTCCCGGATCTACGATTTGCCAATATAGCTGGGATAAGCCGACAAAGCTGTTTTGTCTCGAAATGTCCTACTTACTAAACTACTTACTGTGTAAATATCCTCTCTTCTCTATAAGAGTGCCTGAAAAAAAGAGAATATTGTTTTCAGGGTTCATGTATGTATGTATGTATGTATGTATGTATGTATGTATGTATGTATGTATGTATGTATGTATGTATGTATGTGAGTATGTATATTCCACCATAACTGCTATACGCCTGAACCGATTTTGATAAATGAGGTATCGTTAGAATCCCTAGCTTATTCCGGGTGACATAGGCTAGTAAAATTTAAAAGAAATTCATGGGGTGACCATGATGCCCCATTAAAGAATTGAAAAAAAAATCGAAAATAAGATTAACTATATAATCATCATATAGAAAATGATGAGTAGATTCCAAAAATATATATAACACTATAGTTCAATATCCAGTGATTCACAAAAAAATATCATTTAATAAAAAATGTGTATAAGATTCCAAAGGCTATATATGCAAATCGCTTCTTAGGGAGGTAAACTCCAAAAATAATATGGCAGGGCAGTCGTATTTTTTAATTCGTTAAATTAAGTTCACTTGTTTCTCCTGTTTTTCGCGTCAATTTTAACTATGATCATACTAGCTGATGCCCGTGACTTCATCCGCGTGGATTGAGGTTTATGTTTAATTTTTCAACCCCCGTGCTTCGGAGAGCACGTTAAGCCGTCGCTCCCGGCTATTACCACTAACATGATAGTAGTCGTTAAAGCCCGCCAACCCGCATTGGAGCAGCATGGTGGGTCTAAGCTTTAATTCCCTCTCTTCTACGAGAGTGGAGGTCTGTGCCCAGCAGTGGAACGTTAATAGGCTGTAGTAGTATTCCGCTTATTTTGCATTTTTTTGACACTAGCCAATAAATCAAAACCTATAGGGTACTTAGGACCACCTATAGAATCGTCTAAGGCAAGAAGTAAGGTCTCACAGCACTAGTATAGGAAAACATCAGTAAATCGTTAATTAGGGTTCCTTACTCATAGGGTGTCTAATTGTTTGTTATTTCACCGTTGATTACGTATGACATCTTTCTTGTCGTTTACTAAAAGAATTTATTTTGTGTGGTGGTACGGAACCCTTGGTGCGCGAATCTGACTCGTGTTGACCGGTTTATCTACTCTAATCCGGCTCAATATAAAGCAAAAGTAGAGCCAATACCCGTCGCAGATTTGAATAGAAACCGCGGTGGTTTTACGACGCTATTATCCTTATAGGTATCAAATATATTTAGAACGGAAAATCCTTTTCACAATATAAATCCAAGCGAATTTTACGTACATTTGGTAGGTAGGTATACCTCTTTATAATGGACGGCTGTCGTAAACTTGGAAGATTTTTGTATCTTTTGTACATCTTATTCGTTATTGTAAGTGTGAAAAGCTATGTTGTCGTAAACCCAGTTAAATGATGCTAGCGTCCTCGTCTTACCGCATTTAGAATTTTTGAACATCAGTAAAAATTCAGGAATAAGTAAAAACTTATGCCTTTCTACTATCTGGAATGCAACCTATCTCTGTATACCTACCAAATTTATTTATTTTATTTTTGTTTTTGTAAAAATCGTTTGAATTTCTTTACTGCGATCTCACTAGGATTGCTCCCGACAGAACCTGACCACAGGAAATTCAGAAATAGGAACGATGAAACTCAATCAAAACAGGAACTTAGGTACTGGATCGGTATGCAAAACTTAGTTGTGACGTCATCAAAAGTCAAATCCCAAGTAGTTAATGAGGAAATCACTGCCAGTAACCCCTTACCACAATGTGACCTATTTTGGTTGTCCTCGGTACATTCCCGGGTTACATTAATGACCGTTCGGGTCCTATAACGCCTAAGTCCATTACATGTAATTGATAGATACAGGGGTCAAATTAAATAATAAATCTCTAGCGCCAGTCACACCCAACCAAAAATAGGGACCCTCTCACTCTGCATCGTACTCCTCATGACTGAGGGTCGTGACCCCTTTCCATTAATCAAATAATGGTAGGAGTTTTCTTGGGATGATAATGCGGTAGGTTCCTACGTCCTTTCGCATACGACTCGTCACTCGACTAAAAGTATTGAAACTTAGGTTTTTGTAACGATTATTATCAGATATTACTGATAATAACCGGGACCGACGGCTTAACGTGCTCTCCGAGGCACGGGGGAAACGAAAATGCCAAATTTGAACCTCCAAATTCGGTCACCCATCCAGCTACCGACTTGGGTCACCGTTGCTTAACAATCGCAATCGACTGATATGCGTTGTCACAACTAGGCCACTCGCCCCTCAGAATAGAGATATTGTAAAGGCTTGGTCAAATAAGCGGTGAAGCGACAGCGACTGAATAAGAAACAAAAAGTGGGATTATTGTGTTTTCATTCACAACATTCAACGCATTGTACATAGAGGTAGGCGTTATAACGAATAGCGTATGATATAACACGTTTTTTAAAACTAGCACTATAACACGTTAGATAAAAGAGTCAATAACTTTTTGACTGCTATTTCCAATTGCTTCCAATCATATTGATTGCTGGTTTTTCATATTGATCAGAGCCATCTAGAGCAATTCTTTGATACTAAGAGTCAAAACGACAATTTGTGCAGTAGATGAAGTCCGCGGTTTTTAGAGGCTGAAAGTTTATACAAAATTCCGTTATTTTTCAAGTTATACTTATGTCCAAGAAACTGCAGCAACTGGCATTTTGGTAAAAAAAGGAATTGTGATTTAAGGATTTTAGGAAATCCAAAAATTGGTATTTTATTAAATCAGCCCCCTGATTGTCTAAAAGTTGCCGACCAAATCGTCAAAGTTCGGAGTCAAAGTAAAATAAACCATTATTTTAATTTCGTGTATCCATTCTCATACTCATTTTCAACCATAACATCATGTTTGATGAATTCAATGATGTTATGGTTTATTTTACTTTGACGCTGAACTTTGACGATTTGATCGGAAATTCTTACACAATCGCACCTCAGTTTTCCGAACCGGTCGTAGTCTTGGCTTATCATATGTGGTAGAAGTTGTCCTACGTGTAATAAATAAATCATTTCATTTCATTAGGCCACATGGGATTTTTAAGAATCCGCTGGCAAAAACTAGTATATACGTTATAGATTCTGGTTTTCTTTTCAGATATCACAATGTACGGGCTCCTGTTAGAGAATATGGCTGAATACATCCGCCAGACGTATGGAGAAGAAAGATGGGAGGACATAAGGAGACAGGCCGGTGTTGACCAGCCTTCTTTCTCGGTTCACCAAGTTTACTCAGAGGGGTTGATCGCACGGCTAGCGAAGAAGGCGCAAGAGGCAAGTAAGAGACTCATAGTAACGTCCGGAACGAAGAAACGACGAAGTGGCAGCGAGGCGCGACAAAAATATTTTTTTAATGAGCTTAATGCGTGTATGAGCCTCGCATATGCCTAGTCCCGTAGGCAGAGTAACTATAAGATCATAGAGTATATATGTCACCGTAAGATTGTAAAAACCGTTAGATTATAATCTAACTCACGAAATTGCGAACGGAACGCAAAGATTACAATTTAACGCATTATTTTTCGGTAAACTGTAATCTCTTAGGTATATTAACCCGAAAGAAACACAATGAGGTAGTGCCCGGCCAGAAGCCGGGCACAACCTCATTGTTTATGTCGAACCCTAACCTAACCAGTAAGAAAGAGGCAAGAAAACGTAAATACAATTAATATTTTATAAAATGACACTCAGAACATCGAATGGTTCACAATCTTTCGACAGTTTACAATTTCGCGAGTTAAGATTATAATCTAACGGTTTTTACAATCTTACGGTGACTTAAATAACCTACCTGTATGTATACATATGATATACCTGACCTTTATGTATATTATACTTATTACTTCCTTACTCTATGCCTAGACCTAATCATAATATAGTTAGGTACCTAGATAGTAAGAGATTCATAGTCATACCTGGAGCAAATAAACTATGAATTAGCAGCGCGACGCGACAGAAAAAATGTTTCAAGGAGCTAATTGTTCATATAGTTATACTGCGCATATGCCTAGTCCTACTGACTACATACGTTATCCGTAGATTCTACGTATCATAATATTGTTAGATATTAAGAGACTCTTATGCTGAGATCTATAAGGCGTACTTAGACTTGGCTCAGTCTTTACTTAGAGTTAAAACGAGATGGAGTTATGTGAGTAACATAAATCTATCTCGTTTTAACTATGTCTAATAGGCCTATTACACTACACTTTTTCAAGGGACCCTTCCACCTAAATCAGTGTAGTGTAATAAGATTTAGGAAGGAGGGTCCCTAATTTGGTCCTTATTGATGTGTAATAGAGCCTTTGAAAAGTGCAGTGTAATAGGCCCATTAAGTCTAAGCAAAGTCAAGGTTCGCTCTATAGACCTCACATTTAGGGCCGGTTTTAAAAAAATCTAACAAAACAAACAATACATAATTAAATAACATTAAGTAAAAAAAATTTGCTTAATTAGTACTTAAAGTAGTCTTTGAGACAGTCTCAACATGAAATTCTCAATTCAGAAACCGCCCGGAACAAAGAAAAGACGACGTGGCAGCGTTACAAAAAAATTGTTTGAGGGAGTACCCATTGACCTACGTGAGCGACAAACGCGACAACGCGTAAGAGTACAGAATATCGCGAGGGTAGCTAGCCCTTCACGAGGCCTACGTTATCATTTTCTATGCTGTTGTATCGCGTCGCGATGCGTTGCTATACTTTCGTCGCTGATCTAGCACAACGGTAATGAACGTAGGTATGCGCGAACGCCGATATCGATCTACACAGAATGAAATTAAAAACTAACACTTAAACGACATAGTCTGCATTTGAAAGAATTTAAAGCAACGTCACATCAAAGCATCGTATTTATTTGCGAAACACAAATATTATAAAAACGTCAACACTCCAAAGCTTTACGTAGTTATTAATAGCGGGCTAATTCCAGCGATTGGTCCGCTTAGAGGAGGTAATTATTTGATAAAATAATGCATATGAACTAAACCAATTTTGTTTGACTAGCAGTACTAACAGCGGACGTTTAGTTGACAACTCCATTTTGATACAGTCCCACAAACTTATCTGGCCTGGTGGCCAAAATTGGAACTAATTTTTTTTACATTTTAATAATTTTAAGTAAAAAAATAAAAATTAAATAATCGTTTTCGCTTCTATCGGCAGTCCCTATGACTGGCAATTTTTTTTTATAAGGGTCTGGTGTCACCCCTCCCTCAGCCCTGGGACAAAACTATCACAGGAGACTAGGTTTGCGAGTATTTAGCCGACCAACGTATAAAATACCCATATATTATTGTGACGGGCAAAGAACTACGGAACCTCAGTCTGAGCGTGGCACGCACTTGGCTGGTTTTTTTGTTTTCTTTTTGTTGCATGCAGTAGTATACAGTAAAATGCAGTAATATACAGTATTTCAAAAAACTTATCGTTGGCCCATTAGCTCAGTTGGTTAGAGCGTCGTGCTAATAACGCGAAGGTCGCGGGTTCGATCCCCTCATGGGCCACGAATTCTTTTGCACCATAATTTTGTTCATCATTGCAAATTAGTATGCTTATTATTTTTACTTAGTATTATTATTAGTATTGCTTTCATCACGGATCTAGGAATTATTATTTTAATGTTCATCCATAACATTCGTGACTTCAATAAGTGTTCTTAGGGTAACGTAGAAAATATGTTTATAGTTTACACTTTCTAAAGTGTGAAAAGGCGTGATATTGCTTTGTAGTTCGAATTATATTATTTTGTAAAAAAAACAAATAAAAAAAAACAAAAGAGATTTTGGAGATGCTGGGATTTGAACCCAGGACTTTCAGCATGCGAAGCAGACACTCTACCACTGAGTTACATCCCCGATGCAAGCAATGACGAAATTATTTATTAGATAGTAAATACATGTGTAGATATCACTTTCGCGCAAATACAATTTGACAATAAAACCTGCTCATACAATTTTGTAGGCGCTAAAAAAAGTAAAACAAAATTTATTTTTATTTCAGGTATTAGGGATAACAGAGAGAGAGTTTATGGACCAAATGGGCGTATACTTCGTCGGTTTCGTCTCTCAGTATGGCTACGACAGAGTTTTATCAGTACTGGGCCGGCACATGAGAGATTTTCTCAACGGATTGGACAATTTACACGAATATTTGAAGTTCAGTTACCCTAGAATGAGAGCACCTAGTTTTATTTGTGAAAATGAGACACGGCAAGGTTTGACGTTGCACTACAGATCGAAGAGAAGAGGATTCGTGTACTACGCTATGGGACAAATAAGAGAGGTTATTTTTTTAATGTTTTATCACTCTTATTTACCTAAGTACTCGTTAAGGCACACCCCACGTAGCTTGTAAACTGCCTGTAAGTGACTTTCTTCATCTACAAGGCAGATGAAAAATATGGCCCATCGGCAATATTCGTCAAAACACGTCTGTACATACGTATAACCGCCAACTAAGTATAGTCCCCCAAACTTGTCTGACCCGGTGTCATTGTCGCTAGTATATGTTATATCCATACTAATATAAATGCGAAAGTGTGTCTGTCTGTCTGTCTGCTACGCTTTCACGGCCCTTCTATTCATAGCTTACATCCCGGGAAAGGATAGAGGCCTTTTTATCCCGGAAAATTGTAGAGCTCCCGTGGGAATCAAAAAACTTAGTCCACGCGGACGAAGTCGCGGGCATCATCTAGCTATTTATGAAAGTCTTCGTATGTAGGCTACTACATAATTTATAGAAATCTGAAAAAATTGTACCAAAAGTATCTCCAAAAGTCTCCATTCCATTCCAATTTCTAGTCTAGACTCTATTCAATAAATCTTAAACGCACTACCAATTCTCCGAAATTAATTCATCAGCATTTTGTTATTTACCCATTCGCCTTTAAATATGTACCCTAGGTACATAAAAGGTTAAAGTTTTGTTTGACCTAGTCAAATACACAAAATATTTGTTGGCCTCAACCAATGATGTATTATAGGCCTCAACTTTGTTAGATTTCAGCGTTAGAAAGATTTAAATTACAATTTAATGTATTTTGAAGTTACAGAGGTACGATGGAATTAATTATTATCGTGTATTACAAGGGAGTCGTCTAACTTTGTGTCAGTGACAAATTGTCGCCATCAATTAGGCTTAGAACTTTGTAGTCGCTAATCAGGAAATTCCAGACTAGGTACGCAACTTTAATAATTAATTATAATAATAATTATTAATATAATAATAATTATTATTTATGGCGAAAAGCTAAATAACAGCTGCTAAAAATTTAAGTAAAAATTGAAATCTTTGGAGGCGCCGGGTATCGATCCCGGTACCTCTCGCATGCTAAGCGAGCGCTCTACCATCTGAGCTACGCCCCCGTTGGTTTCTTATACGAAATTATCGTACAAAAAACAAAAAAAGACAATTCAAAGTTTAGAATAGGGATGATGATTATGTAAAAAATAAATTATTTCATAATATACAAAATATTATTATATAGAGCGTCTTCCAAAAGACCTAAAATTCACATCCTCGATTAGTTTTAAGTTTGATAACCATTTAAAAAAATTGATTATAGAAAAAAAAGGTGCGTTGAAATTTGATGACGTCACAACTGTGAATTTCATTGTGTTTATGTCACCGTAAGATTGTAAAACCGTTAGATTTTACAATCAATTACCGTTAGATAATAATCTAACTCGCGAAATGTAAACTGTCGAAAGATTGTAAACTGTTCAATGTTCTGAGTGTCAGTTTTTGAAATATTCATTGTATTTACGTTTTCTTGTCTCTTTCTTGTAGGTTAGGTTAGGGTTCGACATAAATAATCAAGCAGTGCCCTGTGTGTGCAGTGCAGTGGCACTTATGTTTTATCGGGTTTAAATACCTATCAGATTACAATCTACCGGAAAATAATGCGTTAAATTGTAATCTTTCGACAGTTTGCAATTACGCGAGTTAGATTATAAACTAACGGTTTTTACAATCTTACGGTGACATTTATAAGTTTGATAGAGTTTCTGATTTGACTGAGTTGTCATCATCCTTATTATTTAAACATGCCGTTATGTGTCACTAATTGTTGTTGCTGTGGTAGTTCCTTAAGTATACACTAGATGGCAGTTACATCAAATTGACACAGAGACAAAATAAGAGTAACTGGTCAAGTTACTCGACACTGGCGAAGTGCATTGTGCTGGCTTGGCACTACTCAAAGCCATAAACCAAGAGAAGAAGAAGAGTAACTGACCCGTGACAGCGTCGCTAGTAGACAAGAAAAATAAAAAAAAAACTAAACAGGCATCCGGGTCAGTTATGTTTGACGATCTGTACTTTTTAAATGCGTTGAAATATTTATACCGCTAAACGTCATATTACTAGTGGTTCGTAGAGACTTCGCGATATCCAAAAGATAGTTATAACTATATAATAGTTAACCTTTAACATTAGACGCAAAAGAGATAAAGAGTTATTGTAGAAACAAATAATCTATTACAGAGCGCCATCTATTGACATCATTTTGAAGTTCTGTTAAAAATAATTAAGCTCATTAAAAATTAAATAATTTCGTTTCCTTATAATTTATCTAATTTTAGTATTTGTTGGTCAAGTACAGGATATAATTCGAATAATTGATCAAGTTTCTGGCTCAGCCTTTCAGAAAATTGGGAGTTCTGAGGTCAACTTTGGACGTTGGAAAATCTCCACTTTGAAAGCCCCCCATTTCGGCAATTATAGGGGAAAAATTAAAAAAAAAAAATTTTTAGACTCTATTCTAATATATTAATTATCTTTAAAATAATATACCGCAACCTTATGTAACGCTATAAAAATATTTTTCCTACCACTTGCTCAAAAATGTGACATTCTATGGCACAAAAAGCGAACATAACAATAGTAATTTTTAATCAGTTAAAAACAGGGAAAGAAAATTGTACTGAATTTCATTCATCCTCTAGGAGGAGAATGTGATTTAAATTTGGAATATTTACTGAAATTTATACTGAACTACATCGGTGTTTACACCATTGAGTTTGTTTATAAAGCATTATACATCTTTTAGAAAAAGGAATACGCATTTATTAAGCAGTTATGATTAATAAATAAAATTACGAAAACCGACGAGGCCGTATGAGCTTGATGCCTTTGCTTTTCCGACAAAAAAATATTAGTCTAGGAATTTGCCGCGTTTTTGTTTTCTTCAAATACATAAAGTTTATTTTAATTTATTTTCATAAATAAGTTAATGTTCTAAAAATACGTTACGATGTTAAATCAAAGCGACAGTGACAGTGAATTGTCGGATTCCGTCAGTGCAAATGCTGCCGCAATTATAAATTATTGAGAAATACTCAAATCAACTCATCAACAATAAATGTACCAAACAAAAATGTAACTCTCTCTATCAATAATTGGGCCAATGTTTCGAATGTTAACTTTTACTTTTAATTGTCATTATTTTTAATAAATGCTTATCTCATATTATTATTGTGTTATTTTTTTCGCAAATGGTACGAAAAGTAGATTATTTTCCTCGGTGATAAAGCTGTCTTAGTCTTGGGTGAACTTAAATCGTCACCCGCGACAGAAGACACTGCTTTATCCCCTTGGTTAATAATCTACTATTACTTCGCATTCGCTTCTATGAGAGCCCCCCTGAAATAAAGATTTTTATAACTTTTTAAGCCATATTCGGCTGGAGGCCATCGGTTTACATATTATATTTAAATTTGAAGTAATTACATTCAGTAATTCAGAAGTTATAAGGCTCTGGCAGACGGACAATTTTTTTGGTAACCCTAGGTCGGACAAGTGCAAATTCAAGTAGACTCAACAAAGACCTTCGCTTCGCTCGGTCAATTATAATTATGATATTGTTGTATAAATGCAATGTACCTAAAATTTAATTCAAATTAATAATTAATTTCAGGTAGCCCGCCATTTTTACCACAAAGATATGCGAATAGAGTTAGTCCGAGAAGAGCTGCTTTTCGACACGGTGCACGTGACCTTTCAGCTGACCTTTGACAATCGAGCTTTCACGCTTGCCTCCTTGGCAATGACGAGAGAGGAGAAACATCTACCCATCAGCGCTTCTGTGCTATTCGAGATATTTCCCTTTTGTATCGTATTCGGGTAAGGACTACCTATAATGAATTAGATTTATACTTATTAACAATTTAAATGCGAAAGTTTGAATGGATGGATGGATGGACGTTTGTTACTCAATCACGCCAGAGCGATTGAACGGATCTGGATGAAATTTGGAAATTATAGTCTGGAGTAACACAGCTACTTTTTATCCCGGAGAATTAAAGTGGTCCCGCGGGAATCAAAAACATTATATATTATATATGTCACCGTAAGATTGTAAAAACCGTTAGACGTAATCTAACCCGCGAAATTCTAAACTGTCGAAAGATTGTAAACAGTTCAATGTTCTGAGTGTCAATTTTTGAAATATTCATTTTATTTACGTTTTCTTGTTTCTTTCTTGTAGGTTAGGTTAGGGTTCGACATAAACAATCAAGTAGTGCCCGGCCACAGGCCGGGCACTTAGGTTTTTTCGGGTTTAAAAACTTATCATATTACAATCTACCGGAAAATAATGCGTTAAATTCTAATCTTTCGACAGTATAGAATTTCGCGAGTTAGATTATAATCTAACGGTTTTTACAATCTTACGGTGACATATATATATTAACAAGCGGACGACGTCACGGGCATCAGCTAGTAAGCATTAATTTAATTATTGGGCAGTCGTTAGTAGTATTACTCCTCCCTGGCATAGTGGTTAAAGATGTAGTTTTACGACCTGGAGGTGTCGAGTTTCATCCTCGGTATGGTCAATTTGGGAATTTATAATTTCTGGATTTTCTCTGGTCTGGTCTGGTGGGAGACTTCGGAGAGTTAGCTACCGCCTACTTCCCTACTGATGAATACGTAGCGTAAGCGATTTGGAGTGAGTTAACCTACTCAAGTAAATGATAAATCTTATAAGCTGTAGAATGGTGAAAAATTTAAATGAAAATTTTGCGGCTAGCCGTGACCCGTATTTTCGTGTAATGGTGCTAAAAAATTACATAAAAAACGCAAGTATAATAATTAGGGATTGTTAGAGGGTCAAAAACGGTAAGCCTTGGTCTAGTCTAGCTATAGTCTAGTCTAGGTATTTCAATGTTGTATTTTCAGGTCGGACATGGTGGTCCGTAGCATCGGCAATTCCTTGATGGTGATCCTTCCCGACTTGGTTGGCAAGAAAATTACCAACTGGTTCGATTTGGTTCGACCGCTTATTGCCTTCAAGTTCCAAACTGTAAGTTTTTGCACTAAATAAAACTTGTTGGTTAAGTATTTACTAATTCATACAATCATTTACACACAATAATATTTTGTATACCTACTGAGAAAATAAGTAACTGCCTCGTTGGTCTAGTGGTTAGCATGTTTGACTGCGGCTGACGAGGTCCCGGGTTCGAGTCCCGGGTCGGGCCATAATAAGTGTTGGGTTTTTCTGACTAGAAATTCTCAGTACTAGCCCGGAGTTAGGAAGTTGGCGGTGTTTCACCCCGTGCCTCGGAGAGCACGTTAAGTCGTCGGTCCCGGTTATTATCACTAACATGATAATAGTCGTTAAAGCCCACCAATCCGCATTGGAGCAGCGTGGTGGGTCTAAGCTCTAATTCCCTCTCTCCTATGAGAGTGGCGGTCTGTGCCCAGCAGTGGGACGTTAATGGGCTGTAGCGGTGGTCATGGTGGAGAAAATAAGTAAGGTCTCCTGGGAACTTGGTCTATACCGAGAGTTATCATTATTTTTTTCTCGATTCTTTGCAAATTTTATGAGATTACGGCAGACGTTGTCCTGCCCAGAACCTAGAACCCGATTGCAGCACCCCCTTCCGGGTCCAATTATCCTGGGCCTACTCAACACAAACAAAAAATTCCATCTAAATCGGTCTAGCCGTTTCTGAGTTTAGCGAGACTAACGAACAGCAATTCATTTTTATTTATAAGATAACTAGCTAATGCCCGCGACATCGTCTGCGTGGATTGAGGTTTTTTGGTTCCCGCGGAAACTCCTTAATTTTCCGGGATAAAAAGTAGCTTATGTGTTATTCCAGACTATAATCTATCTCTGTGCCAAAGCAGCCAGATCCGTTCAGCCGTTGCGGCGTGATTGAGTAACAAACATCCATACATCCATACATCCATCCATCCAAACTTTCGCATTTATAATAATATAAAGTAAGAGTAAGATAAGATGTTTGTGTTACTCTGGCAGAATAATTGATTAATGGTTTTACTTTTAAGCTTTCTTTTTTTAGCTCAGCTTACTGTGTACGGTCTGTACTCAGGTAAAAATCTAAATTTCTTTATCAGATTTTGAACCGCACCAACAACATATTCGAGTTGGTGACAGTGGAGGCTGTGATGCATGAGAAGGCACCGGACAAACGGAACGAGCTGGTTCGACTGTCTGATGAATCCGACACCACCACAGAGAAGAACTTGAGGCTGAAAGGTATGTATTGTGCACTGAGAGATGATGGACAGATTGCTTAGGGTATTTTTTACCATCGATAGTTATGATTCATGTTTTGGACCTCAAAAAAGCTAGCAAAATGAGTAGCACAGGTCAGTATTCTTACACCCATAATTAAAGTTAAGTATAATTAGTTAAATGCTGGTCAAAAGTAGGAAAGCCCTGATATTTACAACCCAAAGTTTTTATGATCCAAGCCTCAAGGGCCAAGTCCCAGTCACAATTGTAATATTCGTAGGTAAAATACATGTATCACATTCACTTCACTACAATATATCTATTTAGGCACTCATATATTTATCTATTTACAAATCATGATCAAAAATAATATATAATGATCCCAGAATAAAGGCTTTCAAAAAAGTTGCAGTAAACATATCTTCTAAAGTTAAAGTAGATTTCCATAGCTTTCCCAAAGAGTTGAGTTGAGTTATTTATGAACCTTAAGATAAAAGTAGCCACATTTTTCAGACGAGTCCCCAAAGAAGCGTTATGCGTACGATGGAAGAAGATTGCCTGATTTTATAAATTTACGTCTTAAAGGTATTCTGTGTCACCACACGCGAACTGGAACGTTCTTCCTTACTCAGTTCTCACTTAATTTGAAGCTATATACCAGGTTGAGAGACGCGTGCAAAGATTTCCTCGGAATCAAATCTATCGATAAAAAAACCGGTCCGACATAAACAGCCGTATCTTTTGATTATGTTGACATAAAAGCTTGATTTTTATTTAACAGATGCAAGGGACCGTAGACCTCTAAGTATTTGATATTTATTTCAACTTGTGAAAAAAGGTGTTGTCAGACAGATAGACCGACAGACAGGCAGGCGGACAACGAAGAGCTCCTATAAGGGTTTATTTTTTCCTCTTGAGGTACGGATAAAACCATCATCACCCTGTTGAATTCCGCTGTTGGCTTTTAGCTCGCCTACCCCGGGCCTCCTTATTCAGCCACTTCCCACCACTGTCTTTAAATACTCAGACCATTATTACACGTGCCACGTGGTTAACACATATTTTTGCTTCACTAGCTGATGCCCAATGCTGATGCCGCGTGGTTTAAGTTTGTTTGATTTCCGCGGGAACTCCTTAATTTTCCGAGATAAAAAGTAGCGTATGTCCCTCTCCAGGTTCTCAACTATACCCATACCAAAAATCACGTCGATTCGTTGCTCGTTCGTTGTCGTGATTGAAGGACAAACCAACAAACAAATACACTCGCATTATAGTTTTATTATGATGTGTGTCTCTTTGTCTGTCTACCGGTACCTAAATATGTACTCCGAGCGATCCTCAATCTGTAATAATTCCAAACACGTCTCCCAAAAGTAAAGCAACATTTTCTACAGCCATAGGAAATCTTTCCATCGCCTCTAGGACTTTACAGCCAAAACTGTAATAATATGGCATAAACCATATTGGAAATGATTGTTATTTATTCAGTTCTAATTAACGAAACCTGGGATTTAGTTACCCATGGTTGGTAAATATTTGAATTTATTGATGTTGTTAAAAACCTGTAAGTAATCTTCAGGTTGATGTCTCAAAGCTTTTGAATAAAAACCTTGATTACAGGTGCTTTTATAATTATTGGCTTTTAACAGACTTCAATAACTAATTTTTTTTTATTATTGAAGTTTGTTTTATATTTTTGTAAAGAAAAAACCTACAAATGGGAATGTTAAATCGCACCGAGCAGAGAATCTAGAAGCTCCAAGGCATTTTCCTATTTCACTACTTAGGCTTACGCTTCTCACGACTCAAATCTTCTCGTAAGGAAAATGTAAATAGTTGATGGGAATCTCCCCTCTTCACCTGGAATGTAATTATCGATGTTTTCGTCTCCTAATTTATAGGCCAAATGATCTACATGGATAACTGGCGCATGATGATGTACCTCGGGACGCCTGTGATGCCAGACCTAGCCGCACTCGTCTCCACCGGCCTTTATATCAACGATTTGTCCATGCATGATTTTAGTAGGTAAGTGTATTTACTAGTGTTGAACATACTAAATTTAAACAGACAATAATCCAACTAAGTATATTGAAATCAAGTTGTGTGTATAGAAATGGCTTTGACTTTTATTACTTTTAGGCCCTATTGTCTAAGCAAATCGTAATCATTGGACAGCTTAAAACATATTACACGAACTGTTTATGGAGTTCATACATGCTCTTTGACGTGCAGGCATCTATAAACTTCTTAAACAGGTCGAATTATCTTTTTGACAAACGATTACGATTATTGTAAGGAAATTTGCCTGTATTTCAGTGATTCTTCCTGTTCACTCAAAAATTCGCAACCATGCATATTTTATGTACTTAATTAGATAGTTTTCAGAGCTGTCACCATTATTCTTCAGACAAAGCATTTCCTAGCAATAAGTAGTCAATTAACGAGCTGAATAAAAGATCATATTTTTTTAACAAAATTCTTAAACCTCAACAGGAAATTTAAGGAGGAAAGAGAGGCCTTTAGATCAAAACATAGAAAACCCCAACATAAAACCTCTTTCGAATAAATTAGCTGACGCAATTTTCTAAAATCTGTTTTAGAGATCTCATGTTAGCCGGTACGCAGCAATCGGTAGAACTCAAATTGGCACTGGACCAGGAACAGCAGAAGAGCAAGAAGCTAGAAGAGTCAATGAGGAAGCTTGACGAGGAGATGAAGAGGACTGACGAACTGCTGTACCAGATGATACCGAAACAAGTTGCGGATAGGTTACGGAAGGGGGAGAACCCGATCGATACATGTGAGGTAAGTTTTTTTTATCCACTACAAGTTAGCCCTTGACTGCGATCTAAATGATGGTAAGTGATGATGCAGTCTAAGATGGTAGCGGACTAACCTTAAGGGCATGGCAATTATAATAAACTGATAGCCCTTTTCGGTCTCTACACGGCATCTAAATCGCTTTGCCGGTAAGTTGGTAACTATCCACGGCGAAAGCCAGACCAGGGAAAATTCAGAAATTATGAATTCCCAAATTGACCCTGCCGGGGATCTAACGCGGGACCTGCGCACGTTAAGACAACAGCGCTCAGCACTGCGCCACGGAGGTCGTCGATATATTGATAGATATTATGAGTGGGTATTCGACTATTCAGGGATGAAAGTACAGCAGTTGACGTCCAATATTACAATGATAAGTAGTGAATCGGTTAAAGCAAAGTAGTGATTCGGTTAAAGCAAATTCGATATATCTTAGTCAAGAGTTGATTGCCGAAAATGGAATTCTTTTTTATCTTGATGGATAAGCGATGACGTCATATTTTGGTCAATTTGGACTGTATTCTCACGATGAAACTTTATACCTTAATTTTAAAACGAATGTTACTTTCATTTTAATTTCTAGTTTCTACCCATCGATATAATATATTATGTAAATTGAGGTCGTTATTTTTACCACCTCATAATGTTAACGTTCATGTTTTTAATGAGTACGTATTGTATTAATAAAATAACTATAATTGCTTAATGAAATTCTGAAAGAACCCATTTTTATTAATTTCATAATTTTCTAAGGTCCTCGTTCCCTTTAAAGTACTTCATCCTCTTTAAATAACACTAGTTGATGCCCGCAACTTCGTCCGCGTGGATTGAGGTTTTTTTTCTATTCCTGCGGGAACTCTTTAGTTCGGTTTAGTTTTCCGGGATAAAAGTAGTATATGTGTTATTCCAGACTATAATTTATCTTTGTGCCAAATTTCATCCAGATCCGTTCAACCCACCGAGTATTGGTTGTATGGTCTGGGGTTTAACCGTTCCGGCGTGATTGACTATTCAACAATCATCCATCCATCCATCCATGTACATCCATCCATCCAAACTTTCGCATTTATAATATTAGTATAGAGTACCTATAGATGTAACTAATTTCCTTTACAGATGTTCCATAGCGTCTCCATTTTGTTTTCCGACGTGGTGACGTTCACGGAGATCTGTTCCCGGATCACGCCGATGGAGGTGGTTTCCATGCTCAATGCCATGTACTCCATATTCGACACGCTCACCGAAAAAAACCGTGTTTATAAGGTAAGTATCTACTTAGTAATAACTTATAATTAAGTTTTCATTTCCAAGACTAGTTTTGGAAGGAAGGATTGCTGGCAAAAGACCTCCAGATCACCAAAGACGCAAGTGGTTAGACGATAATATAAGGGGGTAGATAGGTTACCCAAAGCCACTAGATGCGGCTCTAAGTACAGAAGTTTTTCTCGAGATGGCCGCCAAACTTGGCTTTGAAGTAGGCACACGATTATGATGATGAAAAACTTCTAAGTTATATTCTTATTGAATTTTCATAGTTCAAATGATAGGGTCCTCTTATGACCTCCGGGGAAGAATTGTACTGGGGATTGGGATTTCTACCTTAACTGCTGGCCATTTTCAGCGAAACATGAGAAGCTCTGAGAAATCTTTACGCCATTGCCTCCCTTGCTTATTCTTGGAGTCATCTTGGCCAAACAATTGTCTCCAACTCTGAACACCTTCTCAATTTTACCATTATTATACGACTGCCTGAAAAAAGGAGTATATTGTTTTCAGGGTTCATGTATGTACCTATGTAATATGTATGTATGTATGTGACTTTGTATATTCCACCATAACTTCTATACGCCTGAACCGATTTTGATAAATGAGGTATCGTTAGAATCCCTAGCTTATTCCGGGTGACATAGGCTAGTAAAATTTAAAAAAAAAATGATGCGGTGACCATAGTCCCGCATTAAAAACTAAAGTTGAAGAAAAAACCAAAATAAGATTAAATATATAATTATCATCTAGAAAATGATGAGTAGATTCCAAAAATATATAACACCATAGTTCAATATCCAGTGATTCACAAAAAAATATCATTTAATAAAAATGTGAATAAGATTCTAATTTAACAAGATTAATTTAGATTTTTAACTTTTTATTCGTTCGTTTTTTGGCTTTTATTTGTGAAGGGTAAGAAGTGGGGAGACTAAACTATTTAGTAAGGGTACTTAAGGGTATTTTATCTATAACCTAAAACCCATAGAAAAGTCACTTAGGCATACCTATTTACAGTACATGTCGATCATAATTATTGTTATTTCAGGTAGAAACTATAGGTGACGCGTACATGGTTGTATCGGGTGCGCCGGAACAAGAAGACAATCATGCAGAGAAGGTCTGCGATATGGCGCTAGACATGGTGGACGCTATCACCGATCTCAAAGATCCGAGCACTGGTAAAAATAAATTATTAGTCGTAGAATGAGCCGATAATATGGATGACGACCTCCGTGGCGCAGTGTGCAGCGCTGTTGTCTTAACGGAGGTCCCGGGTTCGATCCCCGGCGGGGTTAACTTGGGAATTTGTAATTTCTGAATTTTCCCTGGTGGGAAGGCTTCGGCCGTGGCTAGTTACCCACCTACCGGCAAAGACGTGCCGCCAAGCGATTTAGCGTTCCGGTACGATGCCGTGTAGAAACCGAGGGTATGGGTTCAATATAACTGCCATGCCCCTAAGGTTAGCCCGCTACCATCTTAAACTGCATCATCACTTAACATCAGGTGAGATCGCAGTCAAGGGCTTACTTGTAGTGTACAAAAAAAAATTATGCCTTTATCAAAAATGAACTTATTATTAAGTAGAGGCTCTTCCAAAAGACCTAAAATTCACATCCTCGGTTACTTTTAAGTGTGATGACCATTTTAAAATATAGATTTAAAAAAAAGTGCGTTGAAATTTTATGACGTCACAATTGTGAATTTGATACAACTTCCATACTAGAAGTGCGTTTTTAAGTTTGAGAGTTGCAGATTTGATTGAGTTGTCATCATCATTATTCGGAGGAAAAGAACTTTGGATTATTAACTTTTGGATTTATGAATCCAATTCCATCCGCTGCTTGATTGTGAGCGATGAAATAACGACTGCTTT